>QRDG01000298.1:69105-449137 GCA_012064385.1 Puccinellia tenuiflora | reverse complement strand
CGAACTGGTTGGGTCCCACCGAACCGGTGAGGGTTGACTTGGTAAACCAAGGACTTGTTGGTAATTTCTAAAAATTGCTGAATTCAAATCAAATCTAAATTTGAACACAAATTTTAAATCCAAAATTAGAATCCTAAAAATCAAATAAAATATGTTTTCAACTCAGAATTTTGCAAGGATTTCAAAAATAATTTTTATTTGATTTATTGAAAAATATTATTGAGTGAAAAATTCAAAGATCCTTAAGTGGAAATGATTTGAATTATTTTCCAAATATTCAAAGATCCTTAAGTGGAAATGATTTGAATTATTTTCAAAATATTCAAAGATCCTTAAGTGGACATGATTTGAATTGTTTTTAATATTCAAGGATCCTTCAGTGGAAATGAATTGAATTATTTTCTTAAAGTAAAATAAATTACCATTCTGTGAATGACTGTCCAGTAACTTATCCTAGGTAAAACACACAAAAAGGGAAAAATCATCTTAAAATATGAAGGGGGGAAATTTCCAAAACCTCTAAAAATCATTTCATCTATGCATAATAGCATAAATTGGAGTTTCAAACATTGTCTTATAAAGACAATGATGTTGATTTTCAGAACACGAGGTTCACGAATCGCCGGAAGCTTTAGACTGCACTACTTGTCAGTCTCAAGGCAAGTTCATTCTTGCATACCGTTTGATGTATTTTTATCAAAGTACTTGCAAAATTACCTATATGTTCCTTTCACTTGCATCAAAAAGAAAAAGTATTTTTGAATGATGTGGTATATACTACTGGTTGGCGGTGGAACAATGGTAAGATGAATAGGTACGGTGTTCCATCGTATGGGAAGGTATATATCCTTAGGAACTAATAACCCCTGTTCCAGTGATCCTTTCGCCGTAGTAAAAGCATCAACCAACGGACTTGTATGGGCGGGGTCAATCAGAGGCTTCTTTTCTCATCCGCATATCCTCGGCAGGCCTACACCGGGTTGGGTCGTTGCGGCGGCCAACAGCGTGGAAGCGCGTGCTCTTCCTGCCCGACGGGGTAATTGGTGGGGAAGCTTGGGAGGGGTGTTGGGTATGCGTGGAACATGATTCCCCTACCGCATCACAAATGGGCGGATGTGTGTTGATTTGGGAGAAGCTCCACATGGCTGGATGTCCTGAGCCTTGGCTATAACACTCATGGAGTGTACAGAGAGCATATATAGGGCCAGGCAACTGTTGGGTAAAGTGATGCAACTCTGCAGAGTCAAACAACAAATTTGTGATTTCACAACCGTGTTCCCGGTATGGAACTACGAGATCGAGGCCGGAATGGAGTTCCATTTGGATTCACAAGACCGGTGGAGACTGTGGACATAGTTTTCAGAATAAAATCAATCTTTTGAAGAAATGTTTACAAAAACTTGCATCTATGCCAAAGACCAGAGGTTTTGGCAGTAACTAGTGCATGATACACCTTCTCTATATATATTCAGAACTTGCTGAGTAACGCTGTTGCTCACCCTTTCCCTTTTGACCCCATGCTTAGACTTTGAGGAGGCAATCAAGGAGAATTATGGAGCTTTCCATGAGGACGAGGTGTACTACGAGGAACCTGACCTATCCGGAGGGGTGGAAGGCGTCGACTACCTGATTGCTTATGGAGGCGATGATGATGAGCCCGAGACTTAGTCTCCTATCTTAGGGGCAGGGCCGAGCAATTCTAGACTAGTACTACTTAGGTTGTTGAGCCCGATGGTTCTTAGTTTGCTTCTTTCTATCGCTAATAAGTTGACCTCAGTCAACCGTACTGTAGTTGAAATTCCTCCCATGTCGGAGGAAGACGTTGAAGCTTTTGTACATTTCTGGCTTGTAATCTTTAGCAGTGTGTAATAAAGTGGACCCGCAATGTTTCTGTTGTACTACTCTGAGGGATGTAATATTTACGGATAAGTCCTTCCGTGGATGTTATGTCAACGACTTGTACACTACAATATGCAGTGGTGTGCGGGGTCACCGCACAAACCCTAGCGAGATTGCCATCTCGCCATTGTAGCCACCTCGATAATATCAGACAAGCAGGAGTAGGTCTTTACCTCATCTCGAGGGGCCGAACCTGGGTAAATTTGCCCCCTGTTAGCCGTCGTGATCACCAACGTTCATCCTCTCTTCCCCTCAATCAACCCGGGGTACCTAACCTTGGGAATTGCCGAGCCCCAACCTCGACAATTGGCGCCGTCTGTGGGAAGAACAGATCGTTGGAGTCATGGTTGCGCCGGCCTCATCTGCAATGAAGAACGGCATCAACACCAGGGAGTCGATCTACACCGGCTTCCTCGAGTTTGTCCAGCACTCGCCGGCGGATCTCCCGGCGTACGCTGAGCTGCAGCAGAGCACGTGGATTACCTTCGGTAGTCTACGCTATCTGGTGGACAGTCGTGGAACGCTCCGGCCCACGCTGGCCACGTTGCGCGCGACGGATGCGCCTGCATCTACATCGACTGCGCCGACCGCGGCACCACCCGCCGCGAAGATCGCATCTACTACGGCCACGGCGATCGCGTCGTTGACTGCCGTGAAAATCGCGTCTACTTCGACTGCGTCAGCACCATCTACGATTGCGTCAATGGCGACTGCGGTGACCACACCTGCGGTTGCCAGAAAAATCGCATCTACTGCAACCCCGGCGCGAAACAAGTCTACTCCGACCTTCTTGTCCGCGCCAAGACCTACACCGACTTCGACTACGCCAACCGCGCCTTCGCATCGCGGAGTCGCCAGTAGTAGCGGTCGTGGCACCCGCCACGTTGCTGTGATCTTCGACTCTGAGCATAGCTCGGACGAAGGAAGCAGGACTGGGAGCATCAGCCCCACTCGACGGTTTACCCCGCGCAAATTTATATGATCGGCTCAGCACGACCCAACGGCGGGGAACCCGCATACCCGCTGGAGGTGACCATGCCGGACAGGGTGACAAAACTCACCATCACCCGGGAGATGGTGATCAAGGCCATGAAGCACGTGGACGAAGGCACGTTCCCTTCACCAGATGAACCCCGAGAAGACCAACTGGCGGTCCAATACCTGCTTTGGAAGGAGTCCGAGCGAGTCCGCCTAGAGAAGGCCGGTCTGATTCGGCGCAAAGAACAAGCTGACGCGTCGAGTGCCAGGAGGGCAGCGCACTCGTTCATGGCTGGTTCGGAAGAAGTCACACAAGGAGGAGGACGTCACAGGGCTCGCATGCCGCGGGTGCCAGAGGCTGATCGTGTCCACCTCACTCGCAATCTAGAGTCGTCATTCATGACGGAGGATGCGGACGGAATCCCCGTCCCCAAAACACCCGCTTCGGCCCTCATGGCAGTCGAAACCTACCTGCGACTAACACAGCCACCGGAGGGTAACGCCCACGCTCGCCTTCATAGGCGACAAATTCAATCCCTCAGGGAAGTCGAGTAAGTCCTGGCAAAGGCAGCATCAGCAGAAAGGGTGCACGAGAATCGAGGCCGCCGCGATCGTGAACCTGCACCACTTGTAGACCTAGCCCCAATTCGACTGCGACAGCCGCAGCCAGGCGAAGATGTCCGCAACATCGTCACACAGAGAAGGGTGGACCGCAGTCGACGGATGCGAGCAGCAAGTGCACAGGCCAACGACGACGACGACGACTTCGAGCCATGCGGAGCCGCATGCTTCAGCTTCAACATCCGTGACACGAAGATGCCCAAAGGCTTCAAGTTAACAGCGGAGACACCCAAGTATGACGGGAAGCAAGACCCAAGAGACTGGCTGGAGGACTACCTCATCGCGTACAGCTGTCAGGGTGGTACTTCGACTACAGCCATGCAGTACATCCAGTTGATGCTCACAGGATCTGCACGCGGGTGGCTCAACACTCAGCCCAGGGACGCTTTCAGCACCTGGGACGAGTTTAGGAACGCTTTCGTGAAGAGCTTTCTGGGGACATACGCAAGGCCAACAACCCTCATTGAGCTCCAGGCGTGCAAGCAGGGTCGAGACGAGCCACTCCGCTCGTACATCCAACGGTGGACTTTGCTTCGCAACACCATGGACGGAGCCACCTCAGAAGACAGGGTAATGGACGCGTTCATGCACGGCGTTTACCGCCGCGACCTCCGTGAGGAGTTTGGTAGGCTTAGGCCGAGGAACATGATCGAGCTCATGCAGATAGCCAACCAGTGGGCAGATGGAGAAGACTCGGTCCGTGACGCACCACGATCTCCGAAGCAAGAAGCGGGACCTAGGAACTGGCGAGAGGGGCGCCTGAAGAAGAAGCCGCGTTACGTCGGCAACGACTCGATCGAGTTAGTAGCGGCGGGATTTGAAACCCCCCGCGAGGATGAAAGACAGTACAACCAGGGCGGTGGAAGCAGTTACCGTGGTGAAGGAAGTCGCAAGCGCGAGTGGCGGAGACGCCCACTGACTGACAAAGAAGAGTTAGAACAACCCTGCAAGCATCATATGTTTAGGGACCCGGAGACAGGCAGGTGGGGATCCCGCCACCTATTGAAGGACTGCAGAAAGGCGCGTAAGATATACAGGGCGTTTGCGCGAATAGTCCCTCAGAACGGACAGCATGACAACCAAGCGGCACCCGTGGCACAGCCAGCCGCACAGCTGGCTCTCCAGGCGCCGCCTGCTCCTCCAGTCGCCAACCCAGCGCAGGCAGCGCTGGCCTTCTACCCGCAGCAGCAACAGCAACCACAGCCACAGCCGCAGGATCCTGCTAACGTGTTCCCGGCAGCACGTGGGCAGATTAACATGATACAGAAGGGACGTCCTTCCAACAGGACCCAGAAAATCATCACCCACCAGGTCTACCAAGCACTCACCAACCCACCTGCAGTACCCGATTACCTGAGAGGCTCAGAAACAGCGATCACTTTCTCCAGAGCGGACCACCCGCCGGCGATACCACGACCCGGGCACGCTGCTCTGGTAGTCGAAGCTCAGATCGGGGAGTACACCTTGAAGAAGGTGTTCATGGATGGAGGCAGCGATATCAATATCATCTTCGCCGACACTCTCAGAAGAATGAACAAGTCAACATCCAACCTGACGCCATCAGCGAATACTTTCCACGGCATAGTACCAGGGCAAGCAGTCACGCCCATGGGAACAATCACACTCGAGGTTATATTCGGCACACCCGAAAACTTCCAGCGAGAGGCGATCGACTTCGAGGTAGTCGACTGGAAGTCGCAATATCACGCCATACTGGGTCGTCCGACCTTTGCCAGGTTCATGGCAGTGCCCCACTACGCCTACCTCCTGCTCAAGATGCCGGGACCTAAGGGTGTCATCACGGTGAAAGGCGATTTCGACCGGTCTGATAGCTGCGACCGCGAGTTCAGCAGGATTTCTGAGTTCTTCGGGATGGACGAGCACCTGGAGATGATGGCAGTCGACAACGACAAAACTCTGTTCCCGCCATGGAAGAAATCATCCAAGGACTCGGCATTCAACAGAAGCGACGACACAAGGGCCCATCAGGTACACCCGACGGACGCCGATAAGACAGTCAGGGTGTCATCAAGCCTGACTAGCGCATAGGAAAGCGCGCTCGTCGAGTTCCTGCGCGAGAATTGGAAGATATTCGCCTGGCAACCTTCTGACATGCCAGGTATACCAAGGGAACTCGCCGAGCACTCCTTACGCGTATACAAAGACGCTAGACCAGTCAAGCAAACCATGAGGCGTTTCGCGGGTCCAAAGAGAGATGCCATCAGCAAGGAGATTGACCGGCTGCTTCACGCCGGATTCATTCGAGAGATAAAGGAGTTAGAGTGGGTAGCAAACCCGGTATTGGTGGAAAAGAAGAAGACGAAGAAACTCCGCATGTGCGTCGACTTCACCGCCATCAACAAATGCTGCCCCAAGGATCACTTTCCGCTCCCGCGGATTGATCAGATCGTCGATTCGACTGCAGGTTGCGCACGCCTATCCTTCCTGGATGCCTACTCCGGGTACCAGCAGATCAGGATGAAAGTCGAGGATCAGGAGAAGACGGCGTTCATCACACCACATGGTGTATTCTGTTACCAGATGATGCCCTTCGGGTTGAAGAACGCTGGAGCCACATACCAGCGCATGATGCAGGCCTGCTTGAAGGAGCTCATAGGACAGATCGTCCAGGTCTACGTCGACGACATAGTCGTCACCACCCGCACAGAGGGCAGCCTCATCGACGACCTCCGCAAGGTCTTCGACGCGCTCAACAAGTACCAGATCAAGTTAAACCCAGACAAGTGCGTCTTCGGTGTCCCAGCCAGAGAATTACTGGGGTATCTTGTTTCTGCGAGAGGAATCGAAGCCAACCCTGAGAAGGTGCAGAACATATTCGACATTCCTGCACCGACCAAGCTTCATGAAGTACAACGCCTAGCCGGCAGAGTCGCAGCGCTCAGTCGGTTTATTAGTAAGTTGGGAGAAAAGGCCCTGCCCTTCTACCAACTGATGAAAAAGGCAGACAAGTTCGAGTGGACAGAGGAGGCACAAGATGCATTCGACAAACTGAAACAGACCCTCACAACCCCTCCAGTGCTGGTGGCACCACATGAGAACGAACCACTGTACCTGTATGTGGCGGCCACGAATAGAGTGGTTAGTACCGTACTCGTAGTCGAGCGGGAGGAAGAAGGAAAGAGCCACCCTGTTCAGCGACCCGTGTATTACCTCAGCGAGGTGCTAACTGATTCCAAGCAGCGGTACCCGCACTATCAGAAGCTAGCATACGGAGTCTTCATGACGTCCAGGAAAGTGGTACATGTAATACCCCAGTATTTAGTAACCAACGAAGGGTAGAAGTATGATTTTGTGCATCTGCATGCATGCATCTGAAAATCCGAATAAATTTTTCGCAAAATAAAACCCTGGAGGGATTGGAGATCATTCAACTTCATGAGTAGAGTTTAGCTCATCTGAGGTGAATGTGATATGTTTTGATATGATCTCCAGGCATTTTTACTGGTTGCGGGAAATCAGATCCAAATTGGAATATATAAATGGTATTGAATTGGAGAACTTATTTAGATGAATAGCAAAATCATACATGCTTATATAAATAAGAAAATAACTTATAAGTAAATTACCAACTCAACACCTATCACAACTCAAAGAGTTATTTAAACAAATTAATAATGTAATTGGTGGAAAACCAGAAAACTTTGCCTTTTCTTTGCCTTAACCTCAAAAGCTAATACAAATGCTTAAGTAATTCTATTTTACATCAAATTTGATCTTTTTATCTGATCTTAGCTTCTTATCTTCAAATCTTTCCAAATTCATTCCTGCAAGACAAATCAAATAAGAAAGAAACTTGGGATGAGATTCAAAGGCTTTGTGTGTTATATAGAAGTAGTTTGGTAACAAGATCAGCTACCTTGTTAACAGATTTCTTTTGTATACCTAAAAGTAATTGAATGTCAAATAAAATAAATAAGGTTCAAAACAAAGTTCCTTGTGATCTAAATGTTTGCCCTCACCATAAGGGTGAGGCAACTTAATTATGGAGCTTAAGTAATGGATATTAGGAACTTGCCCTAATATCCAAATATTGACTACAAGGATCAACTTTACTACAAAGGCGACAAGGGATTATGGATCAGACTTGGATCAACTATAACACTTGGAGTCAAGCAGTCAACAAGGATGAGGAGCAGCATTGATCAATACAAGAAGAAGGGACAAGAGGCACACTAAATCTTTTACCAAGAAGGCAAAGTATCAACCTCTTCATCCAATCAAGTTCCTATCTAAGAAAGCCTCATAAAATATTTCTCTAATGGAATCAAATCCCAAGAGAGAAGATAGCCCAATGGTAAAGACCACAAATATGAATCTTGCAAAGATACTTGAGCATCCCAACCTTGTAATAAAATGATTAATAGTTGATCATGTTCATGGCAAGTATGCTTTTGAACACAAGATCTTGGGTGCATCTTAAATAATTGGTGAATACATTAAAATGACTAATTCATATCTCTATTTTTAAATGTGACTAGGGTATTTCAAAAATTCAAAATAAAAATATGTGGAGCTTCTCTACTATATTAGGAGCATCCATGAATTTTTCCATGATTTTTGGACTTGCCTAAAAGCCCTAAATAAATGTATTAAGTTTCTGTTTTAAAGGTTTATATAATTACAGAAAAGCCCAGGGGTTTTTTTGCAAAAATATTTTCTTTTTCTTCTTTCCTCTTCCTCTGGACAGAAGGCCGAGGACAGCGACGTCGTCGCGCCGTGCCACCTCCTGCTCGCCGCTTTCGCTCGGGGATAAGACCCAAGGAGGCGTCCCCATCTTCCTCTCCTCCTCACCCCTCGTCTCTCTCTCTCTTCTTCCTCTCTCTCTCTGAGCAGCGAGCTCGCAAACCCTAACCCTAGCCCGTACGGCCGCCGCCGCTGCCCCTCAAATCGCCGTCGACCTACGCCTTCCCAAGCTCCGCCACGGTGTCCTGTAGGTCCGCCTGGGCCTCCTCTACGCTTCGGTGCAGGCCACTTATGCTGGGATGGCCTGAGCGCAAGGAACGTCCGCGACGCCCCGAACGCCGGCCGCCGCCGTCGAGCATGAATCCGTCCCCGACGTTGCTCCTCCGGCCACACCACCTTGTCCATTAGATTCCCGGTGAGCTCCTCCTCCGATTGCCCCTCTTCATGTCGTCGATTTCATCCTCTGCCCTAGTTCCGCCGTCGGCCACCGTGCACCGCCGCCGTGCGCCGTCGCCACCGCCGCTCCGACAACCATTTCTGGGCGACGCCGCCACCACTAGATGCGCCTCTCTCTCACGCGCCTAACGCGCCTATCCTCGTCGCCCGGGGAGGTCGCAGTCGACCAGGCCGTGGTCGACATGGTCGCAGACCATGGTCGCTGACGTCAGCCGACGTCAGCGCGAGTTAATCTTTTCTGAAAATGTTAAATTCCTGACATGTGGGACCCTCTGGCAGCTATTTAAATAATTCCAGAAAATGTTTAAAAACTGTAAATTCAATAACTTTTGTTCTGTAATTCAGAAAATTACAAATAATATACCAAATTTCTTAGAAAAAGGAAACCTATTTAAATATGGCTAATTAATTCATAATTTAGCAACTAAAAATAAAAGTTGTTTAGAATTACCAAAATGCCACATAAACATCACCTAAAATTTTGAAATGCAAATAAATTCCTAAAATTAAATAAAAATATGTTTTCAAGTCCAAATTTTATAAGGATTTCAAATATGATTTTTATTTAATTTATTGAAAAGGTTTTATTGAATAAAAAATACTAAGATCCATAATTGGATATGATTTCTATTATTTTAAAATAAATTATTTGAAAATAATTTTCTTATGTAATTAATTCAAAGGTAGTAAGTGGAATTGATTTGTATAATAGCTTCTAAAACAGCTATTTTCTTAAAGAAAATAAATTTGAAATAAAGGTTCAACACATAAAATTTGAACTCAAATACCATGATGTAAATGACTGTTCCGTTACTCATCCTAGGTAAAACACACAAAAAGGAGTTCATTTGAAAATCAATCACTCTAGTGTTATTACTTTTTGAAAGTAGTTCAATAAAATAAAATTGTGAAATAAATGCAATCCTTATTTGAGCATCTGTAAGTTGTTTATTACTCATGTAAAACATTACTTCGATAACCATAGCAAACACCTAAGTCTAAAAGTTATAACAACTCAAAGATCTCACGTTAACAAAGTAATCAATAACGCGAAGCGCTTACTTGTGATTTTGGGTATTTGGGGTTATATACGATGCATCTCATATTTATGCATAATAGCATATTGCAAGTGTTTCCAGTAGTCCTTACCCGGACTACTTTGCTGTTTTCAGATCTCCGGGTTATGACGCAACCTAGAATCCCGAAGGGCATGAACTGCCACCTCTATCACAGGCAAGTTCATCACTTGCTCATATCTCTTTGAAATACTTGTTAAAGAAACTATTTTCAAACTCTATATTACTATCACCTATTCCAAGAAAGCATAAAGCTATTTTCTGAATAACATGACTATTGGTTGTCTACCTATTTGGTGGTAACCTACTATGGAGGGCAGGTGGGACCATGGTAAGATGAATTGGTCCGGAGGTTCCACTTGCACGGGAAAGTATTACCTAGGAATTAACAACAAATGCCGTCATAATGATTGCGCCGTAAAGGCGTGTTAACCATAAGACCTGGAATGGGACGGGAAATGCCATCTGTACTTCTCCCGGATGCATGCCAACGGGTGACCAGGGTCGTACGCGGTAGGTCTTGCGGGACTACACGTAACATGGGTGGGAACCCTTAGGTCCCACGATACCTGGTGCCTATGATGGATTGTAGGGATGTCTGGAACGGGCAATCTGTTAGGCAAAGGGGAGGACTTTTGAGTCTGGAACGGTCTGCCTAAAGATTTAGGGGAGGACAAACCTACAAAAGGGTGGGCATGCGTTGTGCGGAGAGGCACAGTGAATGACTTGGATCAAAAACTGGGCCCCACACCAAAGAGAGTGTGGACGGGAAAGATCACCCGGTTGTGCAACAAAGTCTTGATCTCTTATGGGTAAAGTAACGCACCTCTGCAGAGTGTAAAAAATTGTAACATGTTACTCCCTGTTCCGGGAAGGAGCTGCGAACGCTGCAGGAAAGGAACTCCATGAAAGTTCTAGCCCTGTGAAGGATGACGGGCATAGTCTTCAGAAATAAAAGCAACCTCTTGAAGAAATGTTTACAAAAACCTTGCATTAAGCTTAAGGCTCCCTGGAGTCTAAAGCTGTAGCTAGTGCATCAAACTTCCCACCGTACATAATGGACTTGCTGGGTAACGCTGGTTACTCACCCTTGCTCTTTTAACCCCCTGCTTAGAATTGTGGAGCCATTAAAGGAGTTGACGGTGGATCATCACGACATCGAGATCTTCAACAAGGAGTCAATCGCTACTTCACCAACCGAAGCACAACGACAACTAAGGCCACGAAGGAGCAATGTCAACGATGTTGAGGAGATCACTCTGCCAACGGAGGCGACCACGTCTGTGGAAAGGATAAGTACAAGAAGAAATTGAGACACTCCAGATAGAGTAGATTAAGGTTGTGGCAATAGCAGTAGTGGATTAGGAGTTAGAGCTAGAGTTAATCTCCAGCTTAGTGCTACGAACTGGCTCTTTTCTGGATTTCATTGCACGAGGCTATCCTCTATGTATCGAGGAGGTTCTCGAGATTTTGTATTGAATTTTGTTGTAATCCTATAGTGTTACCTTGGACCTGCTATGTTTCTGTTGTACCACTCTGAGAGATGTAATATTCACGGATAGGTCCTTCTGTGAGTATTATGTCAATGACTTGCACACTACACCATGCAGTGGTGTGCTGGGTCACCGCAGTACACTATTTCTCTGAGCACCCGATCATGGTGGTAAGCTCCTCTGCCCTATCCGACATTCTCACCAACCCGGCCGCGACAGGAAGAGTCGCCAAGTGGGTTGTCGAGTTAGGGCCATGGGGGTTGAAGTATGTACACCCGAAGGCAATCAAGGCCCAGGTCCTCCCAGAGTTTACCACAGAGTGGATAGAAGCACAACTGCCTGATGAGCCCGACTTGTCCAATGCATGGACAATGTATTTCGATGGATCCAAAAAGTTCAACTCAGCCGGAGCAGGAGTCGTGCTCATTTCATCCAAAGGCGACAAACTGAAGTACGTGTTGCAGATGAAATTCTCAACACCTTCCAATAACGAAGCAGAGTACGAAGCCCTGATCCACGGCATGCGGATGGCCAAGAACTGCGGCGCCACTCGCCTCATGATCTACGGCGACTCCTACCTTGTCGTACAGCAAACCATGAAGCAGTGCGATGCCATCGCTGACAACATGATAGTCTACAGGGAGCTGTACAATCAACTGGAAGGCCTCTTCGACGGCTGCGAACTGCGGCACATCGGCCGCGAAAGCAACGAAGAAGCTGACGCCCTGGCCAACCTGGGTTCGGATCGAGCTCCGATGCCACCCGGAGTCTTCCTCGAGTGCATCACACAGCGCTCAATCAAGGTCCGGCCCCCGCCAGGACCCTCTACATCGACAACAAGCACCGCCAACCCGCCAAGCACGGAGAAGGAGCTCATGGAGATAATGCTGGTCGAGCCCACGTGGACAAGCCCGTATCTGGCTTACATGCTGCACCAGCGGCTGCCGAAGAACCCAGTCGAAGCCAGGCGCATCGTCCGCCGTTCCAAAGGCTTCACCATCATCAATGGCGAGCTCTACAAGAGAAGCATCTCAGGAGTCCTCCAAAGGTGCATCGATCCAGCCGACGGCCAAGCTATCTTACTCGACATCCACGCCGGCATCTGCGGGCACCACGCAAGCAGTCGAGCACTGGTGGCCAAGGCCTTGCGAGCAGGGTTCTACTGGCCCACCGCAATGCAAGACGCAGAAGAACTGGTAAAAAAGTGCATTGGCTGTCAGGAGTTCGCCAACAAGCCGCACGCACCAGCGTCCGCACTGAAGACAATACCACTCGCATGGCCCTTCGCGCAATGGGGGCTCGACATGGTAGGTCCCTTCAAGAAATCCTCCCCAGGTGGGCACACCCACCTCCTGGTGGCAGTCGACAAGTTCACGAAGTGGATCGAGGCGGTCCCAATCACAAGCTCAACTGCAACATCAGCGGTCAACTTTGTCAGGTCGATCATCTTTAGGTTCGGTGTGCCACACGGCATCATCACCGACAACGGGACGAACTTCATAGCCGAAGAATTCAGGGACTTTTGCTCTGAACAAGGCATCAAGCTCAGTTATGCATCCGTCTCGCACCCGCAGTCCAATGGGCAAGTCGAGAAAGCCAATGGCCTAGTCAGCAAAGGCATCAAGAAGCGTCTGCGAGTACCATTGAAGCGAGCAGCAGGAGCCTGGGTGGAGGAGTTACCAAGTGTGCTGTGGAGCCTACGCACCACGCCAAACAGATCTACCCAGTATACACCATTCTTCATGGTGTACGGCGCCGAAGCAGTCCTGCCCTGCGACATCAAATTTGATGCTCCACGGGTGGTGGCATACGACGAGTCTGATGCAGAAGAAGCACTCGAAGATGACGTGGATACCCTGGATGAAGCACGCGACATCGCCCTCAGCCGCACAGCCGTGTACCAGCAAGACCTGCGCAACTACCATGGGCGACAACTGCGGCCTAGATCATTCGTCCCAGGGGATCTGGTTCTCCGGCTCAAGCAGAAGAAGGTGCACAAACTCGCCTCCCCATGGGAGGGTCCATACATTGTGACAGAGGCAATCGGCAACGGAGCTTACCGCCTGAAGGACTCGAAGACGGGGACAGTCTGCAGCAATCCGTGGAACGTGGCACAGCTACGCCGCTTCTACGCCTGATCGACCCCAACTTGTAAACTTCATCTTGTCAAGTAGCAGCAGGTTTCTCACGCACTCTTTCCCTCGCCAGGGTACCTAAGGGGACTGGAAGGGTTTTAACGAGGCGGCCTGTTTGCGAGAATCAATAAAGATATTTGAAGAAAAAGACTCATCATTTTTTCCTTTGCGAACAATCAACCTAAATCCTAGGCCGCCACTCGAACCACTCGGGGGCTCGCGCCATACAGGTCTAAGTCCAGCCTAGGCCGCCACTCGAATCACTCGGGGGCTGCGCCACACAGGCATAACTCGAAAATCCTAGGCCGCCACTCGAACCACTCGGGGGCTCGCGCCATACAGGTCTAAGTCCAGCCTAGGCCGCCACTCGAATCACTCGGGGGCTGCGCCACACAGGCATAACTCGAAAATCCTAGGCCGCCACTCGAACCACTCGGGGGCTCGCGCCATACAGGTCTAAGTCCAGCCTAGGCCGCCACTCGAATCACTCGGGGGCTGCGCCACACAGGCATAACTCGAAAATCCTAGGCCGCCACTCGAACCACTCGGGGGCTCGCGCCATACAGGTCTAAGTCCAGCCTAGGCCGCCACTCGAATCACTCGGGGGCTGCGCCACACAGGCATAACTCGAAAATCCTAGGCCGCCACTCGAACCACTCGGGGGCTCGCGCCATACAGGTCAAAGTCCAGCCTTAGGCCGCCACTCGAATCACTCGAGGGGCTGCGCCACACAGGCATAAACTCAAAAATCCTAGGCCGCCA
The DNA here is from genome assembly GCA_012064385.1 of Puccinellia tenuiflora. Taxonomy (NCBI): domain Eukaryota; kingdom Viridiplantae; phylum Streptophyta; class Magnoliopsida; order Poales; family Poaceae; genus Puccinellia; species Puccinellia tenuiflora. Next base: position 435,013 of record QRDG01000298.1, on the reverse strand, counting down.
CTCGAATCACTCGGGGGCTCGCGCCATACAGGTCAAAGTACAGCCTTGGCCGCCACTCGAATCACTCGGGGGCTGCGCCACACAGGCATAAACTCAAAAATCCTAGGCCGCCACTCGAATCACTCGGGGGCTCGCGCCATACAGGTCAAAGTTCAGCCTTGGCCGCCAATCGAATCACTCGGGGGCTGCGCCGCACAGGCATAACTCGAAAACACTAGGCAGCCACTCGAGCCACTCGGGGGATGCGCCGCACATGCCTAACTCAAACATACCTAAGATGTCACCCGATTCACTCGGGGGGCGCTCCATACAGGTTTACGAGTGCAAAATCACACGTTATACATTCAGCGAATAACATCACATGGGCATACATACATGCATATTTACGTTACAAGCTAACACTATACAACTACAAACTGCTATTCTTAGTCGACAAGCTCTTCCTTTGGCGCATCCAGTGGCCCTACAAGTCACTCTGTATGATTCAGGACCTATTGCATCGCCTGACGTGCAGCCGCAAGGGATTCAGCATAATCAGCATCTCTAGGCAAGCCATCAAGTATTCTGTCCAAGGGAACATGAGGTCGATGCAGTCGAATATAAGCAAACGCCGTGTTGGCCCCGGCAACAAGCTGACCGAAGACGACCTCCTTCAACGCCCTGCTACTGCGGAACCTCTCCAGCAGCGCAGCCAGCCCAGAAGGCTACTCGTTATGCGGAAAGTACACCCTGTTGATCTGCCAGAGTGCCTTCCGGCAACCTTCCAAGAGCACAGCAGCTCGCCAGGTGCGATCCAGCATCTTCGCGAGTATACGGCCTGCGTTTTTGTTCGACCAGAAGGTACGAGCTTCAAGTGAATCACCGGTGGCCTCCCTTTCCACCCGCTCGTCCATTCGACTATTATCGGCTTGCCAGTCGGGATTAACATCTGCAGAAAAACATACAACACTTAGAAGAATGAAAGCATAAAGAAGCCGAAACAAATCGCTTGAAGGCCAACCTTGCAGCTGTCGACTGATCAAGTCTATCTGGCCAAGAAGGAATTCCTCACGCTGTGAGAACGGCGCAACAGGTCGTGACTTCAAGCGCTCCAACTCCAACTCGGCGGTCCTCACCTTCGACTCAAGTTCAACAATCTTGTTCCTCATATAGGTGAACACTCGCTGGTCATTGGCGCTTCGCGCGTGGGCTGGAGGAGCTTGACGACGAGGGCGAGTGGGTGCAGCCGAAGAGGTATCCTCGTCCCTACCCACACCAGAAGCCCCAGCAACCTCGGGAGTCTCACCCATCTCAGGCTGCCAATTTTCGACATTGTCAGGCAAATTCATATGACACAAGACTGGAAAACAAAGATTATATTTTGACACTAGCATGTTCGCGGCCAAAAGACTTCGAAGATCATGAGTTTCATTACAGACCAAGTTCAAAAGAAGAAGAACCCTAAAACAAAGGAAACTACATGGCAGACTCCGACCGAGAACGGCCCTTCCTAGCGGCCAACTCTGCAGCCTTGGCGATTCTCTTCTCGAAGGTGGCAACCAGCCTCGCAGCCAGCTGACTCGCCCGCGCCTTCACAGAGCTAAGGGACGCGGTCTTGCCATCAGGCCTCCGAGGGAAGTCGTTGACAACCTTCTCAAAGTCACCTGCGACTTGGTGACCAAGTAGGAGCTGGAAAGTGAGCTCTGAGCCGCGTACCGTCTGAGCACGCGTGAAGTCCGCCAGGGTGGTCGCTTCGCCTTCAAACGGAGCCGCAAGCGCATCAACATCGACCGGCGATGGCTGGTCGGGGAAGATGCTCCGGTGCACACTCGCCAAGGCATCTTTCGACTTCTGCAGCGCCGCCGAAGATTGCTGCAGTGCAGTCGAAGCATACGCATAGGCGCGGTCAATGAAGCCAACAGCTTTCTCCAGGTCGACATTCTCACTGGAAATTTCTTCTGGAGGAGCGCCTCCGCACGGCTCTGAACAACGAAGAAGACCACACTTGTAAGACATCAGAAGTCGACACAAGACAAAGTAGGCAATGAGCCGAGATACTTACCTCCGATTACATTGGCGAGTGCGAGCAAGCGTTCAACCTGGGTCTTCTCTAGATCACCCCGGGTTCGCTCACGCTTTTGAGCTGCACCCAGGGATTTCTCCAGCTCCGCGACCCGCTTCGCCATGCCCTCCTTCTCGCCTATGGATCACCGGAGCAAAGTCAACAATGAAGATAGTCGCAGTACCTCTCGAACACAAGGGTTAGTACTTACTATTAGCTTGCTCCAAAGCAGCGTGGAGTCGATCCTTTTCCTTCTCCATCCGCACGAAGGCTGCGGCTCCCTCCATCAGCTGGCGACAAAATGGCTGTGGAAAGAACAAGATATTAATCTGTGCCCGACTATTCTAGTCACGCACATCTTCGGGGGCTACTCCCATCGGGAGCGCTGTTCGCGCACCCGATACAGATCTTACAGACTGAGGTAAAGCACACTTACATGCTCAAGCAATCCAGCGTCCACCGAGGTCGCATCAACAGTCTTCTCTGGGACGGAGGAAGTCGAAGCCTTCAAAGTCGACACATCGCCCGCCCGCGGCTCCTCATCGGTCGCCTTCGCGGTCTGCTCGAACGCAGGAGCAGACGTGTGCTCCATCTCTGGAGGCGAAGAACCGACAGCGCCAGTACGGTTGCTGCGACAGGATAATTCAATTCAAATACTCGCAAAGGCAAAAAAGGCACTCGACAAAACAAGATGATGGCTGAAAGACTAACCTGGTGACGTCCTGATCATCATCGCTGCCCAGGGAGACGGAGGGCAACCTCGCGAACCTAGTCGGTGGCGCAGAGCTAAGGGGAGGCACGACCAAAGGCTCTGTCGGGTCGCTCGTGTACCTGGCACCCGAGGACGACTCGCTCGCCTCGTCCACGTCCTCCACCTCCACCTGCTTTGCGGGTGACGAAGCCGAAGCGGACTCGCCACTCTTTCGCCTTCGCCGCTTCTGCAGCGGCTCTTCGTCTTCATCATCCTCCTCCACCTCTTCGCTCGGAGAGTTGGCGGAAGGGAGTTCGTCGTCATCCTCCTCGTCCTCCTTCACGACCTCTGCCTCAGCGTGAGGACCGTTCTCCATCAGCGGAGGAAGGCTAACAAAGCTGGAACGACCCTGTCAAAAAATTCGAGTCAAGCAATAAGATTCGACTGAAGAAAACTCAAGACGAGCAAGGTTCAAGACACTTACCTCAGGCACAGGATTGTCGAGGCCATATGGCTGCACCGGGCACTTGACGCTGCATGTGTCTGCGGCTCGGAGGCTGGTGATGCTCCTCACCTTCGACTCGACTTCTTCGTCATCAAGTTCATCGCCGGATGCACGCGCCCACATTGGCTGGGCGCGGCGGCGGAGCGGCTGCACTCGGAGCCTGAAGAAGGTCGCGATGAGGTGCACCCCACCCGACTCGCGACCAAGGGTCTTCAGAAGTTCGCGGAGGAGCGCCAGCAGCGGCTTGGTCGCCTCCCTATCTTCCATGGACAGCGGGTACGCCCACGCCTTCGTCTTCTGCAACGCGCGGTCAGCCTTCTTGGTCGCACCTGACGTAGTACCACTTCCTCCGCCAATTCTGGACGGAGTCGGATTTCTTCATCTAGAAGAACGTGGTGTCGCCACGCACTTGGATGTTGAAGCCGCCGACTGGGTAGACCTGCTTCGACTTCCCAACGTTCTTGCGAACGAGGAACAGAGACTTCCAGAGAAGCCAGTTGGGAGAGATTCCCAAAAAGCACTCGCAGAGCACGATAAAGCTCGCGATGCTCAAGACGCTGTTGGGAGTCAGATCGTGGATCTGAATCCCATAAGCGAACATGAGACCACGAACAAAATCGTGGATGGGGAACCCGAAACCCCGTGGAAGGAACTCCACGAAGCAAACGCGTTCCCCATCGCGAGGAGAGGGGAGTACCTCTTTTCCCGGAGCGCGCACGGCCGCCTGGTCCGCCGGCGGCAGCAGCCCCTGCGCGCGGAGGCTCTCAAGATCGGCTTTCTTCACCGACGACTTCACCCAGTCGCCTTCCACCTTCTTAATGCCTGCATCGGCGGCGGCGGCGGCGCCCTCGGTGGTCTTCGCTCGTTTCGAGCCCATCCTCGCTCGAGGGAATGGAGAAAGCTCGGGAGAACTGGGCGCAAGGACAGCAATGGCGGAGAAGATTGCGGAGATGGCGAGAGAATGAAGATGGAGTGAACTGTTTCACCGTCGCGGTGGAAAATATGTACCGCGGGGACGGTTCATCTAGGCCGTCCTCCGTGGAACGGTAATCGAGGACAACATCCGGCCGTCCACGTGTCGCGCGGAGAGGGCAACCGTCGCCGGCCACGCCGCCCACTACGCACGGGAATCAAGGCGTCATCATTATCCCGCGAAAGTTTCGCGCCCAACGGTCCAAATTCATCAGCGGCCGCTGTGACAGTGGGCCCACTTCGTCACGTCCCGTCGGGCGCAGAGTGTGCCAGGAAGCGTCATCACTGATGTCATCCCTGACGTCACTACGGAGTCGTATCAAGTAAGCCAACGATCCGGCAGAGCACTCGACAATCCATTCGAGTAAGACAAGTACGTAGTAAGCTTTACAAGCTGATGATACCCGAATTTGTCATTCGAGTGGACGAACAATCAGTAAGCTTTAAGAGCTGAGTTTAAAGCCACTTCAGTAGGCCATCAAGGCTGAGTACAGAGTAAGTCGAGCAAGGCCAGTTTTTGACTCGGGTATTTCGAGACATCTTCTTACTCCCATCGGGAGCGGGCTTTTCGACTAAAGAAAAATTGAGTTTAACCTCAATTGCAAGCAATTCAGATTAATCTCGGGGGCTACTCCCATCGGGAGCGCTGTTCGCGCACCCGATGACTAAGGACAACGACAGTCGAAAGTTGGCGAATCAAGAAGATCATGCGGCACACCCGATGATTCAAGGCAAATACGCTCGAAGGTTGACTCATAAAGGAACCAGATGGCGTGCCCGGAGGAAGGAGTCCTTTACTCGACTCTGCGATTCGACTAAGCACTCGGGGGCTACTGTCGTGGGGCTACCTTTCGGGTACCCCACGGTGGTGGTACCTGGGTCACGCCAAGGGAAGCCCATTGAAGCCCATGAAGTGCACCGTGAGGCCCAAGTAGCCGGTTAGATCGGTGATGAGACTTTCCTTATCTTGTAATGTGCAATCCGCACCGTCCACCCGAGACCTGGCCTGTGATATAAAGGCCAGGAGGGTGCGCCACCTAGGGCAAGAAACACACAGGCAAACCCTAGCGAGATTGCCATCTCGCCATTGTAGCCACCTCGATAATATCAGATAAGCAGGAGTAGGTCTTTACCTCATCTCGAGGGGCCGAACCTGGGTAAATTCGCCCCCTGTTAGCCGTCGTAATCACCAACGTTCATCCTCTCTTCCCCTCAATCAACCCGGGGTACCTAACCTTGGGAATTGCCGAGCCCCAACCTCGACAGCCGATGACCCCCCTGTCATGCCTCCTCGACAGCCTTCCCGAGCTCGCCCCGATGTAAGTTTTCCTCAATTTCATTCTCTTTCCGACATTCGTTCCTAGCTAAGTTGCTAAGTTGATGAGATTCATTCTATTTTCAAATTGTAGCCCGAATTCGAGGCAGCCTTTGAGGCCGCTTACGCGGCCTATGAGGCGGAGTATGACGTGTGACTGCAGAAGAGAGCGGCGTATGACGAGTGGCAAGAGTTGCGCGATGCTGTAAGTTTCAACCTTAATATTTGCAATATGACAAGTCTCATTTGCTCTAGTTTGAACCTTCTTTTTCTACAACTCCTGACATCTAAACTATCTTGTAGGCGCATGAGAAGTTTTTTGCCACTGGAGAGCGGGAGCCGCTGCCTCCGCGTCCACCTAGCGTGGGGATGCCGCCCAAGTGCCCATCGAGGGAAGCGGTCGCCCTCACATACAAGCAAAGGACTCCGGTAAGTTATTGCCAAACCAGTTGTTACCGCCGTACTGTGCTTTCAAAGTTGCTAACTTGGACTCAAACATGTAGGGCACGGGATGCTCCAGGACTGCACCCTTTGGTCGTGCTTCTGGCTCGCCGGCCTCCACTCGCGCTCGCGTGCAGCATGGCGGTGGTGATGCCTCGCCGGATGCCACACCGTCCCGTCCCTCGCCGGATTCCACACCGTCCCGTCCCTCGCCGGGTTCCCAGTGTGATTCGACGGCGGCTGGCCCACGCGGTCGGTCGCCTAATCTCACGCGGTCGGAGATGGGTACCTCGAGCGATAAATAGCCGTCGGATGTCTCCGGGTGTGTTTGGATGAGTTTGAACTATGTTTGTGCCATTTCGACTTTGTATGAGTGTAATTTTGGTTTATATTTGTCATTTGAAGTTTCTATGATGGTATGGTATATATATGTATGATATTATGTGAGTTCTGTGATGTTTTGTATTTTTGCAATTTTATTTGTATTTAAAATGTGCTGTAAACCAGCGTCCATTAAACCTGCAGTATGGTCACCCATACGCCGACGGCAATGCCGTCGGCGTAGGATGCCTGCCAGGCACACAGGGAACGGCCACGTCGCCTTATGTGGCACATACGCCGACGGCATTGCCGTCGGCATTGCCGTCGGCATTGCCGTCGGCATTGCCGTCGGCGTAGGAATCCTGCCAGACGCGCAGGGGTGGGGCCGGGCTGTCAGGATCTGGCTTATACGCCGACGGCAAGGCCGTCGGCGTAGACGTGCCTGCCGGACGCACCGGAGCAAGCCACGTCGACAAGTACGCCGACGGTATTGCCGTCGGCGTATGATATGTTGACGGAAACGGAGACGGACGGCGTCTTGTGGGCCCCACCTACCATACGCCGACGGCTGTCTTATACGCCGACGGCTTGTATCGTACGCCGACGGAAGGATACGCCGACGGCCATACGCCGACGGCGACCGTTGGCGTACCCGTAGTGTGAAATTCTTCGCCGGAAAAAAATACACCATTCGTGCTACCGTTTCTACAATCTCGGAAGCTCTGATATTCCGGAAATGCCAATTCAAATGACCTGGCAAATTTTTACATTTCGTAACCCGACACAAGCCAGAGTGAATGGCGTGACTATACGTTACAAACTTGTAACGCCTTTTCGTGTGACGTGGCTGCAGGAGGAGTAATATTTGATTGAAAGTTTTTGATAAGTTTTAGTGGCTGAAAGTTTGTCGGAAGGATTGATTTAGGACATATTTTACGATAATAAATCGGGTGTTGGCAAACATCTTTCAAAACAAGAAAACGGAAGAAGATTTGTGGATGCATGTGTGGGGTGGTCCGAAGCGAGTACAGTATACTTTTTCGATAAAGGAGTAGAGTATACTTGCCATTGCGTTATCCTATCATTATCATGACTGGGATGGGCATGCACGCGCGGAGGCCCGTGCAAGCGCAAGTCGCGCCAAGCCAGTACTATATGGTATAGACAAGCATTTCGCGCACCAACAAGACAAGACGTACAAGACCCGCATCCGCATGTACGCACGCAGTTATATATGGATATATGGATTGGCACCAGATGCTCTCCTACGTTTCTAGTAGTACTAGTGTACTACGAGTACTAGCTTGGCAGCTACTCATTTAACATACTCCCTCCATATCAAAATATAAGATGTTTTAGCATTTCTCTTTCCATCCGTATCTAGACATGTTTTAGTGCAAGGTTTAAGGCTCTGTTCGGTATAGAGGAAAACAAAACGTAGGAATAGGAAGAAATGGGGGAATAGGAAAGGAACGTAAGTGTAAAACATAGGAATGTGAAAGTAAAGGAAATCGTACTAGTAGGGCTGTTCGGATCGAAGGAAAAAAATGTAGAGGAAAATGACCTTGGTTCTACAGCTAAGTACATGTGCCACAATTTTTTATTTGGCTGAGGAGTGGTTGGTTTTGTCTACATCTCATGCATGTCAGTATTTTATTTGTCTTCACATAGCAGCAGGCATCATTTGCCTCGGGCTTCCACCAAACCATTGGTTTGGAGTGGATTTTTACGTTCCCGTGGAATCTGCGGGAATCGGCATAGGAAAGGAAACTTTCCTCCGAAACACTGTTCACCATTCCTTTGAACCGAACGCTAGCGTAGGAAATCTTTCCAGAGGAATAGCTTTCCTATGAAATTCCCGTGAAAATCCTGTGTACCGAACAGAGCCTAAATGAATCTTACACTAGAACATGTCTACATACGGATGGAAAGAGAAATGCTAAAACATCTTATATTTTGATACAGAGGGAGTAGATGCCATATTACAGCCAGCATAAAGATGTCTCGTAGATAGGGCTTCGACCAGAGAAAAGAAATGAATTTGTAAGCATATATAGGCCGGTGCGCACGTACGGATGCGTGTACGTACGTGTGCATGCAGGAGAGCCGGCCGGCCGGAGCGGAGAGGCGCCCTGCGCGCACCACGACACGTCGCGGTCACCTACCTACGTGCGCGATCGATGGCGAGTGGGCTGAGGACGACGCGGCAAGCTAGCGGCCGGCCGGCGTCCGTCCAGAAGAAGCATAGAGCATATGCGGCCTGGACCATCGACCGGAAGGCCCATGCCGTCCGTACGTGCACCTTCAGGGAGCTAGCTACTACCAGAACCACAGCGCGACTGATCCATCGATTGGACCCATCCATGCACGTACGTACGTGCCATACCACGACGGCGACGTGCGCCATCGGCGGACGGTACGTGGCCGCCCGCTGGCGCTCTGGTGCTCGTCGTCGTGGCGCGTCGTTTCCGTCGATCGCCGGCCTGCTCCCCCGGCATCAAGGTATCCATCCATCCATGCACTGCTATTTGTGTCCGATCTGAACCGTACGTCTCACCCACCCGCACCAACTAAAACTTATCAACGCACGCACCCGCTGGTTCCACTCGCGTCCCTACGCTCATTTTCCACCATCGCAACCGGCCGCACATGTGTGTGACTCTTAAAAAGGAGAGAAGGAAGACGACGAGATGCATGCCCATGAAAATCTCCGCTTTGGAGTCCAACTGGATGACGACTTTATTTCTCGATCCCGGCCGGGTGAGGCGCGTACGTACGTACGTGGCCTCTGGATGTTAAATGAGATCGCTGGAAATGTTTCCATTTCTTTCAACATAAATGAGGGCCTGTTTGGTTGGGCATTTGATGTGGCTTTCTCAGCTTACTAGTAATCGTGTACGTGCAATGCACGTATTGATTGGTAAATTAAATTTAAAAGTATTTGTTAAGTAACAAATATTTCGTATTTCAATTCATCTTTCTTATTAAAGAGTGGACATATATTTGAGCTCTCTTAATAATAGTATTAACACTAAGTGCAATACTAATTATGTAGGGGATTAAAGCACCTCTTGTGAATTCATCTCCCAAGTAAGTTCAGGCTAGGACAAATCAAGATTATGTATGGGATTACAGCACCTCTTGCAATTACATTTGCCAAGTTTGTTCGCGCAAGGACCAAACATCTATCTGCCGAACGCGCTTATAGAGAAAGCCACCCCAAAATCAGCGTCCCGGGGAAAGCACGCGGGGAGGTGCTTTCTCGGCTTTGGCTGCCGGTCGTTCCATGATTGCCCCTCAAGTTGATGCAAAATTACCCGCGTTTGCCACCCTTGCTCCTTGCTCTGACCTTGTAGCTCGTACCACTCTCCCGACCCCATCTCTCTCGTGCGGAATTAGGGATGGGTGCAGCCACCGCCGTCCTAGTCGACGACGAGCATCCGCGCCGGCGCCGCCACCGGCCGTATGCGCTTCCTTTTCCACCAGCCGCCACCTCCCCATCACCTTCCTCCGCCGGAGCTGGACACGCCCCCAGAGCTGGACCAGGACGACCACGCCGGAGCTGGACCTGTTTGGCCGGCTGCCGATCGGCTACTCCCACCTCTCCTGGAGATCCACTGTTGAGGTGCTTCCAAAATCCAAAGAACCAGCGAGAAAGTTGCCAATTTCTACTAATCACTGCAGATCTACAACGACCGGCTGGGCTGTAGCTTTTGTGGTTCTGTAACCAGAGAATTCTACTAATGTTGTTTGGCTGTAATGTTCTTTGATCACAAACGCTAATTATTTGCTGGGCAGCGGGCACTACCGATCTTCTATTTGCTTTCTATCTACAAAATAATGCCTGCCTGTTAATTTTTAATCCAAGGTAAAAAACGAAAACTGAATGCAAAATATCATTTTAGTTAAACTGCGTGTGTTAATTAACTAGAAGTTTCCACGAATTATTAACTAGATAAAAATATCCATCAAATAATGAAGTGCATAATGTGTCTATCGACTATATCATGATTATTTACACCTAAATCAGCCTCTTATAGTGTCATTACCCTTAAACAATAAGTAAACATCTTTAAGGTATATCAGACATTTACTCTCACAGCTACAATTCAGACAGCTACTTGCCAAATGAATTTTACAGCTTTTTTAGCAACACACAACCACAGCTATTTTTTAACAGCACACAGCCCACAGCTGCTTTCAGTTTCATTGCTAGCTGGGTCTGGGCAGCTCGATTCTATCGATTCGTTCGTTGCGCAAGTTATTAGCGGGCTTGACTAACACGCGTGTGTGCTGCCGGATCGGGGACATCCATCCATATGAATGAATGAATGTACAGGCAACATACTCCTGCAGTCCTGCCACCTTGCATACACGTACGCATCGATCGTGCAGGCGAACCAAGGACCGTCCTGCTTCAATCCCAACTATTCACAAGAGTACAATGCAACCGAGATGCAGGAACACACACTATATATGCCAACATCAAAGTACCTAAAACCAGGGGCGTATCCAGTGGGGGTGCCATGTCACCCCCTAAAAAATTGTAGAAACTCATTTATCTACTAATATTTAAAGTAACTCTTGCCAAGTATGCTAGTATTTAGACTATTTGTTGATAAATGCTAATATAATAGGGAAATTTTTAAGCTTGGCTCCCCCACCAATTTTGTCCTAGATCCGCCACTGCCTAAAACCTTACCCAAACACAGTGTTTACCCTAAATATGACTCTTGGAGCATCTCCGCCGTCGTCCCCAAAATCGCAGGAGGAAAATCTGTCACTTGTCCGGACCGATGGGAACGCACCCCCCTCCCGAAACTCACGGGAAAAGTGTAAAAGTGTCTGTTTTTTTTTTCTTAAAAATCCATTTATTGGATATTGTATGTAATTTATTTACTATCACCCATGGCTTCGAATATACATGGGCGTGTTTAACCATAGGAAATCCATGCAATATATTTTATTTATTTATTATAGCCCATAAAAACATGATTGGCGCACGCCTATCCACATAAAACCCAACTTTTTTTCCAGTGTTACACACGGGTTGCAATTCACTAACCATTATTAGCATCAAGATTCATTTGATCTGTGAGGTGCAAATGGTTGTAACTGAAATTATGGAATGACTTCAGCCGACATAGATTTAGTTCTGAGCTCTATGCGTGCCCTAATTTTAAACTTTGAAAAAAAATAAGGAAAATAGACACATACGTGTGTTGATATGTACTTTTTTCCTGAAGGCACGAGATATTTTCCGTAAAGTTTTAACATTCGACGCAACTTTTGGTTTACTTAATTTCGAGAAAACAAGTCCACACGTACAAGGCTTCTGGAAAGGAAAAGGTCGATTTTTAACCTTGAACTCGTAGTTGTCCGGTAAAATGAACCCTCACCTCGAAATCCCTGTCGTTTACACCCTGAACTATTGAATCCTGGTCTACATTTAACCCTAGACATGTTTGGCGCACCGCAAAAAAGAGAATCCTGACCGGGATTAAAGTCTACTCTCACTGACAAGTGGGACCCACATGTCATATTCATCTTCTATCTCAATTCTTCTCCCCCCAATTAAAAAAAAGCTGGGTACGTACAATTGGGGTGCTCGAGCTCGACGTGGTGGAGGACGGAGAGGAGGCAGCGCGGTCTCGTCAGGGTCGTGGTACTGGGAGGGCGCGCTGCGGCGGCACTGGTCCCGGAGAAGCTTGAGGTGGCCGGCGGCGTTGTGCGAGAGACGGAGGGTACGGCGAGGACGACGGCGAGCTCGACGTCGAGGTCGCGGAAGGAGGCGGTGAGGTGGGGCCCCGGAGCAGCGCCCACACACGGCTGACGGAGGCGACATAGGAGACGAGCAGCTCGACGCAGAAGCTGAGATCGGCCGCGCCATCGTCGTCCCGGAGCAGCGCGAGAGAGGCCGGTGGCAAACGAGGCGTGCGCGAAGAGCAGCGGCGGGCCAGGGCGTCATCGTCCCGAAGCGAGCGGGCCCAAGAGGCTTATGTGCGTGAAGAAGGCCCGACTAACGGCGGGCTCCTCCGTCGCGGCGGCGGGCGCCCGAGCAGAAAAGTCCATCACAAATATTGAGGGAGAAGATAAATATGACATGTGGGCCCCTTGAGTAGATTTTTTAAACAAAATTACTTCTATAATCATGTTCTAGGTTCAATTTAGACCAGGATTTAATAATTCAGATTACAAACGACAGAGATTTTGAGACGAGGGTTCATTTCGCTGAGGCTTTGTTCGGTTGTTAGGGGACTAATCCCCAAAGGGAACTGACCCACGCGGGGGTTGGGTGATCCCAACTTGTCACCCAGATTCCCGCTAATACCTCTCCCATATTCCCTACTAATCCCTCTGCTACTAGTGCATTCGGTTAATCCCGCACAGCCAGAGGCAAATTCAAGCAGCAAGCACATGCAGCGAGAGGCAAGTAAACACAGTCGCCGCCGATTTCGTCCGCCGTCGGTGAAAGGGGATCGTATGAGCACCTAGAGGGGGGGTGAATAGGTGCTACCCAATTTTTAATTCTTGTTCAATTTAGGCTTGACACAAAAGATAAATTCTCTAGATATGCAACTACGGTGAATTTATCTATATGACAAGTACAGGAACAACTAAGCAAGAGGCACAATATAGGGAGATAAGGGAGGAATGAGATAACCGAAACGGAAGCACGCGGAGACAAGGATGTATTCCCGAGTTCCTCCTTGTTAAGGGAGTACGTCTCATTGGAGGGGTGTGAGCTAAGCCACAAAGGCCTACCCAACGCCACGAAGGCCTCACCCTATTCTCCGATGAACTTTGCCACAAAGGCTTAGTTCACCTTCCACTATCGGAGCCATTCGAGGCGGATTCCGGAGCCTTTACAACGGTCTTGGGGCACACACCCACAACTTAATTGGGGGCTCCCAAATCACAAATCTGTAGCAATTACAACAAGTGATAAGAACAACAAGCAAGGTCAACACAAGGCTAACCCTAGAAAAGAGATCCTTCAAATGAATGAAGGGGAAATGAAAAACTGCTCGGTGGAGTTGTAGATCAGGGCCTTCTCCTTCAATCCTCGAAGAATCAATGGATTTGGGTGAAGGGATTGGGAGATCTTGCGAATTTGGGCTTTGAGCTTTGATGGCATTAATGGAGGAGAGAGTGTGTGCAAAGCTGACCCTCCAAAGATAGGTGAAGGGGTATTTAAACCCCTTCACAAAATCTGGCCGTTGGAGGTCTCGGCAGCCGCTCAAAACCCGTAGCACCGGAAGTACCGCCAGGAGGGCCGGTACTTCCGGCCTGCTCTTCTTCCTTCAGTCAACGGTTCTCTTCAGGCGCGCTCCATCCCGCATGACCGGAAGTACCGCTGAGGCGGCCGGTACTTCCGGTGTCACGGTAGTACCGGAGCTACTTCCGGTCAAACAACTGGGAGACTCCGAGACATCCAGTACCTGAAAAAATAAGCGGAAGTTCCTCCGGAAATTTCCATCGGAAGTACCGCCAAGCTCACCGGTACTTCCGGTGGACCGGTACTTCCGGTTCTACTTCCGGTCCAAATTTCGGGGGAACTCACGGTTCCAGTACCTGGGAAAAATAAGCGGAAGTGGGACCGGAACTGGGCACCGGAAGTGCCCAGCGGTAGTACTGGTCCAGGGACCGGTACTTCCGGCCAGCAGTGAAAACTGGCATTTGGCTCAACTTTTCGCGACGATTCTTTTGGGGTTGGTTTCCTGCACATCTTAGACAAAGTTAGAGCACTTGATTGTATTGTTGTCAACATCAAAACACATGGGGATAGCAAATGTTCTTTCAATCTCCCCCTTTTTGGTGTTGACGACAATACAACCAATAAGCATAGTTTGTTTCCAAAAGACAACCGAGCTCCCCCTAAGGGGCTCCCCCTATCTTTTGAAAACCTTGCATATTTCAAACACAATCATAACAAGATATAAATAACAAATGCTAGCAATAGATATAACAAGATGGATAGCTAGCAAAGGAAATAAAATGATAAGAGATACCACAAAGTTTACATGCTCACATCATGCATAGTCTTAAGAAAAGATAACGAAACCGGGACATGATAAAAGATCCAAATGAAGAAACAAGATGATCATGTCCCACCCATGCAAATCCCGATGGCTAAGAAAACTATGCCTACACTTCTCCCCCTTTGGCGTCAAGACACCAAAAAGGGAGGAGCGAAACTACACGCCCCAAGATGGATCACTCCTCATTAGGCGCCTCCTCATCCTCACCATCACCATCACCACCATCTTCAATGTCGGACCAAACAACACCACCATTGGAGAGCCACTCGTCCTTGGGGGTGATATCTTCCTCAGAGCCGTCAGACACTTCAATCTCCAACTTGCGCATGATCTGCTTCTGGCGGTAGCGGCTCTTCTTCTCTTGCACATGAGCATCATACATGCGGTTGCTTATCATGCAAAAAGAGTCACGGAGCCTTGTCTTCACCCTTTGGAACCAACCCGGTTCCGACACAGGAGCATTGTCCACTTTCTTTCCCTTTCCAACGGTCCGGTCCTTGGGAAGCACATGGTTCTTCTTGCGTAGCTTTTTCTCAAGATGAGGCACCAAAGGAATACCGGACAAGTCAATCCTCTCACGGTGAAGAATAGCCCACTTACCACAAATGAGCCTCATGATGTAAGGGGCATAGATGGGCACCCTCTTGTCAGCAATAGCACCCCAAAGCTCCTCAAACATCACATTCATGACATCCAGCTTCTCACCCGATCCTCTCCTCAAATAACACTGATGCAGCAAATCGATGAGGTAGCTGTGCACTTGATCCCAATTGCCTACCCGAGGAGTAAGAGTCTCCCTGAAGATGCGAAACATGATCTCATAAGTGGGTATGAGATCCTCGGACTGACCAGGAGTACCACCAGGCATAGTAATGGGCTTAAGCACATCCTTGGAACTAGGGCGGGGCGAGTGGTGCACCGTCCAACCATTGTTGTCTTGAGCACGCGGGTATCCCAGCAGGTGACAGAACTCAGACCACTTACAGTCCACATGCTCATCCCTGATCATCCAATGCAGTCGAGGATTGGTCTCAGTGCCCAAGAAAATAGTGGCATAGAACTGGGCCACAAGCTCTTCATTGTAGTCTTGATGAACCTCCATAATCTTCAACAGTCCAAACTCCTCACACATGCTAAAGGCCTCGGCAAAGTACTGAGCATGCTTGGGAGAGGTCATGTGAGCAATGTTGAGGCGGTGTTGGAGGACCACGGCATTCCTTTGCCCCGAGTAGATCTGATTATAGACAAGCTCTTGATCATTGGTGTAGAAACGAGAATCCGTGACATTATCTTGGCGAGGAAGGAGGTATGGGTTCTTCTTCCGGTAGTCACGGTATTCCCGGTCAGGCATCTTGGCAAAAGACACAGTCTTGGGCTTCTTCACAACAGTCTTCTTTCTAGAACCACCTGCAGACTCAGCAGCCTTCTTCTTCTCAAGGTTGATTTGCCGGGCAGACTTGGTTTGCGGCAAAATTTCAGCTTCTTCTTCAAAATCATCTTCAATGGTGCGCTGCTTCTTGCGAGAGGCTGAGGAGATGAACCCTAAGAAGTGAGCACAAAGAAAGGAGGGAAACAAGAAAAGACAATAAATTCAACAAAAAAAACAACATAGTTATCAAGAGTGGTATAGCCTTGTGAATCTAGGGATATACAAGAGCACCGAGGGAAACCCCGGGGACACCCCACGGCACACCCAAGCAATGAGCCTAAGTGTGATGGGGAACTAGGGTTGCACTAGGTACTAGGGATTTCTCCAAGATCTACAAGAGCAAACCACTCTAGATAACTAATTACATCTAGCAAAGGTCCTAGACATGCTCCAAACGAGATTGAACATAAGCAATCGTGCATCTACTACTTGTCCAACATCACATCTAGATTCAATTTTTCGAACCTAGAAAAGGTGTGGGGGAGGAAAAATACCGGATGCCATGGAGGAGGATGTCGAGGGGATCGATTCCCTTGGACCTGATCTGACGGGGGAGCACCGGAGGAGCAGCAAAGGGCTCTCAAGGTGGACGGTGGCTAGGGTTGGAGAGAGATACGAGATGGGGCGCGTGGGGAAGAAGAAGAAGTTATTTTCCTTCTTCCCCCGGCCCTGTAACTTATCCCGCACCAACCCGAGACACCGGAAGTACCGGTCAAAGGGCCGGTACTTCCGCCCGCGCGGAAATTTTCAGCCAGGAAAATTTCCGCCGGGCCGGAAGTACCGCTGCCTTGGCCGGTACTTCCGCCCGCTCGGGATTTTCAGCCTGGAGGTAAATCCGCTGAAAATTCCGAGAGGCCGGAAGTACCGGTCAAGACACCGGTAGTTCCGCTCCAGTCAGAAAAGCTAGATGCATGTTTTTAGAGAGAATTTAGAGTTTAGATATGGAAAGGTTTTTAGGGAAGAGTTTGGGCTTGGGATGAGATAGCACACTGTCATAAAATGGTACCTCACTCATGATTGCAAGATGCAAAGTGTAACGGCCAACTATGAGTGGTTTCCCATTGCACACACATAGTGACACATATAGGTCTAGAAACTCCAAATGAACACCAAATAAGATCCAACTTCTCACATGAGGAGGTCGGTGGCCGAAGCCACCATATATGAGTATAGAGTGAGTGAGACACCGCGAAGATGTATCTAGGGTCCTCACTCACAACTCATCATTTAAGCCCACAATTCATGAAATTGAATATAGAGTAGATAAATGCATTCATTAATATAGGCATAATGGGGGAGGGAGAGCCCAATAGTTAGGACAACACTCCCCCTATGTCCATGCCTACACCTAAACCAAGATAGAAGTTGAAACTATAGGTGTGTATGCAAGATGGTCAAGTCAAGCTCCTCGAATCCACGATATTTAGTTCATTCCTCAAAAAAGTGAATCTTGCTTCATCAAGTGGCTTCGTGAATATATCGGCAAGTTGGTCCTTGGTTGACACATAGGCAAGCTCAATATCTCCACGGGCAACATGATCTCGAATGAAATGATGACGAATCTCAATGTGCTTGGTTCTTGAATGTTGCACCGGGTTGTAGGCGATCTTGATAGCACTCTCATTGTCACACAAGAGAGGCACTTTGTCACAATTGACACCGTATTCCTTTAAAGTTTGCCTCATCCATAACAATTGAGTGCATGCACTAGCGGCGGCCACATACTCGGCTTCGGCGGTGGAGAGAGAAATACAATTTTGCTTCTTAGAGGACCAACTCACTAAGGACCTACCAATGAATTGGCACGCCCCAGAAGTTGATTTCCTATCATCTTGATCACCGACCCAATCCGAATCTGTGAAACCCCGAAGAGTGAAAGATGGATCCCTTGGATACCACAAACCAAACCTTGGGGTATGAATTAAATATCGTAGGATTCTCTTGACCGCCAACATGTGGCTTTCTTTAGGAGCCGCTTGATACCATGCACATACACCTACACTCAACATAATATCGGGTCTAGATGCACAAAGGTAAAGCAACGAACCTATCATGGAGCGGTAGAGATTTTGATCCACATCTATACCCTTTGGGTTAAGTTGTAGATGGCACTTGGTATCCATAGGAGTCTTCTTCTCCTTAGCATCTACCATATTGAACCTCTTGAGCATGTCTTGGATATACTTTGCTTGGCTAATAAAAGTCCCTCCTCTCAATTGCTTGATCTCAAATCCAAGGAAGAACTTCAACTCGCCCATCATAGACATCTCAAACCTATCGGTCATAAGCTTTGCAAATTCATCATTAAAAGCTTTGTTAGATGAGCCAAAGATAATATCATCAACATATAGTTGGCATACGAAAAGCTCCCCTTTAACCCTCTTAGTAAAAAGAGTGGGATCGATTTGCCCAACTTCAAACCCACGGTCTAACAATAACTCTCTAAGGTGCTCATACCACGCACGTGGTGCTTGCTTAAGTCCATAGAGCGACTTATCGAGCTTGTAGACATGGTTAGGGAAGTTGGGGTCCTCGAACCCCGGGGGTTGCTTAACGAATACCAACTCCTTCAAAGGACCATTAAGAAAAGCACTTTTAACATCCATTTGTTGCAATTTGAAGTTATAGCGAGATGCATAAGCAAGGAGGATACGGATGGACTCAAGGCGAGCCACGGGAGCATAAGTCTCTCCAAAATCAATGCCTTCAACTTGAGAGTACCCTTGAGCCACCAATCGAGCCTTGTTCCACACCACCATGCCATGCTCATCTTGCTTGTTCTTGAAAATCCACTTTGTGCCAATAACATTGCGACACTCCTTTGGCTTCTCAACTAGCTTTCAAACTTTGTTGCGCTCGAAATTGTTGAGCTCTTCATGCATTGCTAGCAACCAATCCGGATCTTCAAGAGCTTCGGCAACCTTCTTTGGCTCAAACATGGCAATGTGAGCTTGATGATCACTAAAATTTGCCAATTGTCTCCGGGTGGACACCTTGCTTCTCACATCACCAATAACCTTGTCAAGGAAATGTTCACGACGTTCCATGGTTCTTGCAACTCGAGCTTGACGACGGGCTTCGATATCCTCATTGCATCTTGGAGGTATCACTTGATCTTGTTGATCATTTGAGTCCCCTTCTTGAACAAAAGGTTGACCTTGATCATCAATGGGCTCGGCTTCAACATTTGAAGAAGATGATTGAGCAAGGTCTTGATCTTGGCTAGCGTCAGGAGATGGAGAGTTTGAATCTTGCATAGCAACTTGATCAACGGGTTGAGGGTCTTCAACTTGTTCTTGGGTTGGTGCAACTTGCTCTTCTTGGGCAACGGTTTCTTGTGTAGATGAAGGCTCCACATGAGTAGAGCATTGTCCTTCTCGATCCACCACAAGGGGTTCCTCAATGGGGCGGAAAAATCCCACACCCATTCTTCTTATGGCTTCTTGAGGTATTACATCATCTACATCGGAAACATGAAATTGCGCCACTTGGGAGCCGTCATTTTCTTCGAACACCACACTACAAGATTCTATGATACGCCGTGAAGCTTTATCATAGATTCTATAAGTGTGGGATTCGTCACTGTAACCAACAAAAATACCCTCTAGTGATTTAGATGCGAATTTAGTGAGGCGACAACCTTTGATCAAGTAGAAAAACTTACAACCGAAGACACGGAAGTAGGAGATGTTAGGCTTGTTGCCGGTGAGGATTTCATAAGGAGTCTTGTTCAAACCTTTGCGGAAGTAGAGCCGGTTGGATGAGTGACACGCCGTGGATATAGCCTCTGCCCAAAAACTTAACGGAGTCTTAAACTCCGCAAGCATGGACCTTGCCATATCCATAAGAGTCCGGTTCTTTCTCTCGGCTACACCATTTTGTTGAGGGGTATATGCGGCGGAATATTGATGACGAATACCCTCTTCACTAAGAAACTCATTGAGGGTGTAGTTCTTGAACTCGGAGCCATTATCACTTCTAATAGACAAAATGGGGACATTGTGTTGACATTGCATTTCAATGGAGAAGTCGATAAAAGTTTGTTGAGTCTCACTCTTCAACTTGAAGAAATAAACCCAAGTGAACCTTGAATAATCATCGACAATCACCAAGCAATACTTCTTCCCACCAAGACTTGCTTCGGGAACAGCACCAAAAAGATCAACATGGAGAAGTTCCAAGATCCTCTTGGATGAAATAATTGTCTTGCTAGGGTGGGGAGAATCATGCATCTTGCCTTCAACACACGCCCTACAAACACTATCTTTGGCAAAAGAGACATCTTCTTTTAGTCCGAGTATGTGGCCACCCTTGTGGAGACTTTGCAAAGTTCTCATGTTGACATGGGCTAGGCGGCGATGCCACAACCAACCCTTGTCGGCCTTTCCGAATAGGCACATCGAATTTGTAGTGGTTTTCCCCAAAAAGTCAACCACAAACAAATCATCCTCGACGTACCCAACGAAAGCGACCTTTAGAGTCTTGCTCCACAAGATGACCACAACATGAACATCAATAAAGACGGCAAAACCCATCTTATTAAGAGCATGGACGGAAAGTAAATTGTAACCAAGGTTTTCGACAAGCATGACATTTACTAAGGTGACATCCTTAGTGACGTGGGGCTACCCTTCGACTACCCCACGGTAAAGATACCTGGTGCACGCCAAGACTAGGACCCGACATGCGGCCTATTAGAAGATGACAACAAAGGCCCACCTGGCGGCCCGATGAAGCCCAACAAGCTACAACTTGAAGTACAAGACAAGAACCTCATGTAAACCCTAACTGGCTCCCTTTATAAGCCAGGTAGGGGCACCTCACAGGGAGGCAATTCCCCACGGGACACACAGATAGGCATAGCCCTAGCGAGACCACGTCTCATACCATCGCCCTTGCGGCCACCATGTAACTTCACATCATCATCTATACAGATCAGACAAGCAGGATGTAGGTCTTTACCTCACCATGAGGGGCCGAACCTGGGTAAAACGCCTCGCTTGTCAGCCGACGGAACTACCAGCGCGCCATCTCTCTCCCCCTCAATCAACCCGGGGTACTCGACCCAGGGATTTGCCGAGCCCTAACCTCGACAATTGGCGCCGTCTGTGGGAAAGAACGCGCGCTGGATTCAACGTTTCGGCGGCTCCAATCTTCATCAGCAACAGCGGCCAGATCGCATCTGGTCCACCGCGATCCATCTTCATCGACAAACAACCGCAGCGCTCCGCCGGTGCGATCAAAGCTGGCGGGTGCGTTCCGTGCACACAGCTCCTGAGATCCAATCTGGCTCGCGCACGGCGGCCTTCCGTTGCTAGCCATGTACGATCCAATCTCGTCGGCTAAGCGACGGCCCGAATTGCTGCTAATACGCGAGCAGGAGCAGCAAGGCCATGTGTAGACTCCACCGTGGGCGTGGATTCGATCTGCACTAGTTAATCAATTTTGTCTTACTATCCATGGTTTATCCGCTAACAATTGCTTTATGCTCTACACATGTTTATCCGCACCGGAGAACCATCGCGAGGGCCTTCGCACCTGCCACGACTCGTCGATCTGGGACGCCACCACGCACCCGGTGCATGCTCGAGCTGCTAGCTCCCGTTCGGTGTGGATTAGAGACCAGCACGGATCGATCTACTCACGTACAAGGAAATCACCGCTTGCTGCATGGATTATGCGGCCAGAGTGCTAATCACATGCATATACTATTCACATGTTCCAGTAACTTACGCACATGGTGGACGGATCGATCGCGGGAAGCAGCCTACGGCCGCAGGGACATGGTACAAAGGGCGACCTCCGTATCACATACGCGGAACGCTTCGGCCGGCGTCGCGGACAAATCCGACCCCAGCAACCGTCGACTTCGTCCACAGCGTCGACTCCGTCCGTCCCTGCATATGCACCTGGCGCATACACATGCTCACAGCCCACGTGTATACACCTTCGTCTCGCCCGTGCTAGGAGCAGCGTCAACCACAACTCGACAGAGTCCCGGCGTTCATGACTCCACGGCCTATACGACGACTCGCTGTAGTCGGCGTCCGCAACTCGCCAACAACGACATCAACTTCGTTGCGGCACACGACAAGGAGACTCACGTGCCTTCTTCAATTCCGCCTTCGTCGACTCCGCCTCCAACACTCGGGGGCTGGCGGCCTCGCCCCGCCTTCGTCGACTCCGCCTCCGACACTCGGGGGCTGGCGGCCTCGCCGCGCCTTCGTCGACTCCGCCTTCGTCGACTCCGCCTTTGTCGACTCCGCCTCCGACACTCGGGGGCTGGCGGCCCCGCCTTCGTCGATTCCGCCACGTTGACTCCGGTCCGCCGCGTCGACTCCAGTCCGCCACACTTACACCTTCTGCCGTGTCGACTCAGGTCCGCCGTGTTGAAGCAAAATCGCCTTGGCCGCACCGATACTCTCCTGGGTGCTGCGCCACACATGCCACAACATACTCGCCTTGGCCGCACCCGATGCTCTTCCGGGTGCTGCGCCGTACAGGTTCAACTCGAAATCCTCGGCTGCCACCCGAAGCACTCGGGGGCTGCGCCGCACAGGTCTATGCCAAACCTAGGTCGCCACCCGACACACTCGGGGGCTGCGCCATACAGGTCCAACTCGAACAGTTCATTCGAGTGCGAAATTCAGTAAGCTCCAAGAGCTGAGCAAATTCATGCAGTAAGCCGGACCGGCTGAATACAAAGTCCTAGGCCGCCACCCGACGCACTCGGGGGCTGCGCCATACAGGTTCAACTCGAAATCCTCGGCCGCCACCCGAAGCACTCGGGGGCTGCGCCGCACAGGTCTATGCCAAACCTAGGTCGCCACCCGACACACTCGGGGGCTGCGCCATACAGGTCCAACTCGAACAGTTCATTCGAGTGCGAAATTCAGTAAGCTCCAAGAGCTGAGCAAATTCATGCAGTAAGCCGGACCGGCTGAGTACAAAGTCCTAGGCCGCCACCCGACGCACTCGGGGGCTGCGCCATACAGGTCCAACTTGAAATCCTCGGCCGCCACCCGAAGCACTCGGGGGCTGCGCCGCACAGGTCTAAGTCAAACCTAGGCCGCCACCCGACGCACTCGGGGGCTGCGCCATACAGGTCCAACTCGAACAGTTCATTCGAGTGCGAAATTCAGTAAGCTCCAAGAGCTGAGCAAATTCATGCAGTAAGCCGGACCGGCTGAATACAAAGTCCTAGGCCGCCACCCGACGCACTCGGGGGCTGCGCCATACAGGTCCAACTCGAAAAATCCTTGGCCGCCACCCGAAGCACTCGGGGGCTGCGCCGCACAGGTCTATGCCAAACCTAGGTCGCCACCCGACACACTCGGGGGCTGCGCCATACAGGTCCAACTCGAACAGTTCATTCGAGTGTAACAAAATTCAGTAAGCTCTAAGGGCTGAGTAAACTCGACCAGTTCATTCGAGTGCGAAATTCAGTAAGCTCCAAGAGCTGAGCAAATTCATGCAGTAAGCCGGACCGGCTGAATACAAAGTCCTAGGCCGCCACCCGACGCACTCGGGGGCTGCGCCATACAGGTCCAACTCGAAAAATCCTTGGCCGCCACCCGAAGCACTTGGGGGCTGCGCCGCACAGGTCTATGCCAAACCTAGGCCGCCACCCGACACACTCGGGGGCTGTGCCATACAAGTCCAACTCGAACAGTTCATTCGAGTGCGAAATTCAGTAAGCTCCAGGAGCTGAGCCAATTCATGCAGTAAGCCACCAGGCTGAGTAAAATACACAGTAAGCCAATGGGCTGATTGAGAACTCGAACAGTTCATTCGAGTGTAACAAGATTCAGTAAGCTCTAAGAGCTGAGTAGACTCGGCAAGTCCATTCGAGTGCAAAAGAAATACAGTAAGCTCCACGAGCTGAGCAAAACTTAAGCAGTAAGCCAAACCGGCCGAGTACAAAGTAAGTCACGCAAAGCAAATTGCGACTCCATCAATTCGAGTCCCTTCTTCACTCCCATCGGGAGCGGGCTTTTCGACTGAGGAAAAATTGAGTTTAACCTCAATTGCAAGCAATTCAGCTTAATCTCGGGGGCTACTCCCATCGGGAGCGCTATTCGCGCTCCCGAATGACTCAGAACAATAGCAGTCGAAAAATTACCGGCTAAACCATCCTCTGTAAGCCCTCAACGGCCGGAGTCGAATCATTTTTACTTGTCCCTTTCAGGAACCCGACGGCGTGCCCAGGAGGAAGGAGTCCTTTACCCGACTCTACGATTCGACTAAGCACTCGGGGGCTACTGACGTGGGGCTACCCTTCGACTACCCCACGGTAAAGATACCTGGTGCACGCCAAGACTAGGACCCGACATGCGGCCTATTAGAAGATGACAACAAAGGCCCACCTGGCGGCCCGATGAAGCCCAACAAGCTACAACTTGAAGTACAAGACAAGAACCTCATGTAAACCCTAACTGGCTCCCTTTATAAAGCCAGGTAGGGGCACCTCACAGGGGGCAATTCCCCACGGGACACACAGATAGGCATAGCCCTAGCGAGACCACGTCTCATACCATCGCCCTTGCGGCCACCATGTAACTTCACATCATCATCTATACAGATCAGACAAGCAGGATGTAGGTCTTTACCTCACCATGAGGGGCCGAACCTGGGTAAAACGCCTCGCTTGTCAGCCGACGGAACTACCAGCGCGCCATCTCTCTCCCCCTCAATCAACCCGGGGTACTCGACCCAGGGATTTGCCGAGCCCTAACCTCGACACTTAGCAACTACCACCTTGCCCAAACCCGTTACCTTAGATTTTGATCGGTCTCCAAATGTGACGGTTGCTTCATTTATACTTGTTCTCAACTCCGTCATGATCTCTTTGCTTCCGGTCATATGTTTTGTGCATCCACTATCAAGCACCCATTTTGACCCGCCGGAAGCATAGTCCTACAAGGAATCATTGCTTTGATTTAGGTCCTCATTTTTCAATGGGTCCTCTTTTGTTAGCAACAAGGGTCTTAGGAACCCAAATATAGCGGTAAATAGGTACATTTCTAGGACCAACAAATTTAGCATAGACATCCCCATAATAATCAACATATAAGATATAGAAGGGGTTAGTCTTTTCCGCAAAGTCATCATTAGTGGGTTTGACCCTAGTGGCATCACCACTAGCAATGTTGGTCTTCTTTGCTTGGGGAGCCTTCTTTGTTTGAGGGGCCCTAGCATCTTTCATGAAGGACTCCTTCTTCTCCTCCTCAACGAAACCAACACCACCTCTCCCCTCTTTGGAAGGGACAAACGACCTCTTACCACGGGAGATGGCATTAGCAAGGTTAACTTTCAACCTAGCATTTTCCTCAATAATATTTGCATGATCACAAGTAATAGGAGTAGAGGAGCTAGGCACATCAATTTTAGATGGTTGAGCTTGAAGTTGTTCATACGACTCTTTGAGGGTGGAGAGCTCACTCTCCAAAGCCTTGTGAGCCTTAGAGAGCTTCTCTAACTCCTCGGTTAGTCTAGAATGACCAACACCAAGCTCGACCTTTTCTTTCTTGCAAATTTTATGTTTTGCTCTAGCATGATCACGTTCCTTAATGAGCTTAGCAACAATTGAATTATTAGTTTCTTCTATGGATTCTAATTGTTCTTCAAGAGAAACTCTAAGCTCATGTTCTTCTTCAAGGTTATCTTTTAGAGAAGTAATTTCCATGGCATCATCTCTTTCTATTTTACCTTTTACCTCTAGCATCTCAAGAGCATCATTATATTGACTCATAAGAGTCTCAACATGCTTCTTGGTTTCACCTTGCATGTTAGATATAAAATGATCCAAGGCAACAAGTTCCTCCTTAACTTCAAGGCTAGTAGGATCATCTACATTACTCATGGCTTTGGGAGTTGAAGAAGATGATACCTCATTGGCCTTGGCCATAAGACATCTTGCGGAAGAGGTTGAGACATTTTAATTGGGGGATTCAAAGAGAGAAGGGGTTGATGAAAATGCAATGGCAATCCCGGCCACTTCACTCTTGGTTTCTTCTTCTTCTTCTTCCCCTGATGAGTATTCCTCTTGAGCAATCAACACCATCCATTGAGGTTTCTTGTTGGTGGCATTCTTCTTGAAGAATGGCTTCTTGTTGGGGATCTTGGGCTTAACCTTACGGACAAGTTTGCCTCCATGGTGTTCACGGTTTTCAAAGGGACATTCGGCTATGAAGTGATAGTGATCTTGGCAATTGTAGCACGAACGCACCCTTTGGCCACCCTCCTTCTTTCCACTTGACTTGTTCACAAACTCTCTTGCCTTGGATGGACTCTTCCAAAAATCCTTGTGCGAGTGAGACATAGTGAGAGCCGAGTAGTCATTGAGGGTGTCCTCAAGCTCCTTGGGATGCCAATGAGATACATCTTCTTGTTCTTCATCATCATCGTCTTGCGCAACCATTTTGGCCTTCAAAGCTAGAGGAGAACTCTTGTGCATTCCAATGGCTCTAGCACGAGCATCTTCGGCGTTCTTGGCGGCCACCTTGAATGCGGACATTTCTTGCATGACTTCCATTGATGACATAAGGTGATAGTTGTGCCTTCCTTGGAGACTCTTCAAGTCGGTTGACTCAAAGGGCCATAGAGCACTCACATACTTCCTCTTGATCCATGCATCATCCACATGAGTTGCCCCAAGTGACCGAAATTGAGTGGCAAGGGTCTTGAGTCTTCGATACATGTCTTCATGCTCTTCACCTTCTAACATGAAAAAGCCCTCGGCTTGGTTGCTCAAAGACTCAAACCTATTCCTCTTCGTGCTCTCATTGCCGATGAACTCATTGGTGAGAGTATCCCAAACTTGTTTGGCGGTGGTGGCAAGCTCGATGTGGGACATGTGCTTCTCCCCCACGGCGGTTTGGATCATGTTGAGAGCCAAGTCATTGATTTGACAATCAACAACCTCTCTTCTTGTCATGTTGTTGGGGTCGTGGGCCTTGAAGCCAACCTCGATGATCCTCCAAAGCTCGATTGAAGCACTCTTCATATAAGATCTCATAAGAAATTGCCAATTAGAAAAACAAGATGGATTAAACTTGGGCGGGTCACCCCTATTGTTTATATGAGGATGAGGGATAGGTGGGTCGGGGGAGTATATGTGAGGAACCTCACTATACTTCTCCTTCCCACTAGCAGTTTTAGATGGGGATTCTTTAGTTCCATCACTACCCTCAGCCTCCGTTGCTTGCGCGGCGGAAGAATTTACCTCTAGCGGTGGTGGTGTGGGTCCTACTCCCTTAGGAAGGAGTTGCGCGATCATCTCACGCAATTCCTTCATTTGAGTGTCCATGGTGGATCTAATACTTGTTTCCAAGTTATTAAGATCCTCCATGGTCACCCCGGGTTTAGGATCCGAACCATCACCGGTGACACTCATACTCTCTTAGGCGGTGAAGCCTAGATATAGAGACAAGGCTCTGATACCAATTGAAAGGGGATCGTATGAACACCTAGAGGGGGGGGGGGGTGAATAGGTGCTACCCAATTTTTAATTCTTTTTCAATTTAGGCTTGACACAAAAGATAAATTCTCTAGATATGCAACTACGGTGAATTTATCTATATGACAAGTACAAGAACAACTAAGCAAGAGGCACAATATAGGGAGATAAGGGAGGAATGAGATAACCGAAACGGAAGCACGCGGAGACAAGGATGTATTCCCGAGTTCCTCCTTGTTAAGGGAGTACGTCTCGTTGGAGGGGTGTGAGCTAAGCCACAAAGGCCTACCCAACGCCACGAAGGCCTCACCCTATTCTCCGATGAACTTTGCCACAAAGGCTTAGTTCACCTTCCACTATCGGAGCCCTTCGAGGCGGATTCCGGAGCCTTTACAACGGTCTTGGGGCACACACCCACAACTTAATTGGGGGCTCCCAAATCATAAATCTGTAGCAATTACAATAAGTGATAAGAACAACAAGCAAGGTCAACACAAGGCTAACCCTAGAAAGAGATCCTTCAAATGAATGAAGGGGAAATGAAAAACTGCTCGGTGGAGTTGTAGATCAGGTCCTTCTCCTTCAATCCTCCAAGAATCAATGGATTTGGGTGGAGGGATAGGGAGATCTTGCGAATTTGGGCTTTGAGCTTTGATGGCATTAATGGAGGAGAGAGAGTGTGCAAAGCTAACCCTCCAAAGATAGGTGAAGGGGTATTTAAACCCCTTCACAAAAACTGGCCGTTGGAGGTCTCGGCAGCCGCTCAAAACCCGCAGCACCGGAAGTACCGCCAGGAGGGCCGGTACTTCCGGCCTGCTCTTCTTCCTTCAGTCAACGGTTCTCTTCAGGCGTGCTCCATCCCGCATGACCGGAAGTACCGCTGAGGCGGCCGGTACTTCCGGTGTCACGGTAGTACCGGAGCTACTTCCGGTCAAACAACTGGGAGACTCCGAGACATCCAGTACCTGAAAAAATAAGCGGAAGTTCCTCCGGAAATTTCCACCGGAAGTAGGTAGCGGAAGTACCGCCAAGCTCACCGGTACTTCCGGTCCAAATTTCGGGGGAACTCACGGTTCCAGTACCTGGAAAAATAAGCGGAAGTGGGACCGGAACTGGGCACCGGAAGTGCCCAGCGGTAGTACTGGTCCAGGGACCGGTACTTCCGGCCAGTAGTGAAAACTGGCATTTGGCTCAACTTTTCGCGACGATTCTTTTGGGGTTGGTTTCCTGCACATCTTAGACAAAGTTAGAGCACTTGATTGTATTGTTGTCAACATCAAAACACATGGGGATAGCAAATGTTCTTTCAGCCGGCCGAGTTCGTCCGTCGTCGCCAGACGAGTTCGTCCGCCGCCGCCACCGGCCGCCGGCAACTCCGCTGACCCGTTCCTCCACCGCCTCACCGTCGCCGTCGCCGTACATCCGCCCCCATCGCCGCTGTCGCGAGAGAGAGTGAGGGGAATAGAGAGATCGCGAGCTCGCGATAGATAACGATTCGGGATTTGATCCACAGGCTAGAGGTCGGGGTTTCATTCCCCTGCGAAACTAACGGGATCGGGGGGATTAGGTCGGGGTGAAATCCATACCGGGTTTAACCGAACATGTCACAAGACAGAGCCGGGTGTTTACCCCCGCGGGTCTGATCCCAGCTAACCCTGTTTGATGAATTTTTTAACCAAAAATTCATAATATAGATATAAATAAGCAAAGTTCATTTTCTATGACGTGTCCGTCATATGGCGTGCAAAACATTTACGAAAGAGTAAATATTTGATATTGGACTCATTTTATAGAGTTCATCATCTGCATCACAAAGGTGCAAATAAATTACAGTTTCGACAACCCGTATCAGAAATATGATCTTTCGAATTGTTGGATTGTGTATGTACAAATGAGCTAGCAAGATTTTTAGTCATTGTGTATCACGGACTCATGCATGCAATGTTTGAATATTCGATGGCATGAGCAAAATATATTACTAGTATACAATGTTGCTTACCCATGGCCATAACGTGGCAAATCTAAGGCCCACAGTACATGGAGCAATGCGTTCCTGGGTGCAACTTATACGCATGTATCAAAACAAATCTGCTATGAATAGTGTCATTTTTCTGGTTTTGTCTTTTAGTGAAACCAGTGACACTATTCATAGTAGATTTGTCTTTTTTGTTTCTCACTGCTCATTTCGAATTTGGAACTGAAATTTTTGGAGGTAGTAGAAACATATCTTGTTAACACTCATGTTTTTTCTAAGAATTTTTTGACAAATTTAAAATTGTTTTTTTGTTGGTAGGATTGGTAGCACCTAAACACATGGTAGCACTAGATATTCTCCCCCTTGATGATTAATCAACATTGAGGCGCCGACCTAGCTGTTTGGTCCATAGGTCATTGAGTCTCACATCCCTAGATCCGGTTGGTTATGATAGCTACGAGAGCGGTGTACGCGGCAAGCTGATCGGACTGCTCTCGTCAAATACGCTAGCTCGTTGAGATAAGATGGGTTCAAAATATTACGCGTATCCAACGAACCGACGTCGGATGTGATCAACAAGGTCTGCCCAGCGCCTATATAAAGGCAGCAATCCTACGCAAGGAAAAGAGGGGGACGCACATGTGCACAGCCGCCAGGCTGCGGTGCTCCACGCAGTGCGGCGGTCCCATAGCACGATCAATCTGATATCCTTCCTTGATAGATACACAATACCCCACAGGCCAACGCCGTGAGGCTATAGAACCACCATTAGATTCATCTCCTCGTACCAGCCAGCAAAATCACACGTGCACGGAGGCAGCGAGACCTCATCGCCGCTTGCCCCGTGACGCCCGCACACCAAGCACAAGGCTCTAGGCATGTCGCCGCTTCATCAACATGCTGATATCTCACCGTCCGTCGGCTTCGAGGGTAAGTTATAAGATCCGATCGTGAGGTTGAACAAGTTTCTATCTACTCCTCCAACCATGGTAACGGCCAACTCATCAACGCCGTCCATGCGAAAGCAACCATGAATCTTGCAACCATGACACGACCGCCTCATCAACGTTGGTCATGAAGAATTCTCTAACCATGACACGACCGCCTCTTCAACGTCGGTCGTGAAGAATTCTACAACCATGGTGGCGAAGGCCTCATCAACGTCGGCCATGTGGACGCAACTATGTGAAAGTTTGAATCTTTACAACCATGGTACGATAACCTCATCCACGTCGGCTATGCGGAAGCAATCGTGAATCTTTATCAACATGGCACGACCGCCTCATCAACGTTGGCCATGTAGACGCAACTACGTGAAAGTATAAATCTTTACAACCATGGCAACAACCGCCTCATCAAAGTCGGCCATGTGGAGTATATGAAAATCATCACCCGACTATTTCATCTATGTCGGTAATGTACAACCTTGTTCCTTACTACCTCGGTGTGACGCTTATGTAAGGCTATGTCATTGCTTGCCCCCAAGAGGAGAAGACGCACACGAGATGGGAGACAGTTGAGGCACAAGCACGCCGAAAACCTCTTGCCGTCAAAAGTAAACATGCACAGACTTCTCGATTCTGCGCCTAAATCGCTGCAAGACAGAGGGCGGTCGTGGAACGACGAACGTCACACCGGTTGAGCTTGAGTTGATTCGTCAAATAAGACATCTTGAGCAAGATCGTCCAATCAAATAAGAAGCTGCGCATATTCCCGTGATGTTTGGATGTCGGCCAAGGCACGACATGCAAGGCCCTTCTTCATCGGTAAGTAACATTATAAGATTGTGCCTTCTTGATCTTCTTTTATGGAAGAACCGTTCTATGGCATACACATGTTCTTCGTTGCCAATCGATCCAGATGAAGGTTAAGTGTCGAAAGCAACATCCGCACAACGACAAATTTCACCGTCGAAGAGAGGCTAAAATCAAAACTTCCCAATGAGATGAAACCGTCTATAATATACATGAGCGCGAGACTACCTACAAGAGTGGTCAGCCGTGGCTCCGTTCAAACTATGACGAGCGTAAGCGGTTACGGCCAAATACGAAGAAGTCAGATCATCGACATTAATCTTGCTCCTCACAAGGTGGCATGATTAATCATATTCACCTCTACACCGCCCCTTACGAGGAGGCGAAGATCATATACACAACATTGATCTTGCTCCTACAAGGATGCAAGATTAATATATCTGAAAAGCATCATCCAACATGTATATGTGATATTTCCTACATTGACATCTTGGCCGAGTGTTGATTGAGAAAAAGGCCATCTTCACATTATTTCCACCATCCGTCTAGTGCCGACGAGGCTAGACGAAACCATGGCCAAGTGCCGACGAGGCCGGGTCACTACTTTATCTACATGTCTAAAACCGACGGGTACGGACACATCTTTGCTGGGTACCGACGAGGCGATAGCAACATACATGTCCGCGTTTGATGAATTTAGGACGTTACATGACTGGGCACCGACGAGGCGAAAGTCATCCTCTTCATCGACATTATCCTGTTGGTCATACCAACATGGCGATAGTACACGTGACCGGGTATCGGCGAAACAAAGCCACCCGCACATTATATTCACAAATATCACAATGCATATGGATGAGCAATCCAAATATGACGACGACCATCAGCGCAGCTTAATCGGAGGTATTCCGTAGGTTTTACCCTGCAGATGTAATTAACCGGATGCTTGTAAAAGCGACGGGAATCAGTAAACTACACAATCTCCAAAGTCAGATACTCCATGAGCGCGACGCAGAAGGCAAAAATAGATATAGTTTATGGGAATACATAATTTGTATTTGTACAATGCAATGATATGAATAAAATGTAGTGTTCCCATATATGGTGCTTTTTGTCTTTTTTTTGTCCCCCTTTATTTTATTTCTTGTTTTAGTTAGTAAGATGGCACGTCCGTAACTCGTATAATCATGTACGCATATGAGGAAAGAACCCTATAGACAAGGGTAGCGTTTCCCCTAATTTTCAGCAAAACAAACCCACGGGGATTTCGCTCCAATACCGGCCGGGACGGGTGGAACCGAATAAGGCCTGAAGGAGTTCGTGGCTGAAAACGGACCTTTTCCTTGTTGAAATGGCGCTGTGCGTAGGGATGGCACCCGCAGGGTATGGGCGCAGGTGGAGCCACCCCATACCCTTACCCGTGCCTCCCGAGTTTGCCCATCATCCGTACCCATACCCGTAAGCGGGTATAATATTTTCCCATACCCTTCACCCGACAGGGTAAAGGGATACCCGCGGGTGAAAATACCCGCATTTACAACACATATCAATTGAGACAAACAAAAAAAGAGCTGAGATAAT
This sequence comes from Puccinellia tenuiflora, assembly GCA_012064385.1. Lineage (NCBI taxonomy): Eukaryota > Viridiplantae > Streptophyta > Magnoliopsida > Poales > Poaceae > Puccinellia > Puccinellia tenuiflora. The sequence goes on along the minus strand of QRDG01000298.1, from coordinate 402,488 downwards.
ATGACCATACATAGTCATAAACAACAACACATAGTCCACACTATTAATTCATTAACTCACAACAAAATATATAGAAATAATTTAACCATATATAATGCCATAAAATAAGCATTACAATAAACTGTTGACACTATAACAAGTTCAACTAAAATAAACTCGAGCAATCCAACAATAGGAAAAAAATCTGTGATACATCATCGATCGTGGCTCACCTTGAGTTGAACCGCCTACTACCTATGCGGGATTAGAAAATTAGGTTAGTTTAATTAAACTAAGTCCCACTTGATAGAATTTATACGGGTACCAGGGCACGTGGGCATGGGTGCCCGTACCCGCTCTGCCCGATGGGCACAAGATTTCCCTACTTATATACCCATGGGATCCCAAACCCTTACCCTAATAGTATTTTTACCCACAGGGTACGCGGACAGAGGGTACCCATTGCCATCCCTAGCTGTGCGGAGTTTGGCCCCGGGAACGGGGCAGTGCAACTGTAAAGGGCGCCTACGTACGCACGCATGTGTCCCGGCCACTGCACGTGCCTGCCGGCCCTGCTGGTACGTCTGCGACATTTCCAACGTTTTCACGGAGACGAGAGGGACGCAGGGCATGCTTTCCGTGTAACGTACTCCTCCTCCTATGATTTTTCCTGTATGGCCATATAGCTCGATCGAGAAGAGATGGGATGATGAGAGTGACTTTAATAGGAGGAGGCTTTGATGGGCGTTGCCTTGAATTGCAAGGTCCAAGCTAGCCCGCTACCCGCCGTATAGGGATGCAGGCGGACACGGAATCCGCCTGGCCGCTTGGTCCGCGCCGCCCCAAAAGCCTAAACAGCCTCGCGCGGACCGGCCGTGTAATTGAGACGGATTCACGGACGCAGGCCGTTTAGCCTGTCAGGCCTGTCTATTCCGTCCGCCAGGAAAAAAGACAGCTTCCCTCGATGTAAATTAAGCAGCACACAAGAACAAAGCACGCCGCCACGCTAGTCTCTGTCGTCTGGCCGGCGCCGCGCTCGTCGCCGTCCGGATCGTGACTGGCTGCCCTCACTCGTCGCCGTCCTTCAGCCCGCCATGCGTCTTCCCCTTTCCGCTACCCGGCTCCCTTGCTGTCGTCGCCTGGGATCTGCGGGAAAAAAAATGACTGCAGCGGTGGGGGATGAGATGAATCTGGGAGAGGGAAAAAATCTGACGGAGGAGAAGGTAGACAAGTAGGAGGAATCAACACTCAAGCGGGACGGGTGTGTCTTCTTGTATCCTTCTCTCCCTCCATGGATGCAATACTTGCTTGCTTAGTGACAAACTGACAATATTGGTTCAGCTAGTCTCAGCTAATCAGTACATTTGAAACAATGAGTACTGAGTTTTCTCGATGGACAATTACCTTGCATACTAGTCTCAGCTAGTTCGTTTTCAGAACTTTTGTGTATGCAAGCCGGTAATACACAAGCTAGGAGGGGCTGGTCCGCTTTGTCCGCCGGACGCAGGCCTAACACAATTTAGCGGACGCGGCATCCGTTAAACTTGTAATTAGTATTTGCGGAACAAGGCGGCTGTACACGGACGTCCAGCGGACCGTCCGCCTACATCCTGACCGCCGTACTCTCGGCACGTAGTACTAGTAGGGAGTCAATGCCACTCCATTTACGTATATGGAAACGTCGACGTTTACACGATTTACATTTCACATTTACGAGACGGGCCGTTATGGCTAGCTAGAGCCAGCTATCCCCGGCATCTGCTCGCCCTCGCCGGCCTCAATCATCCGATCCAAATTAGTTGATCCCCTTTGCCAAATCACAGCAAGAGATCGAAACCTATTCTATAATAGGGAGGGAGGGATCGTTGTAATTTAATTTATTCTCCTATATATATGAACGCCAGCCACGCAGACAGCCCCGACATGATCTATCTATCGCTAGCCGTAACCTTAAAGCTAAGTCTAAATGGTACGAATCCATCACATCATCACATCTCTCTCAAATAAATAAACTAGAGGCCCCTCCCTCCCTAGCTGGAATCCTTTGACCGAGATCAGGACCGGCACCCCCGCTCAAAAGAGCTCGAGACAAGGCTAGATTAGCCCAGCTTAATTAAAACTTGTACTGGTCGTGGGACGGGCACGTGAGGCGTGCGTGCCCTGGATTGCTACTTGATGGTTTTTTTAATTAAGCGAGGGGATTAAGTAGGGTGCACTTGGAACAACTGGCGTACTAGTATGTTTAATTGCACGAGTATTTGTTTTTGGAATTAATGTAGCGCTCCTCCGGGTCGGTGTGGACCTTAAGCGTGATGATTATGTCACGTGGCCGGATTACCGGTCTACTAATCAGGTTACTGGCCTTGTGGTGAAAATGGCGGTAGAAAAGAAAAGGAAAACGTCCAGAAGAATGAAATTGACAGATCAAAAGGAAAACAAGTAAGATTGATTGTGTCAATTAAGTGGATGGATTTCAGGTTATTATGTTTTACCTTGTAGTAAAAAAATGTGATAACAATAAAAATCAACTGGCGTACGTAGTATGTTTGCACGGCTATATCTTTTGGAATATAGTGCCCCTCCGGGTCGTTGTGGACGCTTAAGCGTGATGATCATGTCACGTGACCGGATTACAGGTTTACTAATTTGGTTACCTTGCGGTGAAAGCGGCGGTAGATGACGGTAGGAAAGAAAAGGATGTCGTCGAAGAAGAATGAAACTGGAAAACAATAAGATTGATAATGACAAGTGGATGGTTTTCAGGCTAAGCTGTTTACCTAGTAGTAAGAATGATGGTAGCAGTAAAAAATAAATAACGGAAGGGATCGAATAATGAAGCTGAAAAATCCGTGGGAAATCGCATTAAGATCCGATAGCAAAGCCGATAGTGGTTTGAAGCGATCATAGGAAAAAATAACGAGTTACCTTACTGATTTCTATTTAATACAAAGTAGAAACTGAATTTGACCAGCCAAACTCTGCTTTTACACCGACCGTCAGTTTAAGCTATGTATGGCATGTGATATTTTTAGGCACATATGCATCCTTTCCTCGACACATAAGAGATTATTTGTGTTAATTTTGTATTTAAAAAAATCCTAAATGCCGGTCTACACGGTAAATCGTGTCAAAGTTGATAATATACTCTTATCTAATCTTGACACCCCCCCCCCCCCCCCCCCGCGATAATTATGCGAATACAAATGTAGAGACATCAAGCTCATGCTATCGATTTAGGCTTAGTTACGGATGGTGTGTTTATATCATTTTTTTATAACGTGATATTGGAATTCATCGTAGACAAAACATAGCAAACAAATAGTCACTCCGTTCCATAATATAAGATGTTTTAGCATTTCTCTTTCCATCCGTATCTAGACATGTTTTAGTGTAAGATTCATTTGAACCTTACAATAGACAAAACTGGTTGGACAATCGAAATAATGATAATCTACCATGATGCGAAAATGGAATCTTAGACATGGAAAATCTTACTTTTAAAATACTTGTAGAACAATCAACTTCTTTAACCCTACTTTAACACAGAACTAACCCACCAAGCTTGCGTGCGTATTGCTTCTACTGTAGTTGAGTTGACCCGGCAAAAGTTTTGGTGGAGGTGTTTGTCAACAGCATCAGTTAATTACCGAGAAACATTTCCATCGCCGGCGAACGGAAAAGTCACCTCTTTCTCAAAAAGAAAAAGTTTACATCTTTCATTTACTCCGAGTAAGAAAAGTCACCCAAAGCTAGCAAGAAGGAGAAAACTCAATGTAAAAAGCGTGCGTGCGTCCGTGCGGGCGCTGTTCCATCCACAGCAAAAGACCAAAACAAAAGATGATTCGAGCTACAGCTTAGGACCTTTTAGGTAGAGCAGCTAAGCTGTAATAGGAGGAGGTGTTGGAGATAATGGTGCTCGTAGGTGATTCACGTGTACAATCAAAGTCTGGTTTGATCATGTGATGTAGCGTGACTGATTGGTGTCTGGATCTCGGCCACCACGATATCAAGGTGCATGTGCACAACATATAGATATAGGTTGATCGATCTATATATGCGTGGTTGCAGTTCCAGGACCTATATGTATCTTTTTGTAGATCTGGACACATCACCTATAATTCTCGATGGCAGATGAGTGCAAAGTAGCCAACCCACCTATCGGAGACTGTATCTAACGTCAATAATGAGGCCTAGATCGTGTCACTGCTACCTGGTGATCTGAAACCACTGTAGACTGTAGTAGGCGGTATCAAATGTAGCATCTTCGTTGCTCTCGTATGCTACAGACAGTCTACCACAATCAATTTCTCGTGCAATCCATGCTCCCAATTAGTTTTATACTATATAAAAAACGTGTTCACTCCAAAGAGATCGAACACAATCACACTGGCACCAGTGATAGGACAAACTGGCTGATTTTTAGCTGATGCCGCATACCTTCGGTTTTGTTCGTTTCCAAATCTGATATTTATTTATTTTTGGGAAAGGCCCGGAAGGGCCTAGATACTGCATTGAAATTTCAGCGGAACAGTATAAGTACATAAAGGACACTAGAAAACAGAGTAATTCTAAACTGCCCCTTGATAATTATAGCACAGACCGTGAAAGGAAAATCAGAAACGCAATAAGGTCCTCCATTGTCGCCAAAGAACATAGGCCTCATACAACGCCCCCCCCCCCCCCCCCCACGCAAGCATCGGGGACGAAACCACTTGGTACAGGGCGGGAGTTCAGTGCCGCCGTGAGTCCTCCATTGAGTCTCGAAAGGTAGTTGAATAATCCCTGGCGCAGCACTTTGGGTCGGTAGCCAAACATGGGCCACCGAGGATATTCTCCAAATTTTTGCAGCATCGTCTCTTCCCCGACCTCGTCGCACACCGCAGAGCACCGCATGATGCTGCTCCTTCTCCTCGCCACCACGGCAGGCTAGAAGGGGAAGCATAGCAGGCACACCAAAGATGCAGAAGAAGCCATACCAACGCTTATTGAATCGAGCCGCGGCCAAGCACCCCCAAATCGTCTTCCTCCTCGGAAGCACATGAGAAGCGCTTAGCAGCCAACGCCCCTCGCCACGCCTAAGTCGTAGGGTGGACATGCTCGAAAAGAACAAGAAGAAGGTAGGTCCCAACCTGTGAAACTTGACGGCAATCCGCCCCCTCCCCTCGCCGCCACGGTCGGCCAGAGGGTGCTTCTCCATCTCGCATCGCCAGATCAAGAGAATACCAGATCTGCCTTTATTGAAAGGGCTTTTGACCTCCACCGCTCCACCGCCAACCCCTCACCTCGGGAGCTCGCCGGAGAGCGTCAAGATCGGCCAACCAGAAGCAGGCAGGCAGCAACGCTGGAAGGAAGAAGCCCGATGGCATCTCATCATTCGCCATGGAGGACCACACATCGAACCCTAACCCTAGACCTACGAGAAAGGCAAGAGCAACTACACCTACTATAGACAGAGGAGCGCGACAACCATCTCCCGCTCCACTCCAGCCGACAATGTCGGCGGAGGAAGAGGGGAACAGCGCCGAGGACGCTGAGGTGACCCTCAAGGGAGGAGGGAGTAGAGAGAACGAGATGGAGGAAATGAGAGCCTCCGGTTCAAATATGTGTCTCGGAGCAAGTAAATTGGTAAAACCATCAGATTAACTTTGAGATTCACAAGCCTGTCTTCTTTATATGGCCCTAACAATAAATAATTTTGTAAGTAGCATTTCTTCATAGCGACATAATAATGTACTCCTATCCAGTCAGCAAATAAAGGCCTAGTACACTACCATCAATTTTGCAGTTAGAGTAGCATCAAATAAAACGAGAGAGGGGGAAGAAATTGACGCCCTATTTATTCCCCAATGTAGAGACCCCGCCCTCTTGTCTGTCCCTCCCCGTCTCTGCCCCCAAAAGGAAAACCAGCCTGGTTTCCCGACGGAGCGCAAGCCGCAACCACCACCAAACCCAAACAGGACTCCATTCCATCCACGCTAGTACACCACTGCACCAGCCAGCCACCACCACCCACCACCGCTCCCCCTCCCCACCACAAGAACCGAGGGCATGCCTCCTCCTCCCCCTCCGCTCCACTCCCTCGCTCCCCCGCCCCATGACCGCAGCAGCGGGCAGGCCCACCACCTCCACAAGCACTAGTAGCGCGGCGGGAACCGAGTGAGCGGCATCGGCATGGACCTGGGCGGGGTGCTGATGGCGGCCGTGGACGCGGGGGTGGGCGGCGCGGAGCTCGGCATGCTCGGATCTAGGCTGCTCAAGCACGGGAGGGGCAATGCGGAGGCGGCGGACGAGCACCGCGGCGGCGGCTGGGCCAAGCAGGCCAGGACAGACGCCGAGGTCTCCGAGGCCGTCAGGGCCGCCGCGCCCTACCTGGTGGGCACCTGCAGCCCAGGCCACGGCCGGGAGAAGATGCTCAGCTTCTCCACCTCCTCCGCGGCGTCGTCCTGCCCTTCCGTCGCCGCCGCCGCCGAGGCGGCCATGCCGCTCTACTACGGCACGCCCGCTTCTTGCTCAGGTGGGATGCCGCTGCTCGCCGGCCAAGCTTTTTTCTCGTTATTTTGTTTGGTCAGTGCTCTGGTGATTGGAAAGCTTGCTACTATCGCCGCTGCTGTTTGATTTGTGCTGGCGATTTATTTTCGGGCTTTTAGTGGATTCTTTTGTTGCCATCGAGCATATATATGCTTGATCCTCATTTTTTTTCTCCTTTTCCATTTTTACTTGCACACAGATCAGATGGAGCTGATTGAGTACCAAAAAAGGAGCTGATTTATTGATTTCAAAATATCTTTTCACACTGCATTTCTTTACTATTTTGGCTTAGATTCGGAGGCTTTTCTTTCAGCTGCTAGAGTTCTTTTTTTTCTTCTATACTTTTCATTATTTAGATTCCCTTGATTAGATCAGTGACTCGAAAGAGTTCCTATCATCTGGAGAAAAAGGAGAGTACCATTCCTGTTACTATTTTAATAAGCTTTATTGTTGGGATTGATATTTGCCTGGATAAGTATCCTCCCCTTTTTGGCGACATCCACGAACGCTTCTTGTCCTCAACGGTTTGATCGTGCGGATTCCCTTTTGTCTTGCGCTTTTGTTAATTAATAAAAACATTAAAATGGATGAACAAAAGTGTGATCTTTGGCACCGTTCCACTGTGCGTGCTCCACATTCTTCTCACTAAATAGAGGGTTGAACTACAGATGCACGCAAGAAAGATTCAAGCAAGTAACCTACGCAGATCAAGGTTGGATCAAAGATGAGTTTTTGTGGAGAACTTTTTATGCGCACGCGGCCACACCACCCTACAAATTAACCTGTGCTTCTTACACCACCAGGTTTTCTGATCCTGGCAGCCACGCCACCCTGCCTCAGTTTTTGTTCTGCCTTTTGCTTGCCCCTGTCAACCATCTTACACATCTAGTATTGTGTTTTATGAGATGTATGCATCTCCTCGCTGCGGTGGTCTCTGTAAAGTACACTTGTTTTTGGATGTGCCTTCTTGGCTTGCACTGTCTTGTTGCTCATCTGTTTGGTGTATCCTCCAGGATTGAGCTCAGTGAGCTTGAGCGCCAGCATCCAGGGCGCAATGGCCAGGGTGAGGGGACCCTTCACGCCGTCGCAGTGGATGGAGCTGGAGCACCAGGCCCTGATCTACAAGTACATGGCTGCCAACATCCCCGTGCCTCAGAACCTCCTCATCCCCATCAGGAGGAGCCTCACGTCGCTCTACCCACCTGCTGCCTACTTTGGATCCACCACATGTAAGCCAAGAAAGCAAAGGCAGCCCAGCGCTTTCCTTCTACTAGGCTTCACTTCCATCCATTATCATGTACATTTGCTATGATAAAAGTTGCGTTTGATTGATTCTCCCTTTACTGATCTCGCGTGATTGCGTTTGTGGCCCTGCTTTGCAGTGGGGTGGGGGTCTTTCCAGCTGGGCTACTCCGGGAACGCGGACCTGGAGCCCGGGCGGTGCCGCCGGACCGATGGCAAGAAATGGCGGTGCTCCAGGGATGCGGTCGCCGACCAGAAGTACTGTGAGCGACACATGAACCGGGGAAAACATCGTTCAAGAAAGCATGTGGAAGCCCAGCCTGGCCATGCCGCGAAAGCCATACCTGTGACGGTGGCGGTGGCAGCTGCCCCTGCTGCTCAGCCCTGTGCTATCGCCACCGGTGGCAACGGAGCTACTGCCGGCATTGCCATGAGCCGTCAGCACCAGCCAGTGCAGAACTACACCACGAGCACGATAGATCCTTGCTCACTGCAATATAACAGGTGAGATCATGCAACATTTGGGGATCTCCATGCATATCTTTTTTCTGTTGCTTCAGTTCAGAATATAACAGGTTTTTTGCTTGTGCTATTTTGCATCTGTAATCTGTGCATTATACATTGTCGTTCCATTATCTAAAAAATTATAAATGCAATGCGGTTTTCATTTTGCTAGTTCGAACTACCTTTCATCATTCTTTACTGAATAGAAATGATAAGGGTGCAGTTCTCTTTTGAGGTGAAAACAGCAGCAGGGTGATATGGGGTACAGTTGGACTGCGCAACAGTAGCATTTTACCACTTTACTGTGCTAAAAAGTTGGGCTGATTGTGAACATCAGGCTCTTACTGATTCACTTTGGAGTTTAACTGCCTCTTTTGTGGATAAACACATCTAGATATTTATTCCCAATAGCCGCAAATGACTTGTTTCGTGAGAATGACAACCTATTTATACTAGAACTCTGGCGGTAGTGCTATAGTCTGATTTACATCAGTTAGTTGATTTTAGTTTTATCACTAGAGTGTTTCTTTGAATTTATGAAGGGCAAAAAATATCTTCAGTTTATCCACATAAACTGATCATGGCTTGTACTAACACCTGGACATGTTAATCAAATATCTGCAGGGAGATGGTTAACAAACAGAATGAGAGTGAACAAGTGCAGGACTCTGACAGCCTTTCGATGCTGACTTCCATGAGTGCGAGGAATACAGCCAGCCTCTTTCCATTCTCCAAGGAGCATAATCCTTTCGAAGTGACAAGCTCAAGGCCAGATTATGGCCTTGTTTCATCGGATTCACTGATGAGCTCTCCTCATAGTTCCTTGGAGAATGTCAACTTGCTTGCGTCACAGGGTCTGAATGAACATCAGAGTTCACTCTCCCTGCAGCACTTTGTGGACTGGCCGAGGACTCCTTCACAGGGAGCTCTTTCATGGCCCGACACGGAAGACATGCAGGCTCAGAGAACCCAGCTCTCAGTATCTGCTCCAATGGCATCATCTGACCTGTCGTCGGCCTCCACGTCTCCCATACATGAGAAGCTGATGTTATCGCCTCTCAAGCTGAGCCGCGAGTATAGCCCTATCGATCTTAGCATCACAGCGATCAAAGACGAGGTTGACGAGGGAGAAGCAGACTGGATGCCAATGTTCCGCGGCTCGTCGATGGGCGGGCCGTTGGGAGAGGCTCTTACCAAGAACAGCAGCAACATGGAAGCCAGGAACTACCTATCGTCGTCTCTGAGCCTTATGACGGATCCCTGGGACTCGAGCCCGTTGGAGTCATCCCCTGTAGGAGTTCTGCAGAAGAACGCCTTCGGATCGGTCTCCAGTAGCGCCGGGAGCAGTCCCAGGCTGGAGAACCACGGTATCTATGGCGGCATCGGTAACCTGCGGGATGATCTCGGCTCGATCGTAGTAAATCATCCGAGCATCCGCCTGGTGTGAGCTTCTTCTGACCAAGAGAGTTGCAGCAAAGATAGATGGCTGGACTGGCTGGCATATGACAACGAACTCCGGGCCAGTCTCCATGCACTTTGTTACATGTCAGCATCATATCCACAAGTGTTGTCATTTGAGACTAATCTGGTATCTAGTCTTCTTCAGTTCATTCGTTTTTTCTGTTTTCATTGTAACCTTAGACTTTACTGGGTCTTGACGTGCCGTTGCGTGGTGTGCGTGTGTGGGTGGATTTGGTGCTAAGTTGTTGCATGTCATGTGATAATGCCCAATTAATGTTGTAATGCCATGATAGTTGTTGATTAATGCCAGCTGGCGTATTCCTAGTCCTTATTATTTCCTGTTGCTCAGTGTAAATGGTTGAGAAGCTTTTTTTGCATGCTTGCTGATGTGTAAGTTGTTGCATTTGGCCGTGCTTGATCCTCTGTTTCCCCTAAAATTCTTTTTACTGAGCGCTGGCTTGATCATAAGATGCTTAACCATCACACCTGTTGCATTTGTGACTTCTAAATGCAGAAAGGCGTCAAAGCCCTCTGAAACTGGAGCTGTGAGCTCCTAGTTGCACAAAGGCAGAATATTATAGGATCAGACCACAAAACTTGCTGCTGGAGAAGAGAAGGCTTTTTTTCAGGCCCAAAAATTATAGGAGCAATGAAAGTGGAGCTGTGAGCACCTAGCTACATCCAAGAGCAAGAGCAACGCAAAGTTGAGGACTCTTCAGTTGGTTTCTGGGCAACAGCCAGGAACAAGCCAAGACCAGTTATAACAAACAAACCAATGCGTTTGAGCTAGCACTAGATTTTCAGTTACCTAAGGAAGGCGGCAGCAGCGAGCATTGTTCATGGCAACAGCAAATGGTAGATGAATGGTAGATGAGGACCAGTCACCACCAGCCTTTCTGGTTGCTGCCAACCTGCAAAAGAGACCACCACCAACCACCCACTGTCTACTGCGCAGCATGCATCCAACATCCATCGATCGATCACCAGTCGTCTAGCTGATAAACACTGCTGTGTTTTCTTTCTTCCTCCTGATGATTCGCTCGCTGCTCTCTCTACAGGATCCTACACAGTAGCATCGATGAGACGATATGAGATGATAGGATGCGCTGATCGATCGCCTCATGCGCTTTACAGTTGGGCGCCTAACCAAAAGCGCGCGCACCACGGAGACAAATGGCACAGGCACGGACAGACATGGGAGGAGTTGCAGGTGTTGGAGTGGAGACCGGTGCCACTCTCTCTGCGCTTGGGTTTTCTTCTCCTGATTTTTTCATCTCCTGATGATGTGAAGAGGAGTTTGCTCGTTGCCGCTGCTGCTGCAAGACTGGAGGAGCTAGCCGTGACTTTTTCTCTGAGATGCTAATGTATTGCTGATGATTTTGTTTGGAGCACGGAGAAGGGTTGAAGCCTTTGGGTTGCTGCCATATACAGTGCAATCATAGTAGTGCAAGTAACTAACTACCTCGCGTATGTAATGTATACTTACATGTTGAAAAGTAAGCCAGTAAGGCACTCTAGTATTTCGCAAAAAAAAAAAAAAGTAAGGCACTCTTGTACTGTACTGTACTATACTGCAGGTAAAGGTGGAAATCCGGCCGGGCGTGCAATGATACCGGAGGCCGATCAAAGGGCTGAAGGATATGCTTTACTCTTAAATCGTGTCAACACTAGCCACCTATTCTGAACTTCCTTGTACACATGTAAGACTAAGATGAAATGCTTCTACAATTCCAGGCCCTTAACAGAAGAAGCTGCGCATCAGTTAGAACATCTTACAGGTGCCATCTTTGCAGGGGCCAATTCTTGGAGGTCCATTCTGCGCCAGCTCCCGACCAAAGAAGACAACTGGTCCACCTTATCATACAACCCAAGGAGACCACCAGTGTGGACAAAGAGGACCTTTCGCCCTTCCCACTTGGCTGGATTATTGGACATGTCTCTCAGCATACCATACGCTGCCTTCCCACTGTGGAAAACAAAAACAATGCATGTTCTCACTAAGCAGGGTAAATGTTAGGTCTCTTGCTGAATTTATGGGAAGGCTCTTAGTACTAATTAGACAGACAAGACCCCGCAAAAAAAAAAAAGACAGACAAGACATCATACTTTTTACTTAAATTGAAGGACTAGCATACATGATGTATCAAATAGGATGTCACACACAAAAGAAAAGTTATCGCACCTGTAGACTGGATCAAGCACAATGCCTGTTGTTGTGGCTATATCCTTCACAAAATTAAGCTCCTCAGCTGTGTTCATGGCATAACCTAAGCCCTTAGCCTGTCAAGCAAAATATTCACAAATTTGACTAACATAAATAGGACGAATTCTCGTAAATGAACAAACTAGCCACAGAAAAACCACGGCAGCTTGAAAGTGGATCTAGGCCCTCTATGGGTTTTGGTGATTAATTACAAGAAAAATAAGACTAAGGATTTATACTAACAATATTTCAGGTTTAGTCCATTTTGTAATTGTAAACATGGGTAGATGGCAACCTCTACTTTTATTCTTCAAAATGGTTGCAGCACAAGGTTCTTAGTTTGTACTTTTCTACTCCCTCCATTCCAATTTATAAGGTGCACACAATTTTCGAGATTTAAATTTGACGATGAATTTAACCAATGAAATGCGAGTTGTGTGTAACAAAATGATACAATTGAATTTGTATGCGAAAGAAGTTTCTAATGCTATTTTTTTCAAAGTGACATGACTTACATATTATTGATCGAATTTACAGTCAAAGTTAATTCTCAAAAAGCAAGCACACCTTACAGAACAGAGGGAGTAGGATTTAGTGGATCAGATATTAACATTGAGTCTAAGGACACCATAACTATCAAGAGGGGCACATGCAAAAGAACAAGGGCTGAACTCTTTTGCAAGATCTGAAAACAGTAGAAGTTATACACATACTCACATCCTCAATGCTCACTATATCATGTGAATTCAAACCAGATTGAAGTTCATCAATATGACCTTGAACATTGTCATAGAAGTATTGGGGGCCATAGCAAACAGAGAATGCATGGACCTATCATACAAGTGGATGATTAGTATGGAAACATCAGCAAAATAAGAAAATAGCCAAGAAAGATCATACTTTTGTCTTTAAGCTACTCAATTGTGATCCTAAAGCAAGACCAGCAACGGTTCCACCACTGTTCAAAGTTCAATCGTGGAATCATAAAGTGAAAACATAACACCTTCCATGATGTAGGCATGAAACAATAGAAAACATGTACATAATTACCCATAGAATGTAAGAAATAGCAATATCACCGAAATACCTGCCGCATGGAACAACAATGTCATCAAACCAAACATCGCCAGATAACTGAATTTGCTGCTCAATCTCCCTTATTGCTTCAATATATCCCCTATAACAGCAAGATGCTTATACATTACACACATATGATTGAATATAATAAACTAAATTATCATTTGCATAAGTTTCTCATTCCTTTTTAACTCCAGCTTTTCGTTTTACAGCACGTATTCTTACATTTAGTTTGCATAATAAAAAATAGCAAGTCTCTTCTCGACAAATGAGAACAAAGTCGCTATTTATGCATATTGAACACAACAAGTCGTCGCCACTTTTGCACAGTTGGTTGGCCACCATATGAGATATTCTCCAGACTCACTTCCTTACATGACTAGTAGAAGACAAGTCCATTTCAAATAAATCAACATCATCTATTTTTTAAATGGGGGGGTATGTTGAACCTTGGCACACAACAGGATAATTATTGTGCTAAGATATAACAAGTTAGTATGGCTACGGGGGATTAGATAGACATAGGTTAGGTTAAAAAATACTTGTGATATAATAGGATGGTTATTGTTTTACTCGAACATAGTGGATGCTTAGACGCTTAATCTTTCCTATCACAATAAGAGTTCTTGCCATATGTTGACTCCTGTAATCCTAGCCCAACATGTGATGCAATGTATTAATATCCCAACACACAAGACGAACACCAATCCATGAATATTATTCCATGAGGAACCTCAACTATGCTATAAGCAGCAACGTAAAATAATAAAATTGTAGTTTAATAGTTATCATCAATATAAGATCATACCAATTTCCCAATGAGTTGGATCCACCACCAGGAATCACATATGGCTTACGTCCTTTTTCCAAAAGCCTCTTTTTTAGCAAGTCAGTTAAAGCCTAAGAAGTAAATATATGATGAGGCTGGGAAAATTCTTAACCAATACAAAAGGTACTTAAACAAATAATGCTAGATATAAGAAAAACTAATCACTTGGGCTGTGAAAGGGCACTAACACGCGTTGTATCTACATACATCCAAGAATTTCAAAGAAATAAAATAAAATAATACTACTAAGTATTATGATCTGAAAAATTAACACAACATGTGCTATTTGATGTGATGATCTTTCAATAATAAAAAGGTATCCTATCAAGCATAAATATGAATAAACTCACGTATGGACACGTATTTAGCATAATTTGTCAGACACCAACACCATAACACGTAATGGAGGAAAGCATACCACACTCCCAATTTTAGTAAATTCTCCTTTTGAGACAAGATCAATGTGCGCTCCCAGCAGTCTCTCGACAAGAAGATTACCAACCAAACCAGGATCTTTATCCACAAAAATCTGGAAACATCCCACCAAAACTAGGTAAAAAATGCATTACCATAGAACATCGTACCAATTTCATCTCACAAAGCACATAGCTCACCTTGGAGGTAACTAGTATCAAATAGCAATCAAGATTAACATACTTGGCAGCCACAGCAGTCGCTCGGCAATGGTTGCTCTGGATACCACCAACAGTGATAACACAATCGGCATCCTGCGTGATGGCATCTGCCATAAGAAATTCGAGCTTCCGAACTTTGTTGCCACTCAGCTCCATGCCAGCAAGGTCATCCCGCTACAGTTCCGCGAAAGTTACCACATCAGAATTGAAACAACCATGAAGTATATCATTTTTTTGGAATCCAAACAAAGTATTGGCCCTTGTGTTTCACCTTGATCCATACTTCTGTATCTTTCGGCAAATTAGGCAGGTTCCACTTGTGAATCGGAGTTGGGAACTGTTTTGATTATGAAAAAAGGAATTACATTAGATTAAACATCCTACATTCTAATGTCACTTTTAAATTACTTCAAATCTGCATACTAATCATTCCAAGCTACTTTCAAGTCACCAATTAGAACAAGTAGGGTTCCAATGTTAAAGATAGCGAAGCTTACTTGGCCGAGGGTAAAATTGTGGGACGGGGCAAGGGAGAGGTCCGTGGCCCAGGACGGTGGCACATAGGGCTTCTTAGAAAGGAAGCCGCTGATCTGGGCTGCGGCAGAAGATCCTGCGAATGCCACGCCATTGGCAACGGTCGAGGTCCGGCGATGGATCGCGACCTGGGGGGAGTACAATCGGAGAATAGAAGTGTTGGGCACCATTTCTCTGGAAGATTGTTATCCTGCAAAAGATTGAACTCGACCGATTTAATCAATTAATTGGCTGATTCATTGACCGATCCGTACTCCCTAACCAACTAATTAGCTACAAGTTAACGATTTTCATAACAATGCATCCTGGTAAGCCAACCCAAGCTTATTCAGGTAAAATAATTGACTAACAAAGATGCAGTAAAAATAAATACCTACAATCATGTTATTAACTAAAGGTCCTCTAGTCTTGTCAAGAACATAAAACCAGTTTACGAAGCAAGGATACATAAATCTACAGCTACACTGTATGTTAAGAAGTGTGCTCCCATGTTACTTCGAAGGTTGATCTTAGTAGGACATGATACACAGTCATAAAGATATACTCGCTTTGTTCTTTCTCATAAGTTTTTTGAAAAGTCAAACTGCGGCTACCTTTAACCAAATTCATAAGAAAGGTATCAACCTCTACAATACTAAATAAATAAAATATGAAAATATATTTCATGATGACAATTTAGTATGTAGAGATTGATATTTGTTCTAGAAACTTGTCCAATGCTAGCATAATTTGACTTTCTCGAAAAATTAATAAACCTTACAAGAAGGAACAGAGGGAGTATAGAGGTACTTTAGCATGGAAAAATATTCATAAGATCTTAATATAATAATACCAAACCAAGATCCTTCAGCTTGCAAGAGAGATGTGATCAATGGATAATAAGAGTGTGTGCTTCAACATTATATGCGCTCAAGTCAGTGGCGGAGCTTGCCAAAGGTGGATGTGTGTGTGTGGGGGGGGGGGGGGCAAAATGCAATATCTAAGCTTTGGGGGGGGGGGGGGGGCTAAATACACAAAACTAGCTAAATTAGGCTCTGTAGAAAAAAATCTTCATGCATGTGCAAATCATGGGGGGGGGGGGGGGGGGCGGTGGCCCCTCTGACATGCACTAAGCTCCGCCAGTGGCTCAAGTGATTGCTTCAAAAGAAAAAAAAAGTGATGCTGAATGAAAACCAACATGCCTAGTCAATATTGTCGCCGAGTGAAGAATATGGAGAACCAGCTACTCCACCTCTGCTGTATATGCCTATCCTTGACAGTAGATTGAAAACGGCTTCTGTATAAGGCATAAATCATCATTTATCTAGAAAATAATGATAGCATATGTGAAGCTGACATACATAGTACAACAGTACAAACAAACAATACACATATATGCTTGACATTGAGTTCATATAACTTAGGGATCAGACGTGAGCTGCGATAAGGCCAGTGATGTGTGGCAGATCATTTGGTCATTTAAATATTCTTCTACAATGTTACGAGTATTTTATTCGGCTTCATTTTCATGATATTTGTGGAAGTGTGCTAACTTTTTGACCCCTCTTGTCACTATCATGCACATCAATACTGGTCATTAGCATGAAGATTTCTTGTGAAAATAATAAAAATGTGCAAACATACCGGATGAACCAATTCTTTACCATTACATGGGAGAATAATGTAAAAAACAAAATAACCGGACACAACCCTCTTGATGGATACCTCATCATTATCTTGGATAGTCAAGAAACAAAGAAAAGGTTTTTATTTTTTTAGAGAAATTATTTTTGGAATATACCAATGGGTGATCTAACTGTTCAGAAAAATATATCAGAATCCCAGTCGGGTTGTGCTAATAAGAGTGCGTCGTTCAGTTAGAGTGAACTTCTTCTAATTTCAATGCATGGGTCGAATATCGAATAATTTTACTCTCCAGCAATGACATGCAGTATAGAAAGAGGAGCCAAAACAGATACAAAAGATGCATGCTTATCGATGGATGCATAAAGACACAAATATTCAAAAGGACAATCATTAGAAGGACACAAAATGTGACAAAGATGGACGGTTAAATTATCATTACCAATTTTTGTGATGAGATTTTGTAGTTTGTCCTAGACCAGCTACGAAAGAACATTTTGGACGACTTAATATTTGAATTTGCATGCTACTTGTGACCTCGTGTCGAATCACGATAAGATGATAACAATGATAATATGAGATTATAACAAATTACATGAATCTAATTGATGTAGTGCATATCCCTAATAGTTGCAGGATCTCGTAGCAAGACAAGGTTCAAAGGAAAAAAATCGAAAATATTCAAGACAAGAGAAGTTCTTATTAAGGAATTCCGAAAATAGTTCATTTAAACGATGGTGAGGGTCGGTGTAAATAAATTCTATAGCAATATAAGGTGTCCATGCCACACTATAAAGTAATCAAGAATGAACAGATGTATTCCTATTTTCTTGTTTTCCCTTTTTGTTACCACTTCCTCAAAACTAAGAATTATTATGTCATTTTTTTTTTGCAAATTGACATTTTACAAGAGAGCTGTAGGCCATTATTTCTAGTTGAGTAAACATGTGTACTCACTTGTTGCCAAAACAATTGATTGAACTAACACAATTAAAATTTTGGATCGATAAAATATACAAAGTCAAAGTATTGTAAAACATAATTAATTATATAACTAAAGCTGACTGTGGTAATACTCTCAAGTCCTACTTAAATACCCAACCTAGATAACCAAAAAAACGGAGCAAGTATAAGAAAAAATAACACCAGCTCAGCGATGTAAACTTGCTGAAGCTGATGTGGAATGCATGCTGGGCATACAATCAATAAGACTAATAAAGTCTATCCTTACCTTCATGATTAAGTCGTTTGATCCAAAATCTGAAAAATTCATTATACAAGAAAATCATCCCGGGATCACTGTCCAAGGAGTGGACGTGGGAGTCATATTTGGTTTGAAAGATAAAGCAGATGAGCTGGTGGTTGAAGACATCATTTTTGAGGAAGGGGATTATGCCATAAACGAGATACCAACACATTTTTTAAACAAGCCGACCGGAAGATTGACGACTTAATCGCGAACGCCATCAACAGCCAAATCGCAGACAATGATTTCCTTCGTAGATCTGTTCCTTTTCTCTTGGGACAGTGATTGCGCCACGGTCCCTAATAACCATTCCAAGATGCTACTATGCAGTAGTTAATTAAAGACGTGAGACACATGGAGAAAATGAACTTCAATGATTACACACGCACATTTGTCATTGAAAATTTGAAGAAACTAGAAAATGGCTATGAGATGAGGCAGTGGACCTACGGCAACCTTGACCTAGTGCATATATAATTCCTGTCACCACGTCCATTATATTAAACAATCCAACAATAGACGCACTTTCTTGTAGTAAATATACTGCATAGTGTCTAAATTCAGTCGGCCTCAAATATTTTGGGAAGGAGAGAGAGAGAGTATATACGAGTGACAAATGGGTGGATGAGGCATGCTTACTGATTGACGATGAGATCACACAGTGCGGCGCCTGGTGGTGACTTGGCAACATGGCAGCAAAGAGACGGAGACCAGGTTACACGCGCGCCGACCAACAGCGATTACACAAAACAGCTTGCAGGGTGTAGTGGTGGCTGAAACCGAAAACAACATAATGAGCCGGTGACAAGCTAGTAAGGGTCACTTCTTTTTGAGTTTATGCCTATAGAGAAACCATTTTATGGATTTCGGTGGGTAGAACCCATATGCGGTAGAAGTAGTTGTGGGGGCGAATTGTTGCGGTGGTAGAGGCCTCAGCTAAGGATGCAAAAGTGGGACAAGTATAGTACAAGTAATGTGGCAATGCAATAGTCACTCTCCATCCGTTTAGCTAGGACCCAAGCAAATGATTCTAGCATCACGAGTGCAGAACAATAGATACTACGAAGCGCGATCAACATCCCCAAGGAACACCAACCAGCACCCTTCCAGGCCTCCATGATAATAGGGCATAGATAGAACAGACACGTACGTAAATCGATCGCCGCGAAGTCGTGGTGCCTGTGTAGCCGATGGAAGCTAGGATCAGCAAATCGCGGCGCCGTCGCGGTGGCCGTCCGCCGTCGCACTCAGGCCTGGTCGCGCTGGAGAAGCTAGCGCAGCCGATCGGCGATCGCCAGGCGGCAGGCTACGTCCACGGTCTTGTTAGGTCAAACTCGTACCGACGATTAGGTCAACTGGACTCACGAGCGTCTTATATGTGGCCTGCTCCCTCTATGGGCCTCATCAGCTCGGTATAGATACTTTTACGATTACGACCCGATTCCTCTATGGGCCTCCATGTCGCGGCCCAACCCCAAAAGAAGCCATGGCACCACCGCCCGTTCTCCTTCTCCGCCAAATATTCTGTTCTTCTCATGTAAAAAAAAAACAATTTCTGTTCTTCTATTCTATCCCTCCCGAATTCTCCGCCAAATCGGTCTGCCTCCCTCTCCGTTCCATTTCAAAGTTTCAAACCCCAACCGCAAAATTCTCACAGCAAATCTGCAATGCCGCCCACGCGCCGCCGCCGCCGCCGCCACCGCCACCGCCGGATCGCACCGGCCGCTGGCGACGAGGATTCCGCGCCCTCCTCCTCCGCCGACCTCCTCGCACTCGCCGCCACCCTCCTCCCCACCTCCACCACCGCCGCCGCGACTCTCAAGACCCCTCGCCACCTCAAGCGCACCGTCCACTCCCTCCCCGGCTTCCACCTCCCCTCTCCCTCCCACAAACCCTAGCTCAAGCCATCTCCCACGACCCGGACTCCGGCTCCGGCTCCGGCNTAGACCTGGGCATTTCTCGGGCCGGGCCGGGCTGGGCTCGGGCCGGGCCTAGAAAAAGCCCGACACAGAAAATCTAGGCCCGAGCCCGGCCCGGCCCGACAGTCGGGCCGCCAAGCCCGGCCCGAGCCCGAGAAAGCCCGACTGGCCCGGCCCGACCCCAGTTGAAATCCTGTTTCGGGCAGGCCCGAGCCCGGCCCGACCGTCGGGCCCGAAATTCAGGCCCGAGCCCGGCCCGATGGCACAGCCGGGCCGGGCCTGGACGGGCTTTTACAGGCCGGGCCGGGCTGCCCATGGCCAGGCCTACCCTCAACATAATCTTCACCTCTTGTAAAACGGTGTGTGTTTTGTTAGTCAAAGGAAATGTCCCACTTTTAAAAAATACATGTTATAACAAGTAGTGAAAATGACCCCGTAAATCAAAAATATTGTTGTAGAGACCAAATATATGTGGAGGTCGAAACCTTCTTTCCATGTTGTACCTCCGTGTTGAACAATACGATATTCCTGATTGTTGGAGAAAACCATAGTGACCAGTGAAAAGTTTACACAATAAAAAAAATCCTCAATATATCCAATTAATGTCTTTGTTTAGGAAAACAACAGAGAAAAATAAGATATATTACTTATCATGCTCGTGAAAAACTATTTACCAAAAATATTATTAACCAGAAAATTATGAAATACTACAACTAAAAGAAACGTGAAAAAAAATCAGGTAACTAAAATTGTAAATTAAACTGAAATAAAATCTTCTTTATGGTAGCACATATGCACACTATTAGGTCATACCACACGGAATGGTTGACTACAAGTTCTTGAAAGTAACTGCGGGGAGGGCTACCTCTTAGCATGTGCATGCCCTGCGTGAGAATCCTAACATAGAGCCTGGTTACTAAATACCCAAAAGCTTATATCTCGGAACAGAGGGATCTCTTAACTCTCAAGATAAGCCCTTTCCTTCTTCATTGAACCATATGCCATATCATGGTCACATGTTTTCTAATTTGATTCCAATCACCACCTAAATTTAAGAGCATGCAAACATTAAGGGCCTATTTAGTTAGGGTTTCTTAGGTTCAATCCTTAAGAACTTTTGTTGTGAATGCCTTTTTTATCAAAAGAATTGTGCTACCCAAATTCTCATGGATTGATTTTTCGTATGTGGATTCCATCCAAATTTTAATATGTACTCCAATATTATTCTACGTTCATTCGTGCAGGATTTGAGCCACTTTTAACGTGTTCGAGGTAACAACTATTATTGCAGGTTTCATGTGTATTGCACTTTGAACCCTTCAAATTTCTATGTTATTTTTCTATTATTGTGTTTCTCAACCATCGACTGGCCCTAATTGACGGAGATAATACCGAGTGATAATTTGGTGCATAACGTATTTTTGTTGCCATTGCTGGAAAAGATAGAGGCTTACACTAAACAAGGCTATCAACCATTGTACATACCCTACGTTATTTTGTAGGGAAACGTACATGCCTTAAGCGGTAAATAGTGATTGCGAGATGCAAAATGCAAGGAAACAGACATGACACACGGAAGACACTTAGGCCCCGCTTGGATGCCGGGTAATTGGACCGGAAACGGCCGATAATATTTTACGGACGTCGGAACGTCCGTAAATTAACGAAGCATCTGTCGTTTTAGTCGGAGGTGGAAATCTAAACGGCCAACCAATCAGGGCCTTATGGTTTTTTTTTTTTTTTTTTTTTAAGGAGAACGACACTTGTGGTGTCATGTTTCGGCCCATTTCTCAGCAGATCCGGTTACTCTATGGACCTCCATTTCGCAGATCCGCCCGTTCTCCTTCGCCAAAATTCTGTGGTTTCACACACACCTCTGGCTCTTCGTCCCGAATTCTCCCCCAAATCGGTCTGCCTCCCCTCCCACCGTTCCATTTCAAACCCCAACCGGAAAATCTCACAGCAAATCCGCAATGCCGCCCGCGCGCCGCCGCCGCAGAACCGCCCCCGCCGCCGGCGACGAGGAGTCCGCCCCGTCCTCCTCCGCCGACCTCCTCGCACTCGCCGCCACCCTCCTCCCCACCTCCACCGCCGCCGCGACTCTCAAGACCCCTCCTCACCTCAAGCACACCGTCCACTCCCTCCCCGACTCCCACCCCGTCCTCCTCTCCCTCCCGCAAACCCTAGCTCAAGCCATCATCTCCCACGACCCGGACTCCGACTCCGGCTCCCCCCGCGCCGCCGCCGCCGCCGCCGTCCTCCTGCACCTCCTCCTCACCCACCCCACCCACCCGCCGCGCTGGGACGACCTCCTCCGCCCGCTCGCGCTCCTCCACGACCGCCTCGCGAAGCTCGCCACCGACGACCCACCCCTCGCCGCGCTCGCCGCCTCCTGCTTCGAGCTCGCATGGCGCGCGGCGGCGCCGGGCCGCGACGCGCTCGTCGCCCAGACCCTGCCCTACCTCTTCTCCCACGCGCTCACCTCCGGCTCCAACGCCAGGCCGCTCCTCCGCCGCCTCTTCGCGCTCCGCGACGCGCTCCCCCTGCTCGACTACACCGACGAGAGCATCTCGGACTTCAAGATGCTCCTGCTGCGCTGCTTCGTGTCGCCGCACTTCCTCAAGGCCGAGGAAGGGAGGAAGCTCCTCGCGCTCGTGCTCGGGGTCAGCGAGGGGCTCGCCAGGGAGGGGCTGGAGCTCATCAGGGCGCAGGTGGGGATGATGCGAGGGAGAAGGGCGGCTGTCGTCGCCTATGGGGAGGTGGTGTTCAGAGCGTGGAAGGACGGAGGGTGGGTTAGGGGCGAGATTGGGGAAGATTTTCTGCAGGGGATGGTCGAGGCAGCCGTGCATGCCGCCGACAAGGACGTCGCCAAGGCTGCCAGGAGGATACTTTGGGCGTTCGTGGAGCAGAAGGCGGTGGCTGGGGTTGAAAAGTTGGTCTTCAGGCTGGCCGAGCCTGTGGTCTTCCGGTCATTGCAGGTGCGTACATTCTCTTGTTCTTCTCTGGTGGCTGGTAGCCACTATATGTGGCTAGTGAGAATACAAATTGGTAAATGCGGGAAGCAAGTATAATCACTTGAAAATGCTTGCTCTGTAGTAGACGAGATTATGATTCAAGTGAATTGGTGATGAATTATGATAGTCCAGTGGTGTGCTTAGGGAAGGCATAAGAATGGCAGACAGTGGACTCTGCTAAAATATCTGGTCCTAGTAGTGTTATTCTCAGATACAGGCATGTTGCTAGTATAGGGCTGGGCATTCGGTTAGACCGAACCGATCGGTTCGGTTTCCCGGTTTAGTAATAATTTCGGTTTTTGGAAAATGCTGACCGATCGGTTTGTTATAATTCTGCTAACCGAGTATTCGGTGCCCCGATATTTTGGTCCGGTCCTCGGTTTCTGACCGAAGCAACCGACCAGATGAAAATCCAACAAGAATCACACGCACCAGGCTCGATGGAAACAAGCAGATGTAGTTGCCTCGAAAGAAATGGGAGAGGTGTAGCTTTTGAGCTGAAGGAGCAGCTCGGGAAACAGGTTCCGCTAGCCCCTAGCTGGCTGCCGCCGCTTGCAAAGAAGGGATCTGCCGGTCAGTAGGTCGCTGGGTGCGATGTCGGCCAGGGTAGACCGACCTGATCAACATTTGAGGTTGATGAGGCGGTCGTCGAGGGCGAGAAGTAGGCGGAGGAGAAAGGAGATTCATGGCGCCGTCGCTGGTCGCCGGGGTCAAGATGGAGCAGAGAGCTGGCGGCTGCTATGTCTTCAGGCGACTTAATTTTTTTAGGGATTGGGCAAATAGATAAGGCCGTAGTGTGTGTGTGCGTGGCTGTGTGCAGCCTGAACTACCCACGTGAAAGCCTATATGGAGACACAAGGACAAATTGACTAGTGGCCTAGTGGGCTATGGGCCTAATGCGTGCGGGTCGCATGTTCTAGATTTATCTCGGTCTATTCGGTATTTCGGTTAGCCGTGCATTAAAACCGAACTTGCTTAATTAATTTCGGTTTTCTAGAATTGCTGACCGAATTTAGTGTTGATATTTCAGTTTCGGTCTTTTCGGCTTCGGTCCCGATTTTTTCGGTTCGGTAGTTCGGTTTTCGGTTAAAATGCCTACCCCTAGTTGCTACTTGACGAGAATTCTAGAACAAGCATATTCTTGTTTTTTACTCCCTCCGTTCACTAATATAAGACGTTTTAGCTTTTAGTAGATTCATCCATTTTAGTATGTATCTAGTCTACTTTTAGTGTGTAGATTCATTCATTATAGTATGTCTAGTTCACTTTGGAATATCTAAAACGTCTTACATTTATAAATAGAGGGAGTGCTTGGTTAGAATCCTGGGGGTAGTGAATTCTGGCGGTTTCTTTATATGAAATCGATGAGGGGAACTCGTTTGGTCTAAAAAAGAATCCTGGAAGTAGCATATTCTTGATGTCTATTTATTTCTTGGAAATAACGTCTTGGTTTCTCGAATACGTTGGTCAAATAATTTGCAGTAACATCTGAAAATAAGAAAACCAACAGTTAACAGAACCTTGTAGTACTAACTGCCATAATAAAAAAGAGAGTTTGACTCATTTCACGACTAACTTTAATAAGCATCCACAATTTCATGACTTTTCACATGATCTCTCAGCCTCTTAGTGTATGTTCACCTTGTTCGTTAATCCTCTCGCAACGGGGAACTGAGAAATAATTCTGAAGTTCTCCCAATGATTAGGTTTCGGACAAAATGAAATAGGTCAGTACCGTGATACTCTCGATAAAAGTGTGCGTACTAGACTATATTCATGTCTTACGCTGCATATGAATATTTGATCAATGGATATGGAGCAGTACCAGTTCACTTTTCTGATTCTACATAGGTACAATGTCATGCACACTTTTGCTTTCAACAAATAACTCGATGGAATACTTCGAGATTAGTTTGTACTCAGAAATTGTTGTCACTTTTCTGTTTCACTCTTTTTTAATGTATACAGAAATATCAAGAAGTAATATAGGTATGCAACACTTTTTGGCAGGTTGCGAACTCTAATGTTCGCCTTAACGCTTACACCTTCTATTAGATGTATTTCCACTTGAAGACCCAGATGTGACGAAGGATGTCAACGATCCTCTATTAGAGAAGCAGTTCTTCTTGCTAGACAAACTTCTCATGGATGACTGCCCAGAAATACGGGCAGTTACAGTTGAAGGTCTTTGCCGTATTCTTAACCAGTTTTGGGAAGTTATTCCATCACTGACTATTTCAAAAAACTTGAGTAAATTATTGATGATATGTCCAAAGATTCTTGCAATGATGTTCGTCTATCGACTCTGAATGGCCTCATATACCTGCTTGACAATCCGCAAAGTCATGACATACTGAAAGTTCTACTTCCAAGATTAAGTGATATGGTCTCTGATCCTGCTTTATCTGTCAGAGTTGCTGCTGTAGATCTCCTTTTAGCTGTTCGTGATCTTCGATCTTTCCAGTACAACAAGGTATGGTACATATGTATTGCATGCATATCTTGATTTACCCTCTAACTTGAGTGACCTTTGCATTATAATTTTTTCAGTCTGAGCACATATGCATATCTATATTTGGATATTTCTGGGTAGATTTTTAACACACTTTTTTGTTCAGGTTGTTGGTTTGGGAACTTTATTATCTTCACTTGCAGACGACCATCCCCGTGTTGCTCAGAAAATCACAAAGCTGCTCATTCCTTCTTACTTTCCATCTAAGTTGTCTTCGAAAGAAGCATGTGCTCGCTGCATTGTACTCATAAAGAGATCGCCAGCAGCTGGGGCAAGGTTTTGTGAATTTGCTCTGTCTGAAGGATCATCCCCACGATATCTTGTTGAGTTTATCAAAGACGCTGTTGCTCTGGCATTGTCACCATCAGGATTGAACTCAGAGCAGACTGATGGTCTTATAATTGCTTCGGCCAAACTAATAAAAAGCTTATCTGATGAGGGCTCTAGTTTGGTTGCTTTGAGAGAGTACTTTGCAAATGCTAAGTTGAAGCTGCTCTTTAAAACTGCAGTTTCTGATAGTGCCCAGGCTGCTCTTCTCAGTATGGTTCCAGTGGTATCGCCTGATGATCTACGCGTCTTGCATGTCGAATGCATGGATATAGTTGTGAATGCTGCTGTGACCTCCAAGCAGGAAGAATGTCAAGAAGCATTGATGGCAGCACATAAGTTGGTGCATCTGAGTGGCTGTTCTGATGAAATGTTTGAAGCACTGACTAATATTCTGCAATCTAAAGCCTCTTGTTTTTCTGGTTTCTATGGACTAGAACCTCCATTGTGCCCTGTTGCATCTTCAAAGAGGAAGAAAGGGAAGTCGCTTAAGAAAACACCAGCAAGGTCTGACGATGTGGCTAGAAATAAGTCATCCACTTCAGTAATCTTGAATAAAGAAGAACTTGCTGCTGTAGGGGGAGCAGCCTGGCAGATAAATGAAATACTAAAAGCTGAGGAGATGAGAGCTGATTTTCTGCAATCGTATGCCGAAATCGCAACATCTTCTCTGAAGGTCATTTCTCAAGTGTACATTGAGCAGTGCCTACATTTTGAATCTTTAGACCTCACACCAGTGTTGGCTTATTCGAGTTTGGCTACATATAGTGCTCTTCAGGATGTTGATCAAACAGATATCGGCTGCTCTGAGGTGAGTCAATTTACACACTGAGCCACACCTATTTTCTTGCTGATAAACCATGCTCATCCGGTTACGCATCAATAGGGAGCTAAACTGAGATTTGTTGGTTGCACTACTGTTATCTTAGATAGTTTTCTGCACTGGGTAAATCTTACAGTATTCTATATTCAATATTTTGTCACTCATGTAATTTCATCTTCTGTCAGTCTACAACTGTCAATCAGTCACTGGATCATCTGCTGAAATGTTTTGACAAATTTGTAAATGCATCTGTTACTGTTTCCGCCAACTCAACACCAACATTGAACAAGAATGATAAATCTGCACAACATGAACATCCGCAGCATGGCACCCTTGAAGGTATGGCTTCACCGAACTTATACAAGTTTTTATGTAGTAACCCTCTTTGAAGTTTGAACTGAATCGTTTATTCATCAACACAATTGATTATCTGATATTTCGAAAGGATGCAAAGAGTGTTAAGTAACAAGATTCCATGTTTACAATCATCGTTATCTGTGCATATTGTTATAAATCGTGCACATTTTTGCTTATTACCTCATAATAAGTGATTGATGCATCTTGTGCAGAAAATTCAGTGAAAGGCACAATAAATGTGATTATGCTTGGAACTTCAATTCTTAAGTTCATTGTCGACACAACAACCATCAAGCTGGTGAATGATAGTAAAGTACGATGTGTCAAATTTGCATCAGCTTACACAAAATATACAGTTTCAGCCATGAAAGGGCATCATGAAAGCTCATCTTTTGATGGGGATGATCTGAAAGACATACTGTTCCTTACAAGAAGCTCCTTCACATACGCAGCCAAGCTGCTTCATTTGGTGTTGGCAAGCTCAACCGAGTCGTCGAGTTTGCTGGAGGAGACTTTCCTCCTTGCCAATAATCTTCTTGATCTTGTACCTGCTGTTGAATCCTTTGCAGGCTCGAAATTTGCTCTCACATTAGTTTCTGTTGTAAAAGAGTGGCTACCAGTCCTGATACTGGGTCTTGGATGCCGTTGGTTGATCGGGCCAGAGAATGAGATGGCTAACAACATGTGGAACTTGGGTGACTCTGACTTGCCAATGTGGGTTGTCGCTCTGGCCAAGAATGAGCTGCTTGATGTTGAAGAAGCTAGAGAGGATGATCAGAGTGAGCAGGGCAGTGTGCATGAGGATTCACCGTCGTTCAGAAAGCTAGCAGAGATGATGGTGACCCTGCTGAAGAAAGGAAGCCCAAGAATCCTGGATTCAGTGGGTGGCATTTTGCTCTCCGCCCTTCAGTTGGCACTGCAGAAAGGGGAGCACAGTATTGTCTTAGGCTTGACGCGCTTCATTTGTGCGAGGCTGCTTGGGAGCAACCCTTCAGCCTCTGAGAAACTGCAGCTCACTCTTGACTCTCTGCGCGAGAATTTCTTTGAGATCGACAGGCATTGCAGGGATAACCTTGTTGATGATGAAGGTCAAAGGCAGCAACTGGAGAGCGCAAAGTATTGATACAGTCAGTCCTCTCCGACCTATGATGCATACTGGTGAAGCTGACAGATGCAGTGGGGAGTCAGTTGACCTGGCAACTGTGTAGATATATGGCAAATTGGTTTCGTGATTCGGGAACCAATCCTTTCACTTAAGTGCGGTTTGGAAGAGTGCTATGGAATGTTTTGTAGGCAAAATAGTATTTTGTAGTAGTACCATATGTACCTTTGTTGCAACCGTGTATGGACATCTCCGTAACAGAAACCGTTAATTGCACAAATTCTGAATCGAATGAGCACCATTTCATCAGTAAAGAGCAACCATGTGTTGCTGAAACACTTGTGTATGAGCATCAGGCTGCTAATTTGTTAGAACATGTCAACTTCTTTTAAGAATTAATCTCTACTATCATCGAGTATTCGAGTGTAACAATAGTATATTACATATGTACAGTCTCGTGAGGTTTATGCCCTACACCAGTTGAAACCTCATGACACAAGGCTGGTTAATCTGCACTGCATGGCTGATCTGGGGCATGCAGAAGTGCATTGAACTGTATGTTTCTTCAATGTATGGTCCTAGTCCTGGATTCTCGAGTCACAGAACATTATTGTTCAGAGTCCATGGACATGATAGATCACATGCTGCCATTAGCTTAACACGATATATAAATTGACATGATTCTGGTGTAGCCTATGACGTTCCATACTCGTCTTCTTCTGCATGTGGTTCTACAGAGATCAGCTTGATCGCAGCAGAGATAGGCATACCAAGGAAGCCAAAGAGGACGCAGATGAGCCACTGGAGCTGGGTCAGTGGTGTGGTGTTAGCAAAGTCGCCCAGGAACTGGACCAGGATGAACTGGAAGACGATTGTGCCGGTGAGAACGCCCACGAAAATGGAGTTCTCTGACAAGCCCTTCAGAACATTGATCTCCTCCATCTCTCTCGAGCTGACCTCGTTGAACACCTACGGAGACACAATACATCAAATGGAAACCATGCAGGAGAAAGGTAACAGATTGTTTGATTCCACTTGTACACAGTAAAAAAGGAAACCCCAAGATCAAGAAAATCACATTGCAGTGGAATTTTAAATCCAATAATAATTGTCGTCATTTGAAACCAACAGAAGCATATCGAGTGGAAGGAAATGTGATAAAGATTCTCTCCTCACTGTTTAAAACACAACCTTCGTCACATTTCCTTCAACCCAATCTGCTTCTGTTCTAATAACTCCTTTCTGCCCCTTGTCCTTTCGAAGAAAGAATGGTAAGAGAGGATTTTACGGCAGCCGACATACCTGGCAGAAGACGAAAGTGTTGAATATGATTGTATTTAGGACAGTATCAGCCTCGGAGCCTTCAAGCCCAAACACAAATCTCCCTTGAGATTGTAGATACCAGATGACCGTGAATTGGTATAACGACTGCCCGAGAACATTCCTCCACATCACGTTTGTGATGAATTTCCCTGTCCTTCCTACTGGTGCTTTCTCCATCAAGTTATCATTAGGTGGTTCAGTAGCAAGTGCTAGCGCACCTAGGGTGTCCATGATCATGTTAACCCAAAGAAGTTGAACGGCTGTCAGTGGCGCATCACCTGGCATGAGATTGTCGACCGTGAGATACTGAGATGGAGTTGTGTTGAAACTAACAATATCATGAGTAAGACATACCTGTAAAGCATGCGGAGGAAAAGTTAACTAGTAATGCAACAACATTAACGGTCAGCTGGAACTGCACAAACTTTTGGATGTTGATGTAAACCGAGCGGCCCCATTTCGCAACAGTAACAATTGTGGAGAAGTTGTCATCCAGAATTATGACATCAGCGCTCTCTTTAGCCACCTGCATAAATGCATAAAGCAATTTAAGATACTCTGAGAGCAAGTCTGGCAGAAGCTTAGAGAATGCTTCACCAACACCAAAATTCAGGTTATGGAGAATACGTAAGTTATTATCTTTCACAATGGAACCACCCTGCCCCACCCACTAGGAACCAAAGAAATATTTCTATTTGATTTATAAAGTCACCAGAAAATAATGTTGGCAAACCACTACCAGTCGAACAATAGTAAGTTAAACCAAAGTATATACTGTTGTAGTCCTGTGAATAATCCACAGTTCCAACCCATCTTGAAGCCAAATTTTCCCCATATTTCATGTAGACTGGAAACATATATAGTATAAGCCACAAATATGTCAAGGATATGCACACATTACTAGGTGTGTTATTACCTCAGTCCCTGCAATGCCCATGGCAAGTCCAATATCTGCCTCACGCAGCGCAGGCGCATCATTAGTTCCATCACCAGTCACAGCAACAACTTCGTTAAACATTGTGCGCAAGTGCTTCACAAGTGTAAGCTTGTCAAGTGGGGATGATCGGGCTAGTACCTTCAGCAGACAGGGCTAGCACATGAGAATTCTGTAGATGAATCTTGCTAAGCCAAGATAAAACAAAGGAATGACAAACCTGAATTTTTGGAATCAGCTCAAGGAGTTCTTTGGAGCTTTTCTCTCTAAACTCAGCACCCTCAATGGCAAGGCCGTCATCAGTAAGTATACCACATTCACGAGCAATTGCCTTTGCTGTATTAATATTGTCTCCTGTGACCATTTTTACCGCAATGCCAGCAGACCGGCAACTTGCCACAGACTGCCTGACTCCAGGACGCACAGGATCTTTAATACCAACAATGCCAATGAATGTGTATCCTTGTAGTGGTATTTCCTCGTGAGTAGAGCCATCTTCTAATACCCTATAAGCAAGGCAGAGTGTCCGAAGTGCTTCACTAGAAAAGGTTTCAATGATACCATTGAACTTGTTGGCAGTTTTTCTATCAAGGGGAACGATACTACCTCTGCCATCCATGAACTTATCACAGGCAGCCAGTACTATTTCTGAAGCACCCTTACAATGTGCATGGTATCGTCCTCCAGGAAGCTCGAGAATAACACTCATCCTCTTTTTCGCTGAACTAAAAGGCTCCACTTTAATAATCTTAGTTTCCTGCCACTTTTGTTTATAGTTTCCACCTAACGACAGCGCAAAATCCAGCAAAGCTGCCTCAGTAGGGGTACCGATTATATCTTGCTTCCCATCTTGGTTAATTACCACCTCACCACTTGTGTTATTAAATATGGACTCTAGAAGAGTTTCTACCACAACTTGTGGGAGTTTTGAAGACAAACTAGAAGAAATCAGTGTGTCGTTAACTTCTATGGTGTTTCCACTGATGCAGGCCTTAACAACAGTCATCCGATTGGATGTTAGTGTTCCTGTCTTATCACTGCAAATGACTGTGGCTGATCCCATAGTTTCGCAGGCAGCCAACTGCCGAACCAGTGCCTTGTCATTCATCATCTTCTCCATTGCATAAGCAAGGCTCAGAGTGACCGCTAACGGCAAACCCTCAGGCACAGCAACGACAACGATTGTAACTGCAACAGCAAAATGATTCAGTATCTCTAGCACATCATCTCCTGACCAGCTTAAAAGAAGCCCATCATGGTATTTCTGGCCAATCAACTCTTGGGAGAGGACAATGAAAGTTAAGACCGCAAAAAATAGACCAACTTTCCCAATAGTATTTGCAACCCCGCTAAGTTTAACCTGCAGTGGAGTTTCATCATTCCCACCTTCAGTGAGAGCAGCCATTAGTTCGCCCCACTGTGTCCGCATCCCAACCGCTGTAACCAGCATTTGACCAGACCCGTCTAGGACTTTGGTCCCTGATAAAAGAAAAGGCTTGTCTTCATTTACATCCACAGGCTCACTCTCTCCAGTTAGACTGGACTCGTCGACCAATATAGAAAATCCTGAAATAAAGAGACCATCTGCAGGAACCTGATCTCCAACTGATAGATGGACAACATCACCAGGAAGAAGATCATCTATCAATATCCTTTGTCTGAAACCATTCCTTGTAACTTGAACAAGGATTTTCCTCTTCTCTTTGTCCAGGTCCCTGAATTGCAACGACTGCTGGTAGTTACTTGTGGCGGTAACAATGACAACCAGGAGGATGCTCGCAATAATTCCAATGCCATCATGGGATCCATTCGGCCAGCCCTCTGTGGCAATGCCAACAGCCAAAGAGACAAAAGCACAGGCAGCAAGGATTATAAGAGTAGTATCTTGCAGTGCTTCCCACACAAACTCCCAGAAGCTGCGTACCTCGCTCTCAGCAAACTTGTTTACTCCATATATCTGCTGCCTCTGACTCAAGAGGTCCTCATGCGTACTTATCCCATCAGTCAGCGAGGTTGCTAACTTGTCTGCAATTCCATCTAACTGGCCATGGACAGTCAACCTTTCTGTGTCACGGCTTTCAACAATTGATGTCAGTTCATCGGCATCGATCTGGAACCCTGCCGCTTTAACATCTTCAGGAACAACGTACTGGCTCTGAAGTGAAAGACCTGGGTACATATGTTTTGGGCAACACGCTTAGATACTAGCAGCGTTCAGGACTGCATTCAAGTAAAAAATGTGACACATTTTGAGGTCCAAGTTATGAGATAAAGGAACCGAATCATCATGTAGTTACCATTTTCTAACTGCGTGGTGGCTTTGAATGCGAATACAGCAACCTGCAGCTTCTCCTGCAATGCATACATTTTTCCCAGTTACTATGACAAACTACCACAACTGCACATGCCCAATGAAATGGCAAAAAAATAACGGACGAAATGGTAAGGTATCACAGGAGATAGTTGGTGCTCACAAACGAAAGACATTTTACTGTATCGGTTATTTGACACTTCAGCAGCAAGTACAGCCACAGAAGCGTCCTAATTAAGTCTAAGATTTTGGTCAGCTAAGGATGTGAGCTAGGTGCGAATTTCAGGCATGGATGCTCTGGTTCTAAATGCAACAATCCGAAAACCATCTCCATGTAGATAACTAACTAACGAGCGAGAGAGAGGGTCGGACATGTTGTGCTCGATTGGAGTCGGAGTGCTCGCCGGCGGCGGCAAAGCGGAGGCAGAGGCGGCCGGGGTTCTCCGCCGCGCTGCAGGGATTCCGGCGACACGGCCGCCGCGGAGCCAGGGTCGCCGCACCGAAACCCGGGCGCGCCCATGGGATCCTCCGGAAGGGGAGAGCTGCCGGTGCGGAGGGTGACGCTGCGCCGGAGATAGAGGCGAGCTGGACGGGCCGAGCAAGGAGGCAGCTGTGCATCTTTTTATTGGAGTACTTTCGTTTTACGTGTTTCTCGCCTTTGAGTCGACATTTTACCGGTACTGTGGTCGACTGGTCGTCTCGCCAGATATTTATTTTCTCTGAAAATTCCCCATTTTTACTATCAACAAAAAAAATCTTCCTTCAATATTTTTGCAATAATTCATTCAATAACCGGCCACTTAGATTTAGAAGTTAGATTTTTTTATGAATCTAGATGCATCCGTGGAATTTCACAGGAAAACCGCGGGGTCCATTTCTCATATGGATAACTCCAGCTCTTTCACTAAAAATAACTTAATTGCCGACGTGATATTTACATATTATTCTCAATAACACAAGGAAAATTTTACATGTACAGCAGCTTGCAAGTGGGCGATCCACTCAGGGTGAGGGTTTACATCATTACAATGTTGACTAAAAACGTGTGGCTGCTATCTTACACCTTCTTGTTACGCTTGAGGAAGAAAGAATCAATGGGTATATGTTTTCCTTCTTTGGAAGACTTCAGTTTCTTCTTAGGTGTGGGTGTAGTGGAGCATGGCCTCTCAGCTAACCTGTTAAACAGAATAATGGAGACAACGTTATTTTAACATCCTGTTCATCTCATCTCAAAATGGTGACAGAATTATGGAACATAAAGATTAAGCACGTGGCGATAGAGAA
Organism: Puccinellia tenuiflora; assembly: GCA_012064385.1. Classification (NCBI taxonomy): domain Eukaryota; kingdom Viridiplantae; phylum Streptophyta; class Magnoliopsida; order Poales; family Poaceae; genus Puccinellia; species Puccinellia tenuiflora. Next base: position 368,721 of record QRDG01000298.1, on the reverse strand, counting down.
ATACCTCTCCTTTGAGAGGTGAGCTGCGCTGTCCACTGCATCTTCCTTCTGCAGCATTTCGGCCAAGTGGAAATCCGAATGCTCTTGCCTCTCCTCCTCGAAACACGGAGGTAGTTCAAACCCACAGAGGGAACAGATGTAGCCATCTATCCAGAAATGCTGCTCAGGTTTACTCGATGAAGCAGAAGCTTTGGAGCTGGCCGACTCATCAAACTTCTCAGTCCCTGTAACCTGCATAAAGAACAGATTTGATTAACATTTTCCCCATAGCTGCAAAAATGTCGAACAAAGTTTCAGCCGAGAGGTTGCGACAGTACCTTCATATTGCTTGAGGCAGGCTCGTTATCATGATCGATCGAGCTCATTCCTTCTGGAACAGATATTTTCTCATTATGTGGGGAGAATGCCTGTTGATCTTTGGAGACACCTTTTCCAGTGTCATGTATCGAATACTCATCCTTTGTTGTCGCATCATTACAGTAGTTATTGCCTCCTGAGGCATCAACGGAACTTGCACCATTTGTTCCATTGTTATTTGATGAGTTATTTTCTGATGAATGGAAAAATCGATCTAGTGTCTTTTGTGTTGGACTGGTCGAATCATCCTTCTCGCCATGAAAGTGAGACATTCGCAACCCTGCAAAAGTACATTAGCATGACAGTTAGGTTGACTTCATTGAATGGCAAGAACAAAGAAACATGTATAAGGAATGAATACCATCGATATAAAAAAATTTGAATCAAAATATGGAGATACAAAAGATCAACGTGCAGTATGCCTTTTATGTTCATTGCACTCAAACTGACAAGGTAAAAAAATAAAACATGCACCAAACCCAAATTACATGCCCTTGGCTGCAAAAGCAGCTAGACCAACTCGAAGATGACTCAACCAGTGCAGGTTTGTAATGATACTTTCAGTGGCAATGAGATTCATGTAGAGGTTATTGAGATCCAAGCTTGTAAGACATACCAGAAGTTCAAAGGGAAACTGGTAGAAGTTCTAGTCAACTAGTAGTCATCAAATTTGACACAAAAAATAGTTTAGATCCTCACACCTACCCATCAATCTCAAAGAAAGAGGCAGTTCAGCCTTAAGCAACTTCTTAGCATAGATCAGAATGTCCTCCTTGGAGCTGATATAGTTTTGTGCAGTTGCTGCTCTCGTCCTAACCTGGTTTAGACGGTTCCTTAATCTAGTTAGCCATGAAACAAACAATCTTGGTAATCTCAGTCCAATTATTACAAAAACTAGTCAATGTCACCTCAAAAGCTGCAGTCTTTAGTTTGAGTGTTAGCGTCCTTCCCTTCAAGCACTCCTTTTGCATGTCATCGGCTAAATTTTCAGCAAGATTATCTGACAATAGAAAATAGTATGGTGAACCATGCATTGAAAATATGTTAGGAACTTGTCACATCAGCTACAATACCACATGAAAAGCATATACCACGTTTTAAAATTGTCCCTAAAAGGATTTATTCACAGGCAGATAGTTTTCTGTGGTACTTGAAGGCATTTACAAAATCAGACAAAACAATATGGTTGCCAATCTTACTCCAAGTCAGTTCTATTATTTTAGCATGATATAGCAGCAAAAACAAAACGGTCTTATTCTTTTAAAATTATAATCAATCCATAATTAAGGAAAGTAAGGGTACATGTTACACACTTGAGTTCAGTGTTGAAACTGGACGAACTGAAGAATTTCAAGGGGATACTATATAAATATTTCATTATGGAAATTAACCATATCATTCAAGATTCAAGTGCCTGTCAAGGGGGCTTACAGATACACCCAAATGAATCATAAAGTATGCTATTTCTAGAAGAGGATTTGGTGACTGCATATATAACCATTATGTGAAGATATTGCTCTTATTCTATAAAGAAGCAGTCCTCTGTAACAAAATCTAGTTGCTGAAGTAACAAGGATATGTATGGGAACATGTGAAATTGCCATAGCAATAACTGAAATCTACAATAGTTAGTTATAAAGGAACCAGAATGTTTACCTAACTTTTCGAATAGCAAAGATGAATCATCTGTGGCAGAGAAAGTTCGCTCGCAACTCATACTTTTCCTTAGCCTATGCTCTGGAGTTTCTGTACCTCCTAATCCAAGGCCAACCGAAAGAAAGAAATCTGAAGAACATGAGAAGGATAGTCTGTAGTAAGCAGATGACGACGTCTGAGTTCCGGAACATTGATTCCTGATATCCTGATTTGGATAGATAGATATAATATAGCTTGCTGAAAGCTAGAAATAGAACAATTATAAAGTGCAGTTAACGTACGGACCAATTGAGCCTTCTGAAAAAAGAGCACATAAGAAAGCACCCTTTTGTAGCATCTCCTGGCACGTACTGATTCCAAGAACCTGATGTAGCATCTGTTCTGTTACCTTACCTATACCACCTATCTGTATACACAGATCTTCAAATAACATATCAGTTTTTGTCTTTGATAAATGTCCAAACAAAAACATCACTTAACAGCTCGTAGTAAATAACACTCCAACTTAACCCAATAAAAATATATTTCATAAATGTAAATAACAACTAAAAATGTTATCAGGACCTATATCATGAACTTAGGCAAGAGGACTATGTATGTATACTGGTATGGAACTACAGATATGTCACCATCTCATAATAAATAACATTCCAACTAAACCAAATAACAAAATTAGGAATTCACAAATGTAAATAACAACTAAAAATATTCTCAGGGCCTATATCATGAACTTAGCTTAGAAGACTTTTTTTAAACTGAAATACGGTAAATTTTATTAAAAGAAAGATATCTACAAGTGTCAGAAGACTCTGTATACTGGTATCTCGATGTCATGGTGCAACCAAGGTAAGAATGTGAAATATGAAAAAGGAAGAAAGAATAATAGGCTAATAAACCAAGAACCCTTCTCGAGATAAAAAAAGTACCTTTCTTATAGGTAATGTTGATACAAATGTTGTCACAGCATCCCGGTCATTTGGCAGAATAAATTGCCCGTTAGGCTTGTTAATATCAGAGCAAACCTAGCAAAGAGACTCCAGACAATTATAAGGATGTAAGGAATATTCAAAATAAGTAAAGATGATGAGTTAGAATTAAAATCTCCACTCATGTGCATTAAACAGCTTTTCCAATTGCAAGCCATTATGGCTATGGAAAGCCAGCTACTTGCCAGTATCATTCAGTAAGTCTCAACTTATTACTTAGTTTAACTCAAAACAAAGGCAGGCACAAAACAGAGACGTAGTAACAGTCCATTAGCCTCTAGGGATCAAAGTTAGGCAAAAAAAAATAAAAAAAAAATAGGAAAGAACTTCAGGCTCTGACCTTTGCAATCATGCGGTTTGGAGCAACCCCAGCACTACAAGTTAGACCAGTTTCTTGGTAAACGGCACCCCTAAGCTCAGAAGCAACCTTCAAATGGAAATATGAAACACAGGGATGTGAGAAGCAAACTTTCATTACTATAGTACTAGCATGCTGAAAGAATAATAGAAACCATGGAAGGAAAATCAAGACATATCATCATATGCACTTGGTAAGTAAGCCAGGAGAGAGTTGTGATTATTGGTAAGTTTAAGCTCACCTCCTCGCTTGTAATGCCTCTCTCAGTGCAGACTGCTGTAATATCAAGGTATGCTTCATCTAGACTTGTTGCAAAGAAGTTGGGATCATATCTCTGAAAAACTAAGGCAACAAATACTTGAATAATGAGTTCTTGTCGGCATATGATACAGCATATATGTTTAAATGTTTCCGAGCGAGTATCATTCTGCATACCTTTTCTTGCTAATTCACTATAGTGAGAGTACTCTCAAAATTTGGACGGACAAAAACCAAGTCAGGACACATTTACATCCAATAAAACCAGGCATTGCTGCACGAACTCCAAACTTCCGCGCCTGCATGATTCAATCAATTATTACCGGATAATGTCGAACATTGCTTGTAGTTTTGAAAAACATACAATAGCCAAGCACATTTTGGATCAATAGACATTCCAGTTTAAGGTGATTGACACTTCATCAACCATACTTTCACAGGAGAGTGGCGCAGCATCACTAATCAATTTTTAGAGATAAGGAATGCACATGTCATAAGAACGTCATATGCTAACCTCATAACTGGCAGTAGCTATCATAGACATGCTACCTACTGCCAAAGGTTTTCCCTTAAGGGATGGATTTTCCAATGTCTCAACAGCAGCATAGAAGGCGTCCATGTCAGTGTGAAGCCATATCTTTGAAAGATCTCGTGAAGCTTCCAACTCTAAAATTTTCTTTTCAGCAACCTGAAATTGTGTCAGTAGATAGGCATATCAGCATACAAAGAGGAAAACAAGATCATATGAGTAAAACACGACACATACATAAACCATCAAGGCATACTAATTTATCAAACTGCCTTCAGTACAAACTCCACCATGATACAAATCAGGATTCGAACATAGTGTACAAATTAAGAAAAGTAACAACCGACACAAAAGGTTAGCACACACACTTATTGCCTCGTACCTTCTGAAAATGTGATATGTCATTATCGGTTAACTTTGCACACTGTGCACGCAGATGCTCAACTTTTAGCTTGGTAATTGCCTCCTTCTTCTGCTCGTTCTCGAAGAATTTTGAACCCTTGCTCATTTCATAGATGACCCTCTTCACTTTCTCTTTGTCAACTCCCTCCATTCCTAATGCAACATAACAAGAGAATAAGAATCAAAGCCGTTGCAATGCACGGCAATACAAAGTACTACCAAATATGGAGAAAATTAAAGGACAGTTATACTGATTTATGCCGTTGGATTCGTGTCGACAGCATCCAGCCAAATGCCCCCCAAACCCTACTTGCGCTATCAGAGGAGAAGAGAGAGGGGAAGTGCGTTTACCCGCTTTGGCGTTGGTGTAGGCGTTGTTGTATGACTGCCACGGCCTATCCCCTCCGCCGTCCGACGGAGTCCCTGATGAAGAGGCCATCGATGTGGCCCTCCTGGGAGGTCTCACCTGCCGCCGGCGCGAAACGAACGAGAGACAGAAATGGAGAAGCGTGCCGAGTCCCCTCCGTCCACGATTAGGGCGCTTTTGAGAGAGAGAGAGGGGGGGGGGGGGGGGGGGGCGGTGGGGCGAGGTCGGGGATTAGGCTCCGGCGAGGCAGAGCTCCGCCGCCAACAATATTGTGCGCGCGAAGACAAGAGAAAGCGGCGAGATTTTTTTTTCACCTCTCAGAAATCAAAAGAAGGAGACATGGTGGCGTGGCCCGCGTGCTGGAGCTCGTGGAATGACGCTGCCACGACTCAAAAAGCCTTCTCTCGGGAGACCCAGAGCCCATTCTCTCTCTTCCGTCCCGCCCTTGAACCGAGAAAAGACTTAGGCTGGTNATCGATCTCGGCAAGGATGTACTGTACGCACGTATCCAAGGAAATTCAGTTACATACCCAAGGACTACATGGGCAAGAGATGGCAGATCCATCATGGATGCTCTCCACAAGACACGCTCCAGTAGCAGTGCGATTCCTGTTATGTTTGTATACTTAGAATATCGTTTCCTGCGAGTTCAGAACTTCAGATCCATCGACGCCGTCTGCGCATGGGGCGAGAATCCTGACGAATCAATCTTACTGTGTGCACTGCACGCCCCCACATCATTCATTGCCCACACGAGTCCCTCGTGATCCGAATATCCTATGTCCATTCGGGTCACATGACAGCGCGGAGACGAGCATTGGCGTACTGTGCGGTCGCGACATGAAAACGGCAATCAAATGCACAAAACTTTTTCGACAGCATTGCAAAAATTAACAGTGGCAACATTTAGTAAACTCATTCGAGCATAACCACGCATTAACCTCATGTCAAAGTAATACTCCTCCATACCGAAATATAAGGACGTTCTAGTACTTCCTTTGCTCTAAATATTGAACGATTTAATAAGTTGTTTTAGCTTGCTAAACGTCTTTATATATGAAATTGAGGAAGTACTAACAATCTTCACATACACATTGCACTTCTCGGCGCGACCCACCAACAACGAACCAGATAGTCTATGACACGGATTGCTATACCAATATATTTCAAAATTTGATCAAATAATAGTTACAATTTTATTAAGAGCTAGAAACTTATAAGGCAAGTAAGATCATTATAGTTTAGTAAATTCTGGTGATTTTTCCTTTAGGTTTTTTTTTTTTGGTATGTGCTTATGAGATAAATTGTGTACATCACAGATTGACAATTCAAACTACTCCGAGCATTTTAAAACTGGAAAACGACATGTCCAAGTTTGGTGTGGCCATCAAATTAGAGAGATGCAACTACCGGTTAGTGCAGTAGTGATTAGACATTCACATTAGTGATTAGGGTCCCAAAGTTAAAGTTAAGGCATATTAGTCCCATCTCACCAAAACTACATTGGCAATTAGTCAAACACACAAATTAAACTTGTAGTTGTAACCAATAATGTTCGGGCTGATCGCTGATCGTACTAGCCAGCTAGCTAGGCAACTACCCGGGTTCCGCTCGTAGCTGCAGATATCCTTCCCAGCTCGCAACTATGCTCGGTCAAGCTCACCTCTCAGAAGAAGCACGGAATCGAAGACATCTCTTAACGCCACGGCTTAAAATTTCTGATATCACGAAAGTGTCTTTGGTCTTGGGTTCCACTGATTATTGATAGTTTAAAATTTCGAAAAAAAAATATTTACAAGTTTTACAAGCGTGTAAAATAATCAACTTCAAATACTTTATAGTCTGAGGTACACGAAAATGATAAAAGTGTGAGGTGAGGCATATTTCAAATCTCCAAATTTTATCAGATTCTATCATATTTGTGTAACTTATAATCCCTCCAAACTCTAATCTCCCTAGAAATCCTTTGCTCTCCTTGCTTCTCACACCTTTCAATGAATAGTGACACCTACTCCATAAGGTGGAACCCACTAATCTCTCTCCCATGTGGTCATGTGCATACGCTTTTGAAAAAAAAACTTTGTGCATACGGTTTTGATTTTTTTCTTATGCATGTGTTTTTTTAACACACTTTTGTCTATCGAATAATCTCGCCCGAATGAAACGTTGATGATGATGCGGTGTTCATAAGCCTCACTCATCATTGTTAGCCAGTAACCCCAATTTACTTGTTGTCCTCGCTGCTTCTGCCAACTAAATTTTGAGTTGGAGAGAACAATGCGCCTACGACCCGCTGCCTCGATCTGGAGCTCTAATCTCCCTAGAAATCCTTTGCTCTCCTTGCTTCTCACACCTTCCAATGAAATAGTGACACCTACTACATAAGATGGAACCCACTAATCTCTCTCCCATGTGGCCATGTGCATACGCTTTTGAAAAAAAAACTTATGCATACGGTTTTTGATTTTTTTTCTTATGCATGTGTTTTTTTAACACGCTTTTATCTACCGAATAATCTCGCCTGCATGAAACGTTGATGATGATGTGGTCTCCATTTGCCCCGCTCATCATTGTTAGCCAGTAAATCCAATTTGCTTGTTGTCCTCACTGCTTCTACCATGTAAATTTTGAGTTGGAGAGAACAATGCGCCTACGAGCCACTGCCTCGATCTGGAGTGAGACTGAATTACAGATATGGTCATTATCCTTTTGGTCACCATTGTAGTTTTTCTTGCCGAAGATATGGAGGCGGCGACGAGTTAGCTGCAAGGAGGAAGTTAGCGCATGGGGGCAGCGGTGACGTTGTCTCGCTAGCTGATTCGGGGATGCAGACCTCAGACCATACGATTGAAGAGAGAGAGCAGGTCGATTGAGGGGAGCACTTGTGCGGACAACGGTATCATTGGAAGCAAACCTGGATGACCGAATTTTAACCAATTGTTGGGGCTTTTATTGCACAAAATCACAACCCTAGATCTTTTTTTCACGTAACACCAACAATCGGGTAATTATTTGTACACAAAATAAACTTGGTCCTTCGCATTTGTAACAGATAAATAATAACTTGGGCCCATTTTGTCGTGGGTTGTCACGGCAAGTCCTTCCTCCAGGAAGGTGAGTTCGGGGGCCATCGATGCTTGAAGTACGTAGGAGAGATTAATCTCGCCCAGGGACACAGATTTACCCATGTTCGGCCCCTCTTGGTTAGAGGTAAAGACCTACTTCCTGCTTCTCTTTATTGCTCCGGATTTGATATCGATTACAGGGTTCCGGCTCCTCTCTGGGGATCCGGCGACTTGGTGTTTCTCTCTACTAGAATTGCTTAGACTTAGAACTTCAGACCTCTCGATCTAAGGTCCAGGACCCCGCTTATAAAGGCTGCCGGGTCCCTGGACTTACAGGTTACACCGAGTCATACTAGAACACGGAGTCCTACTCTACGTCTTGGCCTTCCAAGTTAGGGCTCCGGGTTGTACTTGGACTCCTTGCTGACGAGTCCTTTCTTCATCATGGGCCTTGGTCGGCTTGTCTCCAGCCCAGCCCATGCTACTTGACACGTGACTCGGCTTTGGCCTTCTTGGTCTTGGCGGGTCTACTTTCCGGGTCCATGGGCCTACCTATAAAGTATCCCCCCATCAGTAGCCCCCGAATTTATCTTGGGCGCAGCTTGGCGACTTCCTCCAACTCATTGGTTCGACTCCCTAGGTCGACTCCTTCCACTTGAGCCACAGGCTCCAAGTCGCTTGCTGCTGGCTCCAAGATGAATTCCTGCATAAAAACATAATACACATATAAAATGAATCCATCCTCAACCCCTGTTCAAGCCACTACTCTTGCCTTTGCACTAGCAGGCCGAGTTCTGATGTGACTATTGCAAACAAGGACTAGATAACTTGACTTTCACTGTCACAGGACTCGTCATTCTGAGACAAGCCGGCTTCTTCCACTTCTGTGACTTTAACCTTTCTCTATTATAATTTCCTGTCTGTCTGTTAGCCGCTGAATCACTTATCACTGAAACGTTATCCACAGTTTACTGTGGACCCACTCTGTAACTATCTAGGGTTTTACCCCCTTTATAAATATTGAAGGGTTAGGTTTCGAGGCTTCACTTGCCCCTTCAGCTCAAATCCTCTCCTTTCTCTTTGCGCTCAACCTTTCCCGCGCTCAGCACACACCGCCCGCACGCCATGGCACCCAAGCGCGCAAAGACCGCACCCAAGGCCAAGGCCTCCTCGTCGGGCAGGACGGTGGACATTGCCGCCGCGGCCGCCGCCGCAAAATCCTCTTCCAAACGCTCGATTTCTGCCGATTGGGGTGGATCTACGGTCACGACCGAGCAATTGAAGACACATCGGCTCACAGGTTTGATTCCTTCCAACGCTCAAGCTCGAGCCCCAGGGGATGAAATTGTTCCCGCTCCCGCTAAGGGCGAGGTAGTGGTTTTCACGGAGCATCTGTTCCGCGGTTTTTCTCCCCCCGGTGATCTTTTCTTCCGCCAACTCCTCGATCTCTATCATTTGCGGATTCACGATCTGGCTCCTAATTCCATTCTCACTCTTTCCAATTTCGTAACTTTGTGTGAGGATTACCTCCAAATTAAGCCCGATCTCAATCTCTGGCTTGAACTCTTCTACTGCAACCCTCAGCCCGAGACTTCTGGGGGCCCTCTCCTCCAATGTGGCGCCGTTGCTCTTCAACGGCGCCTCCACTCTGTCTTTCCCAAGCCAGTCTTCCCCAACCGTATCAAGGACTGGCAGAAAACCTTCTTCTACTGCAAGGATACCTCCCCTGCAGGTGAACCCAAACTTCCTTTGTTCTCTGAGGATCGCCTCCAGGCGACTCCTCTTATGAAAGCTAGGTGCTCAGAGGCCGCCCGGCCGAGAGTCGAGTCCCTGATCACTCGAATCCGGGCCCTCTTGTCCCACAACCTGGAAAACATGGACCTGGTCCGCTGTTGGACCACTTGGAGAATCCAGCCTCTGAGTCCTAGGACTCGGCTGATATGCTCATACACTCGTTGCGCTGGCGATGACCTCCGGGTGACGGAGCAACTGTCTGATGGACCCGAGCTTGGTCAGCTTATCAAAAAGCTGACTGGGAGGCCGGTGAAGGACCAAGCCCATTTTGGGCTCCAGCCATTTTGCTCTACCAACCCAGCTCCCGACGTAAGCCTCATTCTCTACCTTATTTCTATCTTGACCTCACTTGTATTGCTTACTAACTCACTTTTGTTGACTCTGTTGCAGCTCACCGACTCCTTCTGGAAGCCGGCCTCTGGAGCTGGTACTAAAAATAAAGCTGAAGCCGAGGCTGAGGCTGAAGAGGAGATTCCTGCCACAGATCAAACTGCTGTGGCAGAAGATACTGACAATGATGACGAGGAGTCCTCGCAGGAGACTCCTGCTGAAGATGATGCTGCCGATGAGGAGTCCTCGCCAGAGGCTCCAACTAAGAACATTATTGAAGGGGAGTCCTCTCAGGAGGCTCCCATTGTGGAGGAGATTGACGATGACGAGTCCTCTCCAGAGGCTCCCGTCACTAGACAAGCTGACACCACTTCTGCTGCTGCTCAGCCATCGCTGTCTGAAGAGTCCTCAGCCAGGAGTCACTCTTCTTCTTCCCCAGCCTCTAACAATAATGGATCTCGAGAGGCTGTTCCCAAGGTACCACTCTCACGAGTCCTTGGGTCCTCTCGCTCACCTACTAAGCCCGAGGAACACATGCAGAGTGTTATTGCCGCCAGGAAGAGGAAGCTGCGCTCCGATGGGCCTGCAGATGCTCCTGAGCCTCTGCCAGTCTCGCACCAGCGGAAATCGGCTTCTCCTCCCCACAAGGACGACTCCTATCACTCCGGGATGTCAATGCCTTCCTCAAACTCTCAGGCCTCCTTGGACTTGGAGACCAATGTTGGGTAAGACTCATTTATTTCTGTACTTGTATTCAAATGACTTCTGCTTTTTCCCTTTTCACTAAGTCTGATGCTGACTTTTATCTTTGTATATTTCAGGGCTCGGCCTTGTGCTAAAGTGACCAAGCTCCCAGGCATGGTTGATGTTACCTCTGGGCGTGGACATGTCCCTCCTTCGGCCTCTGAAACGACCAGCACGAGGACATGTCCTTCCATTGCTGCATCAGCTGGTGCAACTACAACTCCTACCATTCCCGAGTCCCCTTCGAGGACTCGGGCTGCGACTCCAACAATAGTCCAGCCCTGCTCTGGTGCTGCGACTCCTGATACTGCGCCTCAAACTCATCCGGCTCCTGTGAAGCCGACTCCTACAACTTCTCCAAATATCAAGGTCAAGTCATCAACTGACTACAGCCGACTCCGGGTGGCTGATAATATGTCATTTTCTGAAGCCTTTGCTGAAGCCATTGACTTGAACGATCAATCTGCAAGGCTGAAGGACGATGAGCAAGCTGCTCTTAGATCTCTCCATATGATTCACAATGTAAGTTCTTTGACTTCTACTTCTTTATGCTTTCCTGGCATCATCCTATCCCAGTAGCCCCCAAGCATCTGTCTGTGGTGACTTGTGCCTAGGATAGGTGCTTTGATTTGAAACTGAACTCAACTGCTTTATAGGAAAATTTGCACACTGTAGCCCCCAAGCGCTGAGTCCTTAGCTCTACTAGGACTCGGGGCTGCTAATTAACTGTCTGTCGGGTCCTTAGACCCCAAAAACTTTTCCACGAGTAGCCCCCAAGCGCCGAGTTGTCAGCCTGCGACGACTTGGAGCTACCAATATATGTAACTTACTGATACTTAACTTGAAAAAATTTCTGCTCTGCGAGTAGCCCCCAAGCGCCAAGTTGCTAACTTGTGGCGACTTGGAGCTGATGACTTGTCTACTAGAAACCATGTTTTGCTAACTTGTTAGGAAAAAATTGACTCCTGAGTAGCCCCCAAGCGCCAAGTTGTTAACTTGTGACGACTTGGAGCTCATGAGTTCTCTACTTGACTTGTGAAGCTTACTTGTGCTTTATGACTTGTGATTGCAGTGCATTGTCTCCAAGATGAAGAGAGACATGAAAGAGCTTGAGGACCAGGCAGCTGCCAGTGCCAGGTCTGCCATGGCCGAAAAAGAACACTCCCTTCATCTTGAGAAGGATCTGAAGACTTTGTTTGCTCAACTGGAGAAAGTTGAAAAAGAATCTGCTGAGGCCAAGAAGATTGCCCAAAAGGCACATAATGATTTAAAGGCTGTCTTCGACACCGGCCGCAAAGGCATTGGGGCCATGTGCCAGCATATATTTGGTAAGCTTTAAAACTTTGCTTGCCTCCTTTTTGCACCTTTCTGAATTGCTTTTAGACTAACAATCACCCTTTGATTTCTTTTCTGCAGGGGCCGACTCCCCAAAGCTCAAATTGCCCACCAGCAAGCAACTATCTGAGATGCTTGATCACTGTCACGGGCTGCAAGAGGGAGCCCGCGCAGTGGTGAAATATCTGAACCATAAGGGGAAATGCCCCAAAGAGCCTGAGCGCCTGGTGGACGAGTTGTCTAGGGCACCAGGCTATATGCGGCTGTGGAAACAGTCTTCATTGAGGAGAGCCTCCATCAGGATCTTGGCCTTAGCCCATAGTTATTATCCAACTGTCATAGAGCCAGCCTTACTTACTATGGGGAAGCCAGAGCAACATGAGGATGGCAAACCTTTTACTCAAGATGACTTCAAAGCTGAGGAGAAGCTGGTGCGGCCGTATGCTTGCGAAATTGCCAATAAGATGGACCCAGAGGTATGGGTTCATCACTATGATTTGGAGAACAAAAGAGTCGCTCCAGAAACTCCTGCTATAGTAAACTTTGGCCGCCCATCACAGGACCCAGCTGGTGTCCCCTCTTCTTCTACTGGTCCAAGTTCCTCATCGCCAGCGGCTCCTGTTCCTGGTGCAGAGCCCACACTTAAGACTCCTGCTGCGCCCACTCCTTCTAGAGCTATCTCTGGAGACGCCCAGAAACAAGCAGAGCTTGCTAAACACATGAGGAGCCCCAAGGGTACTGGCTTTCAAACGAAGAGAGTCGCCACCAAGCCTCCTTTGAAGCCGGCTCCTCCTTCTGCTGCTCAAGCAAAAGACAAATCTCCTGCAAAGAAGGACTCCTCAGTTCCTGCCGAGAAGTCGACTCCTCTGGAAGACAATCCTTTGAACGATTTTTGATAACTATGTAATGCTGTGCTGCTATTGAAACTTTGTAATTATGCACTGCTGGTGCTTAAACCTTGTTAGGGTTTTTGTTTGAACTACTTTGTTCTTGAATTGTGCCAATCGGCTGATGATGACTTGCTTGTTAAACTATGAGATTGATGTGTGTCATCTATGCAAGTCATTCTGTGGTTCTTATAACCCATCTAATTATCCACTGATGAATAAGTAGGCCCTGCATGACTCCTCTTACAGCTTGTGCTGATAAGCTCCTAACGACTCATGTCCCTTAGGATTCATGAGAGCCGGAGACAAATCATGCCTGTAGATTAGTCATATTGTGCAGGATGCATCTAACTTACCAGCGAGAAAATTAGGAAAAATTTGGCTACTGTGCCGGGTCCAAGAGTTTAAGCTTAACTTTTTTCACTGAAAAGCAAGCCCCCAAGAACCTGATGATCAAAGTTTAAAGAACAAAGCGCACTCACTGGGTGACTCGACTAAAGGACTCATGTTCACAGAAGCCGGCTTTATTTCATTTGATCATAACAACTTGATTACATCTAGGCATGGCTCACTGGGCTCTTTGCCTTGCAACTCGTAAAACTATTACAACTTAAGTATAATATGGACGTAACTGAGCTATGTTCCAAGGCCTCTTTGCCTCTGCATAAGGATCTAGCGTATGAGCTGTATCAGCTCCTTTACTTTCACTCGCTGGCTCTCGCACATCAATTAGATAGTACGATTCGTTGTGCAAGTTCTTGCTTATGACGAACGGTCCTTCCCATGGTGGAGATAACTTGTGCATCCCTTCCCTATTCTGGACAAGGCGAAGCACTAAGTCTCCTTCCTGGAAAGTTCGAGTCTTGATTCTGCGTGCGTGATATCGCCGCAAGTCTTGCTGATACACTGCTGATCTCTCAAGGGCTAACTCCCTTGCTTCCTCGAGTGCATCCACCGAGTCCTGGCGAGCGAGTTCATTTTCTGTCTCAACGTAATTGGCGACTCGTGGCGAGTCATGCAACAAGTCGCTTGGCAGGACGGCTTCTGCTCCATACACCATAAAGAAAGGTGTGAAGCCAGTGGATCTATTAGGAGTCGTTCTGATACTCCAAAGTACTGCTGGCAACTCCTCAACCCAACATCCGGCGGCTCTTAGCAAAGTGACTCGGAGCCGAGGCTTAATTCCCTTCAGCAACTCCTGATTTGCCCTCTCTGCCTGTCCATTGGACTGTGGGTGTGCCACTGAGGCTAGGTCGAGTCTGATGTTGTTCTCACCGCAAAACTTGGCCATCTCTCCAACTGATAAGTTGGTACCATTGTCTGTAATGATGCTGTGAGGGTATCCAAAGCGTGTTGCTATTTTCTTGAAGAATCTCACAGCTGATGCACCGTCGACTCTGCTGACGGGTTCTACTTCCACCCACTTGGTGAACTTGTCAACTGCTACTAGCAGATGGGTTTTCTGACAGGGCGACTTTGAGAAAGGACCAACCATGTCAAGCCCCCAAACTGCAAATGGCCAAGTGATAGGGATAGTTCTGAGCTCTTGCGCTGGCACGTGGTCTTGCCTTGCGTACCTTTGACATCCATCACAGACTCGAACTATCTTCTCTGCGTCCAAATGTGCTGTTAACCAAAAGAACCCGTGTCTGAAAGCTTTTGACACCAAGGATCTAGTGGATGCATGATGACCACAATCACCTGCATGAATTTCTTGCAATATTTGCTTGCCCTCCTCTGGAGACACACATCTCTGGTAGACTCCAGTGACGCTCCTTCTGTATAACTCGCCATCAATGACTGTGTAGGACTTGCATCGCCTGATGAGTTGCTTTCGCTTGACTTCATCCTGTGGGAGCTCACCCCTCAGGAGATATGCAAGGTAGGGCTCTGTCCATGCTGGGATTGCCCGTACTGCTGCAACAAGCGCCGATTCTGGATCTGGGAAGGCTAACTCCTCCTCTGTGGGCAACTTGACTGATGGGTGGTGAAGCTCGTCCACAAATACATTTGGTGGTACTTTCTCTCGACGAGAGCCGAGTCGTGATAACGCATCTGCGGCCTCGTTCTTGCGCCTGTCAATATGCTCCACTTGATAACCAGAAAAGAACCCGGCTATCTGTTCGACTGCTCTTCTATAAGCCGCCATGTTTGCATCCTTCGAGTCCCAGGTTCCAGACACTTGCTGAGCTACGAGATCCGAGTCTCCAAAGCACCTGATACGCTTGATGTTCATCTCCTTGGCCAAACGTAGGCCATGTAGCAAAGCCTCATACTCTGCCATGTTGTTTGTACAATCAAAATGCAACTGAAGGACATATGCCAACTTATCTCCTTTAGGTGAAGTTAAAACCACGCCGGCTCCTGAGCCTTCTAGCTGTCTGGACCCGTCAAAGTGCATTGTCCAATACTTGGTGCAAGGTGAACTTGGTGAGGACGTGCAATCAGTCCAGTCATTGACAAAGTCAACCAAAGCTTGAGATTTGATTGCTGTTCTGGGCTCATATGTGATATGATAAGGACCCAGCTCAATTGCCCACTTGGCGACTCGTCCTGTTGCGTCTCTATTGCGTATAATGTCTGCTAGCGGTGCTGAACTCACCACTTTGATTGGATGCTCTTGAAAATAATGCTTGAGCTTCCTACTTGCAAGAAAAACTCCATAGACTAGCTTCTGCCATTGAGGGTACCTTTGTTTTGACTCTGTGAGGACTTCACTGATGTAATAAACAGGCCTCTGCACTGGGTACTCCTTTCCTTCCTCTGATCGTTCCACCACTACTACTGCACTGACCACTCTCTCATTGGCAGCCACATACAATAGCATGGGCTCCTTATCTGTAGGAGCTGCAAGTACTGGTGCTGATGATAAGGTTTTCTTTAATCCTTCAAAAGCATCGTCGGCTTCTTTGTCCCATATGAATTTGTCTGACTTCTTCAAGAGTCGGTAGAGAGGACCCGCCTTCTCTCCGAGTCTTGAGATGAATCTGCTAAGAGCTGCTACACAACCAGCGAGTTTCTGAACGTCCTTTAGACAAGTCGGCTTCTGCAAATTGTGAATAGCCTTAATTTTCTCTGGGTTTGCTTCAATGCCTCTCTCTGAAACAATGAAGCCTAGGAGTTTGCCTGCAGGGACTCCAAAAACACACTTGGTCGGGTTGAGCTTCATCTTGTACTTGCGTAGGTTATCAAAGGTTTCTGTCAGGTCTGCTATCAGAGAGTCGGCCTTCTGAGACTTGACCACTACATCATCCACATAAGCATGAATATTCCTTCCAATCTGTTGCTTGAAACAATTTTGGATACATCTCTGATATGTATCTCATGCGTTCTTGAGTCCAAAGGGCATTGTTGTGTAGCAAAATGCTCCAAAGGGCGTAATGAAAGACGTCTTCAGCTCATCCTCTACGTTGAGTCTGATCTGGTGGTACCCTGAATATGCATCCAAGAAACAAAGTAACTCTGACCCCGCTGTGGAGTCAATGATCTGGTCTATACGAGGTAGTGCGAACGGGTCCTTAGGGCAATGCTTGTTTAGGCCCGTGAAGTCGATGCACATACGCAACTCTCCTGTTTTCTTTGGTACTAACACTGGATTGGCCACCCACTCTGGGCGAAAGACTTCCTTGATGAACTCGGCTGACAAGGAGCCGAGCCACCTCTTCTCCTATGGCTTTCCTCCTGTCATCATGAAACTTGCGTAGACCCTGCTTAACTGGTCTTGCATTAGGGTTAACATGTAAGCTGTGCTCGGCGAGTTCTCTCGGGACTCCTGGCATGTCAGATGGCTTCCATGCAAAGACGTCCCGGTTCTCACAGATGAACTCGACGAGCGCGCTTTCCTATTTATCAGAGAGGTGTGCCCCAATGGTGAACTGCTTGGAAGAATCACCAGGGGTAAAGTCGACTTGCTTTGTGTCCTGAGCTGACTTGAATTTCATCTTCTCCTCTGTGGCCGGTTTCTTAAGGACCGAGTTGTCCTCCGGGTCCACGTTTTCCTTGTAAAATTTCAGCTCCTCTTGAGCACAAGCTGTTTCAGCCATAGCTGCATCACCTAGTTCACACTCCAATGCCATCTGTCTGCTGCCATTAACTGTAATGACTCCTGCTAGACCTGGCATCTTGAGCTTCAAGTAAACATAGCATGGCCTGGCCATAAACTTAAAGTATGCTGGTCGACCAAAGAGAGCATGATATGGACTTTTAAGATCCACTACCTCAAAAAGCATAATCACTGAACGAAAATTCTCCACTGTGCCAAAAGCAACCTCAAGATAAATCTTACCGATTGGCTTGGCTGACTTCCCTGGTACGATTCCATGAAAAACTGTCTCTGTGGGTATTAACTGCCTGTCTTGCAGCTGCATCCTCTTGAATGTGTCATAATACAAGATGTTGATACTACTTCCACCATCCATAAGCACTTTGTTCAATGTATAGCCCCCAACTTGAGGTGCCACCACCAAGGCTAGCTGCCCTGGGTCGTCGACTCTTGGAGGATGATCTGCCCGACTCCATGTGATGGTTTGCTCTGACCACCTGAGCCACTGTGGAAGCGCCGGCTCTACTGCATTAACAGCTCTAACCTTTAACTTCTTGGAACGTTTGGATGTGCTTGTTGTGAAGACATGGTAACTGCCACGACTCGGGTTCTGTGGCCGAGTTGTGACATAATACTGCCCATTGTTATCCTGAAGTTGTTTCGGGTTCTGCTGGAACCCGCCCTGTTGGTTACCTCCTCCCTGAGGTTGGTTAGGGTTATTGCCGACTCCTCCACCCTGGTTGCCAGGTCGTCCACCATCATTGTTTCCTCTATAACCGTTGTTGTTACCTCTGTTTCCTAGCCCTTGGAACCCGGCACGCTGCAAATCTACGCACTGTCCCAAGGTATGGCCGCATCTGCCGTTCTTGGCGTGTTTAGGGCATGGAATCCTCAAGACCTCCTCTGTGCTTGGAGTACGGCCTTGATATCCGTGAGAATTATTGTCCTTAGGTCTGACCCCAGTATTTGTGTTAGCCACTAGGTCAGAGTTGTCTCCATGTGGCCGCTTGCTACCACCTTGATTCTGATTCTGACCATTGCCACCTTGTCCTTTAGTCTCTTCCTCCTGATCCTTTGTTTTGTCTGTGGCAGCGTGCTTATTAGCACCTGCCATGATCTCACCAATCATAAGGGGAATACCTTGATTCAGGCTCTCCTTCATACGACCTAGCTTCCAGCTCAAGGGATTGTAGCTGCAGTTCCTTTCCATTGCCATTAGCACTGAAATTGTTGGGAGTCCTTGCGATGAGTTAATTATCTCCGAGACTCGCCTCATCCAGTGCCTTGCAGACTCGCCCTTTCTCTGAACACATCGCTCCAAATCCTCTATGGTACTCAACTTTTTGCATGTTCCCTGGAAGTTCTGAACAAAGGCCGACTTCAACTGCTCCCAAGAATTGATTGATCTAGGAGGCAAGTTACGCATCCACACCTTGGCTGCTCCCTCCATCATAAGATACATAAATTTGGCACACAAATTACCTGTGGCATTGCGAATACTCATCGCCATCTCGTATGTACCCAACCAAGAGGTCGGGTCCATATTGGGCTCATAATTGGGAACTTTACGCGGCTCCTTGAAGTCGCTGGGGAAAGACTCGGATCTGATGGCATCTGACAGGCACTCTGGTCCTGTCAGTGTGGGAGAGGTACCAGGAAAAGTCACCTCTGTGTGCACCCGGGTCGGCTGAGGCTGGTTATCTGCACCAGCTAGGGCTCTGTCCCTCTCAGCCTCCCGAGTCCTGGCCGCCTCCCTTTCTCGTCGATGTCTCGCTTCATCAACTACTAACTGAGCTCGTGATGCAGTTGGTATAATGACCCTATTCCTCTCCTGCTCACGGCGCCTTGCACTTGTAGAGTTGATCGGGTAAGATTCGTCATGCCGACTCCTCGTACCCGAGTTGAACGGTGTCGAGTGCAGCCTGCTTGCATCTGGAAACGTTGGGTAAAGAGCTTGCTGAGTCATTGCTGTCTTCAACATCTCGATAGCACGGCGGGTCTCTTGGCCCGCTGGTCCTTCTGGTATCTCGATATTCTCTAATCTCATTGTTGCCGCGTGAAGATTGTCCATTGGGTTGGAGTAATGCCCTTCTGGAATACGGAACCTGCCAGGTGGAGGTCCCATACCACCTGTTGCTCCTCCTCCGACTCCTCCTTCAGGTGGTGGTCCATTGGTACGGCTGCCACCGGGTCCTTCTGGTGGTGGTGGTGGTGGTGGTGGTGTTGCTCCTCCCCCTGCGCCGCCTCCTGCAGCTGATGAACTCCCTAGCCCGGCTCCTGCGCCTGGACCGGTGGGTGTGGTGAACAAAGCAATAGGGTTGACAATGGCTCCTCCGCGCAGGCGACTCTTGGCTCTGCGATGCTGGATCGAGGTGAGTTCCTCCTGGCGACTCCGCAGGACCTGGGCTTCAGTCTGGACCCGGGCCCGCTCTTCTGCTAACCTGCGATTTGCCTCGTTGATCTCTGCTAATTGCCTCTCCATCGCAGAACGCGCACTGGCTAACTCGGCCGCCCGCTCAGCTGCATTGCTTGCATTGATTTCCTTTGTTAACAGAGTTGGATCAAACTGATTGCCGCCGTTTCCAGACATGTAAACTCCAACGACGCGAGCGCGAACTGGCGACTCCTCGTAGTCCTCTTCCTCAATTCCATACCCAAGCCGATCCTCAAACAAGGGCAAGATAGACTCTGAATCGGCGTCGTAACCTGGCTCCATACATGGCTCCGCCAGCGACTCCTCTTCATGGTTGACAGCAAGATGTTCCTCTGACTCAGCGATGATGCCGAGTTCTGACGTGCCGACCGACTCCTCTCCGTCGTACTCGACAACAACTGTTGGCTCTGATACAGATTCCGTCGAGTTCACGCGAAGACCCGACGCGCAAACCATGCCGACGAACACGTTGATCCCTCCAAAGACAAGCTGATAACCCTCGTCGACTTCATGCATATCTGAAGTCCAACCAGAGTCGTCGATTTCTGTTTCTCCATGCTCATCAGTGTAGACTCGCCCGATGGCGAGTTTCTCCATGGCCCGGCGAGCGGCTCCCACGATCTCGACTCCACGCTTCTCCGGCCCCACGGTGGGCGCCAACTGTCATGGGGTTGTCACGGCAAGTCCTTCCTCCAGGAAGGTGAGTTCGGGGGCCATCGATGCTTGAAGTATATAGGAGAGATTAATCTTGCCCAGGGACACAGATTTACCCAGGTTCGGCCCCTCTTGGTTAGAGGTAAAGACCTACTTCCTGCTTCTCTTTATTGCTCCGGATTTGATATCGATTACAGGGTTCCGGCTCCTCTCTGGGGATTCGGCGACTTGGTGTTTCTCTCTACTAGAATTGCTTAGAACTTAGAACTTGGAACCTCCTGATCTAAGGTCCAGGACCCCGCTTATAAAGGCTGCCGGGTCCCTGGACTTACAGGTTACACCGAGTCATACTAGAACACGGAGTCCTACTCTACGTCTTGGCCTTCCAAGTTAGGGCTCCGGGTTGTACTTGGACTCCTTGCTGACGAGTCCTTTCTTCATCATGGGCCTTGGTCGGCTTGTCTCCAGCCCAGCCCATGCTACTTGACACGTGACTCGGCTTTGGCCTTCTTGGTCTTGGCGGGTCTACTTTCCGGGTCCATGGGCCTACCTATAAAGTATCCCCCCATCACATTTCATGATGGTATGGATGTTAGGTGTAATTATCCCAATTATAGTTGGTATATGTAAAAAAACTAGAATTTTGTTGCAGTCTCCTCTATAAACGAGATGAGAACGAGATTGGTAAAATAAACTTAAGATCAGGGAAGAAGCCATGGGTGGACAAGCAGGGTCATGGCTCCCCCACCAATCATACCTTGCAATTTCATGTACATATTTATGCATTGATTTTATCTGTATTTCTTTCTAACTGGACGGCTCATTAAATATATCACATTCCATAGTTTGATTGCCCTCTCCTTGTGTAATTCCTGGCTACGTCCGTGTTTGAGAATGGTTTGTCGTCGTGTGGAAGGGAACTGTTAGAGGAGACGTGCATGCATGGGTGTCCCTTGTGTGTATGTTTTGAAACATTTTGTGTTTACCGCTAAATACAAGACACTAATATTAACTCAATAGTGGAAAATAGATGAGTGTGGTGTTTTGGAGCACATTTAAAAAATAAAAATAAAAACACATTTCGAATTTTCAAAAAGTTCTGAAAAAAAATCCTAGATGTAGTCAATGATTATTTCTACCAGTGTGCACAAAATAAATCGGACATATAATGTAATTTGGGCTGTGTAAAAAAATCTAGATCCAAGGCCGTGAACAGTATACAATTCAAAAAAAATCAAATTTGTTAGATTTTATCATTTTTGTATAGGTCGAATATAAAGTATTTTAGGTTGAAAATTTGCAGGACTATATAATATGTCATTGTAAACATCCAATATTGTTTTGAGATTTTTTTTTGAAACTTTAAAATATATATTTCAAAAAACTTCAAAAAACGGGCTAAATGTAGCCCGGGCTCCAATGCAATTTTTTCGAAAATATATGTGATATTATGATTATCAGTTGCATATGAGAAGTTACAACCGTCCTAACGGGATTTTTTGCGAAACACAGTACAAATACAGACGCTCATATACACGCACATACAATCACCTCTATAAACGCATGGAACTTTATTATGGGCTGGGATTGCACTCCCTCCATCCACAAATAATTGTACACCTAAGTTTTATGATAAGTCAAACTTTTTAAAATTTGAGTAACTTTATACAAAAATATTAATATTCACAACACCAAATTAATATCTGAAAGGACACGGATGTCGCCTAGAGGGGGGGGGGGGGGGGGTGAATAGGCGATTTAAAATTATTACGTTAAGGCTTGAAAAAATGCGGAATAAAACTAACGTTTAATGTATCAAGACAAAACCTAAACTAGCTAGGTTCACCTATGTGCACCAACAACTTATGCTAAGCAATATAATTGACTAGGTGATAGCAAGATATATAACTTTAAGCTAGATGGCTATCACAAAGTAAGTAGCATAAGTAAGAAGCTCGGGTATAGAAATACCGAGGCACTTGGAGACGATGATTTATCCCGAAGTTCACTTCCCAATGGAAGCTAGTCTCCGTTGGAGCGGCGCGGTGTTCACCAATGTGAAACACCGAGTAGCCTTGATATGGCACACCGTATCTCCGTTGTGTCTTACCACCAATGTGGCGAGGCACTTGTCACTATGTTGCCGTTGAGGTTGACAACTAGAACCTTTACAAGGATGAAGCTCACTCCACAAGTTGGAGGGTCTTCACCAAATGCACCGAGCCGCCAAGACTTGATGCTTCAAGGCCGGGGCACACACCACAACTTAATTAGTGGCTCCCGGTAATGTCTTCGTAGCTACCAAAGCTCCGAGACGAACAAGGTTGAGCCGCACTCCACAATTGGAGGCTCCCAACAAATCACGTGAGCCACCAAGACTCCGAGAAATCAACAACCGTCTAGGGTACCAACGTGCCCTAGAGGAACAAGCTCTAGGGCACCCAAGCACCCAAGAGTAACAAGCTTCTCAACTTCACTTTTCACGAATCACCGTGGAGAACTCAAACCGATGCAACCAATGCAATGGCAAGAACACACTAAGTGCTCAAGTCCTTCTCTCCGAAATCCAACCAAAGCAACTAATGCTATGGAGGGATTTAAGAGGAAGAACAAGGAGAAAACACAAAGCAACTCCAAGACCTAAATCAAAGATGTTCCCCTCACTTAGAGGAGATATGGTTTGGTGGAATAATAGATCTAGGCCTTCTCCTTCAATCCTCCAAAGATCAACGAGTTTGAGTGGAGGGATTGGGAGATCTATAGGATTTGAGCTCTTGCAACAATGGAGAGAGAGAGGGGAAAATGTGCTCAAGAGGTCAACAAAAGTTGGGGTTCACTTGGGGAAGAAAACCCCTTAAAAGGGTGCCAAAAATATGGCCGTTAGGCCAATTTTCGGGCAGCCGGAGGAGGGAGGCCGGCCTGGCCGGCCATAGCCCGGCCATGCAATCAGAGAGGCCCCGGCCATGGGGCCGGCCATTGGCCGTCCATGCTGGCCTAGCCAAACCAGTGAAACTAAAATTGCAATATCTTTTGCATCCGGACTCCGTTTTCGACGATCTTGGGCTCGTTGGAATCACCATAACGAGCACTACAAGATTATATATATAAACATCATAGTCCAACAAGATATTATAATAACATATGAGGAAAGGTTAAACCTCTCTCTTGCAAACCGGAACCGTCATATATTTTGCAAATGAAGTCCGAAAGAGGTGAAACCAATTTTGTTGGAAAGAGGATGATAGTAGCTATCCTTGGAAATATTTGAAAAAAATTAATAAATTCTCAACATATTATGTGTGGATAATTTCTCAAGGACAAACCGACAATATTTCTAATATCGAAAACGCAATGGAAGACGCATATGAAAACCGTTTTCGATGAGCTTGGCCTTGTCATGACAAGCACGACAAGCACCAAGACCACACCATGATAAGAGAAAAATAAGAACCAATAAAGATGATGCCAATGGTGCAAAGGTTTGAGCTCTCTACGACCGATACGCTAAAGCTCACGAGCCCCTCTTGATAGTACGGTTACCTATCCTAAAACCCGGTCTCCCAACTACACCGCGAGACCGGTAAAATAGAAACCCTATCAAGATAATACCTTTGCCTTGCGCATTCCACTTGAGCTAGATGATGACGATCTTGATCTCCTCTCAAGTGGATCACCTTTCTTGATTACGCTCCGCTCGGTGAAGCCTCGCATATTGCTCCCCCATGCACCAAGATGGGAGAGACACTCTTTCGCATATCTTCACTTGCCCTTATCTTGTATGTTGATCAACTTGCACTTAGCCTTGATCAACATATAATCTTCTTCTTTTAGCTTCGACTTCAACATATGGAGTTCGAGCATTCCATACGGACCAACACCTTATCTTGTATGTTGATCAACTTGCACTTAGCCTTGATCAACATATAATCTTCTTCTTTTAGCCTCGACTCCAACATATGGAGTTCAAGCATTCCATACGGACCAACACTACAAATATAACTCAAAGCACACATTAGTCCATAGAGATTGTCATTAATTACCAAAATAACAAATGGGGGCAACCATGCTCTTTCAATATCACTAGATGCATATTGAGTTTTAGTTTCATAATATAATAATTTATTATGATAAATATTGTTACAATTATAATAATGTTGGAAAAACTTTAAATGTTTAACTTAAGTGCACTTATTTGTGGATGGAGATAGTATGTACACACATTTAAAAAATGGAACTATATTTGTCATTATATCAGGCATAAGAAGAAGAAGAAAAAACGAGTTTATATACAATGATAGAGGACCAAACGGGCGCGTCAAGGCGCGCCTTTCCCTTCTAGTACAAAGTATTTGAAGTTGATTTTTTGCACGTTTATGTGATATACCTTTGGCTACATCTGAGTTTTATTTCTATTTTTTTAATCATTAATTTTTTTTTCCGAATTGGTTAAACTATCAGGATCACTGGAGCCTGGGGGAGATATAAATTGTCATGTATCGGATGATATGTAGTTATATCTGGAAAAATGTTTGTACTTCTTAGTTAATCTTGTTCATGTAATTCCTTTTAGGACAAATAAAGTTTATAATAAAATAACTACTACATCATAACAAGTGTATGGTTCAAACATTTTGGTCATTTAATTAAGAAATACATATATTAACAATTATCAAAGTTTTGGGGTCTAAGCTTTGATAATAAAAAAAACAGTAGGTTGTATTTTTTTTCTTAATTTAGTGTCTAATGTCTTATTATTTTCTAATCTATTGATTATCAATAATGAAATACATTTTCCTCTCTAAATGATTTTGGTGTTAATGACAACATGTTTAGCAGCCTAACCATGTGTTTGAGCATAACAGGCCTATCTAAAGATGACACAAGATGGTTGGAGACCCCTCAACATGAAAAGAAAAAGTGACGGTGTCCAATGTTTTTGATACAAGCTCCACCGGGTTGGAGGATGGTTCCTGATGGGCCCAGCTGGCGGCTGTGCCACCGAGCCCGCCTAAACGGACGACTAAGTCCGTGGCGCGTACATATGGCGCATGAAGAACATGTACCACACACTAGCGGTGCAGACATTTGGTGGGGGGTGCGAATCGATCCTCCCGGAGGTCGTGGACAAGTTCATGACCTTCGTGAAGATGCACGACCGGAGCCGCCGTCGCGGCGATGGAGGAGGCCATTTCCCCATCGAAGAGCGGTAGGCAGTGAGGAATGAAGCTGCCACCCGCCTTGCCGACGAGCAGGCCTGAGCCGTCCGGATGCTCGCGGCTCGACGCACCTCCAGCGCCACGGCTCCTTCGGCGACTCCTCTGATCCCTACGTCATCCTACCGGAGATGCGAAGGGGAAGGGCAAGGCGCCGCAGTTCCATGTATATACTGACTTTGCTGAACATGTCCTTGCAATTTGTCTGTGTCTGTTGCTCAACATGCCGTGTAAATATTCAGTGAAACTTGTTTTATTTCCGCATGTGTGGCCGATGTTTGGTTGATGTTTTGGTCGATGATGTTGAGATACATATCCGGCTGTATATCTTCTGTAGTTATTGTTGAGATACATATCCGGCTGCATATCCTCTGTAGTTATGTATAGCGATACATATCTTTATATTTATTATTGGGCCCGCCTCCTTCCTTGTACAGCCAAGGACGTGGCCTATATATGTACCGCCATATGCATCCGATCAATATATCGAACATTGCATCTCACTCTACATGGTATCAGACACCTATTCGATCCTCCCCTAGCCCCCAGCCGAGCGCCTCCCCCCTCTCCCCCCGAGCGCCGCCCACCCCTCTTCCTACCCTAGCCGCGCCGCCCTCCTACCGTGCGCCACCCCCTTCCCCACCATGTCCACCCCTAGCTCCTCTAACAACCCCTTCGCCGACTCCTCCATCCCCGACCCCGTCCAGCTCCGCGCCGTCCCCATCACCGACCATGTCCCCGTCAAGCTGTCCACCACCGAGGTCAACTATCACGCCTGGAAGACGTACTTCTACCTCCTCTTCCGCGAGTACAACCTGCGCGACCACGTCGACGACACCACCGATCTCCTTGCCCGCGACTCCGACTGGCTGGCCATCGACGCCACCATCATCCGCTGGCTCTTCCTCACCGTCTCGCCGGACATCTTCAAGACCGCGGTATATTGATCGGGGATGGAGGAGTCGGCGAAGGGGTTGTTAGAGGAGCTAGGGGTGGACATGGTGGGGAAGGGGGGTGGCGCACGGCAGGAGGGCGGCGCGGCTAGGGTAGGGAGAGGGGTGGGCGGCGCTCGGGGGGCTGGACGGGGTCGGGGATGGAGGAGTCGGCGAAGGGGTTGTTAGAGGAGCTAGGGGTGGACATGGTGGGGAAGGGGGGGTGGCGCACGGCAGGAGGGCGGCGCGGCTAGGGTAGGGAGAGGGGTGGGCGGCGCTCGGGTGGATCATCTGTTGTAGAGTGAGATGCAATGTTCGATATATTGATCGGATGCATATGGCGGTACATATATAGGCCACGTCCTTGGCTGTACAAGGAAGGAGGCGGGCCCAATAATAAATACAAAGATATGTATCATTATACATAACTAAAGAAGATATACAGCCGGATATGTATCTCAACAGATGATCCATGTTGCATGTGTTTACATGATTTTAAGGAGTAGGGTAAAGAATGGGAAAACTCGCAGGTGAGCCCGAGCTCACCTGCACCCTCGGATTTCGCAAAATTCAAAAAATAGTAAGACTTTTTGAAAAATTCTGAAAAAAATGGGGTGCATATGTATACAAGTTCTTCACATCCGTG
The DNA here is from genome assembly GCA_012064385.1 of Puccinellia tenuiflora. NCBI lineage: Eukaryota > Viridiplantae > Streptophyta > Magnoliopsida > Poales > Poaceae > Puccinellia > Puccinellia tenuiflora. The sequence continues at coordinate 341,732 of QRDG01000298.1, read as the reverse complement.
CAAATTTTTAGAATAAAATGACATTCTATGCGCTCTGTGCAAAAAAGACAAAATAAGACATTGAAAACATGTGTATTCAAATTTTTTTCTGACAACTCGGGTTGTCTTTTTTGCACAGACCATATGAAATATCATTTGATTATGAGAATTTACACGAGTGTGAAGAACTTGTATACATATGCACCCCATTTTTTTCAGATTTTTTTTTCATGTTTTACTATTTTTTTGATTTTCGCGAAAATAAAGGGTGTAGGTGCACCCGGGCGCTATTCGTCCGCACTCGTAAAGAATGCTCTTTCCCTGTTAGAGATGCTCGAACCCTGGTCTCTCTCGGTAGAAAAGTAAAAGGAACAAGCTAGCCAAGAGAGAAAGTCCTAGAATATCCCTGCTCTTTCCCTTCTCCCTTCCCGGGTCGCTTCATCCAACTACCACACCACGACTCCCACTCACCAACCCCCGGCCGCCTCTGCCCTGACCAGCTCCGGCCAGCTATAAATAGCGCGCTCCGCTTCCCAACCTCTTCAGGAGAGACCGCGCCCACCACGCACACCCTCCCCTCCACCCCTGCATTCCCAAACCCCAGATTCGTCAACTCCAACCCGATCGCCGCCGCCGCCGCATTCCCTCCGCAATGGCGCTCGCCACCAACCACGCCGCGGCCACCTTATCCGGCGGCGCCGTCTCGCAGCCCCGCCGCGCCCCGTCGTTCCTCCCGCTGAAGCGCCGCACAATCTGCGCCGTCCACGCCGCCGAGCCGTCGAAGAACTCCGCCACCGCCGCCGCCGCCGCGAAGACCTCGTCGGCCACGGTGGCGCCGGAGAAGTCCGCGATCCCGGCCCCGAAACCGGCGAGGTGGGCCGTGGACAGCTGGCGGGCGAAGAAGGCGCTGCAGCTGCCGGAGTACCCAAACGCCGCGGAGCTGGAGTCGGCCCTCAAGACGATCGAGGCGTTCCCGCCGATCGTCTTCGCCGGAGAGGCGCGGAACCTGGAGGAGCGTCTAGCGGACGCCGCTATGGGCCGGGCCTTCCTTCTCCAGGGAGGTGACTGCGCCGAGAGCTTCAAGGAGTTCAACGGTAACAACATCCGCGACACATTCCGCGTCCTCCTCCAGATGTCCGCCGTCCTCACCTTCGGCGGCCAAATGCCCGTCATCAAGGTACCCATAACCCATCCATCACCCACCTCAAATCCACCACCTTAAAATCTGATCTAATTTTGAGTTGCTGATTGGGCTAATTTTGAGTTACTGATTGTTGATTGGGCTAATTTTGAGTTGCTGGTTGTTGATTGGGTAATAGGTTGGGAGAATGGCCGGCCAATTCGCAAAGCCGAGGTCGGATTCGTTCGAGGTAAGGGACGGAGTGAAGCTGCCGAGCTACCGAGGGGACAACATCAACGGTGATGCATTTAACGAGAAGAGCCGCATTCCCGATCCCCAGAGGATGATCCGGGCCTACACCCAGTCGGCTGCGACGCTCAACCTCCTACGCGCTTTCGCCATGGGTGGGTATGCTGCTATGCAGCGTGTCACGCAGTGGAACCTTGATTTCACTGAAAACAGCGAGCAGGGCGACAGGTGAGATCTTTTGTGCACTTGCTGTGGAGTTTTTGTTCAAATTTTGGTGATTACGGTAACCGTTTAGTTATGTCTGCTGCAAAAACAAATGGTACTACCTCATTGTCGAGTCGAAAATGCTGATCATTAAATTATTATCTATCAATGCAAGGCCAATTTTGATTCATAAAGAGTAGTGGAGAAACTAGGAGATAATGCAAAAGCATGTTATAGACTGTGAATATAAAATTTTGATTTATTTCTATGACTGGGAACAGTGAGTAGTGTGCATCTAAACATGGTCTTCAAAACTTAAGGTGCTCTAGTGAAATACACCCATTACCATTAATGTTAGTGTATTGACATTAGTAAATGATTTACTTATAAAAAAGCTGATTGCCTTTGTTAAGAGAATGGTATGTGTTTGGCATGGGAGCAGTAGTAAGATCATCCCATTGTTCTGTACTATTGGAGGAAATTCAAACGAATCACATTGAAATAAATCAATTAATTCTTCCAAAGTTTGATTCTACTCTACTGTTTGTCAGTGTCTCAATGAATGCTACAAAGTAACCTATTTGATGGGAGTGCACACCTATGCACATCCTCTTTTCATTACCTTTTAGCAATTCTATTTTTCTTGGGAAGTCTGACATTATAGCATGGGTCATGTTATCTTTTTCTGAAGTCATCCAGTGGCAGTCCTCTGGCAAAGTCACAAGATTATCTGATATTGTTGTACTCCACTGAAGAACAATTCCACCACAACATATATCGGTTCACCGTGTAACAAAAATCTAATATTGCTGTTTAATAACAGTTCAAATATTAAGGGTTTTGTAATTATTAACTATGGTCTGATTATTTTGATGGAAATAATATAAATTGTTGTCTTCTTGGCCAACTAAGATGTTTTCTGTTGTCTAATTATTGTTGGGATGCTCTGTTAGGTACCGTGAATTGGCACACAGGGTTGATGAAGCCCTTGGCTTCATGTCTGCAGCTGGGCTAACATTGGACCACCCAGTTATGTCGAGTACTGAATTCTGGACCTCTCATGAGTGCCTGCTCCTACCCTACGAGCAAGCTCTGACCCGTCAGGACTCAACCTCCGGTCTTTTCTACGACTGTTCTGCCCATATGCTCTGGGTTGGTGAACGCACTCGCCAGCTCGACGGTGCTCATGTTGAGTTCCTAAGGGGTGTTGCTAACCCTCTTGGCATCAAGGTTGCTTTTTAAACTAACTTCATATTGACAAAATACCTGTGTATGCTGAGCTAAACATCATTTGTAAAATGTGAATTTCAGGTGAGTGACAAAATGAACCCCAGCGACTTGGTGAAGCTGATTGAGATATTGAACCCAACAAACAAACCTGGGAGAATTACCATCATTACAAGAATGGGGGCAGAGAACATGAGGGTCAAATTACCTCATCTTATCCGTGCTGTCCGCAATGCTGGTCAAATTGTCACCTGGATCACTGATCCCATGCACGGGAACACCATCAAGGCCCCTTGTGGTCTAAAGACACGCCCCTTTGACTCTATTCTGGTATGTGCTATTTTTTCTACATCATCCATTATGTTGCTTCACTTGTATGATGCAGCCTTCGTGAGCAATTTGCACATCATATATGCTACCCCCATCAATCTAAAAAACACGACAAAAGGAGAAATAGATGTTATCCATATGCTCTCTGCTGTTATGGATGAAAATAGAAGTAACACTAGGGCCCATTTTCTGAATGAGCTAATTAGCTGACGAATTGTCAAAGTAGACAACAGTATGATGTGTAATGTTCCAACTAGATGAAAAAAAAGATGAAAAGATGCTTTCCTTTCCATTAATTAAGCAAGAAGAGTTCTTATGTACATGAGATTCGGATATTCAAATCTACATAAATCATAATGAGGAACTGCTATTGCAATTTTAGTCATTAACTACTTGGTCAACAGCTGTGAGTAATGGTTGGTGACTGGTCAGTGTAATCTTAAATTTGTATGCTCTGAAATGTCTGGACCCCAAAACCATATAATTATGATAGGTCTGTTAGCCTGGTAGGTATGATGCGAACAAGCATCATATGTTTCATGAGATGGTGGTTGTTGGACTGTTGCGGAGATACAGTCGCTGTCATATGGCTGGTCACACAGTGCTACACGTCAGTTAAATGATTTAGTAAAGTGGGTCTAATGATTATGATGGAAGTGGATCTACTGAATCATTTGCTGCTAAATTGGTTGGTTGGCATATTGGAGATTGAACTGTCTGATCGTTCAAGAATGTTTAGTGTGCACTAGGCATGTGCACTCCAGGACAAACTGAAGGGTACTGAAGTACTAGTCGCTTGTACTATACATCTCACAGAGATAAAACTGTTGTGTTAAGATTTTAGCTGTAATGATGCACTGACCAAAGCAGCACCATGTCATCTTGCTGTTGATCAGCTGCTACTACAATACAAATCTGAAGTTGCAAGAAGAGTTTTGCATCTTGGAAGGAGAAAGGAGGATATTTGGTCACCATACTAGATAAATTAAGAAACAAGTATTGAAAACGGTGTACTTTTCTTTATTTTATTTGATTGAAGCGTGCATTTGATATCATTGGCTAGGATAAGTTGTTCATGTTTGTTTCACTAATATAGTATTCGTGGTCAAGTCTTTGCAATCATGGTCCCAGACTAATTAGGAACTTTCTTATAATAGGCTGAGGTTAGGGCATTCTTTGATGTTCATGAGCAAGAAGGGAGCCACGCAGGTGGTGTCCACCTCGAGATGACTGGGCAGAATGTGACGGAGTGCATTGGTGGATCCCGAACTGTGACCTTTGACGACCTGGCCGACCGCTACCACACCCACTGCGACCCGAGGCTGAATGCGTCCCAGTCTCTGGAGCTTGCCTTCATCGTCGCCGAGAGGCTGAGGAAGAGAAGGACCCGGTCGTCAAAGCTCAACAGCGTCTTGCCATTGCCATCTGGTTTCTGAAACGCGTAGCCCGGAATGGAACAGGCGAAGTAGATAGTTGCAGCAGCGTTCGATGTGTATTCCATTTGTTAGTGGGTGATCTTGATAAAAATCGTGAGCTTTCTGTGCGAAGGTGGTGGTGCTGTGTGTGTGTGTGGGTGGGGCGAGGGGAGGGGATCTATACTGTCCTATGCAATTTTATGTATGATTTCGAATCTTTTCTGTTTATTTCTTCTATAAACATATATAAGAGAATAACAAAATAAGATTGAAGGTACTTGTCAACTGCTCCCTTTTGTTCAAATTTGCCTTCCACCCCTCTGCATGAGTTGCTGCTGCATTTGAGGCAATGCTGTTTTGGTCTTTTGGAGCGAATCATCGTTACAGAAGCCAAACCAGGGACGTCTCAGCTGGCCAGCATTACACATATTTGCATTGGCCTCGCCACGTCTCCAGTTTCATCTTGCTGCTCGTTCCAGATGGCGGTTGTTGAATATCGAATGTTGTTTCAGAAACCAGGAAATTTTAATCTGCAGAGTTCAGAAATTCTCTCCGGAGAAACCAAATCCATTATTTGTATGGTATGAGAAAACAAATCTTATTCTTTTCTCAAACTGATAGTGCCTGCGCATATGTCATATGCACGAAGGAATTCTAAGCACCAATGCCTTAAAACATGTTATATCTGTATGACTGTATCATTTTGGATGTAGCGCTGTTGCAGATAGGAAGAAACAGATTTCGAAGTTCCTGCCAGGGAGAAAAAAACTGAACAAAACTTGGCATGTTTTTTTGCGTTTTCTCGAGAGGAAAAGGAAACACTCGGTGTTCTACCACCTAACATCGTGGTTAGGCTTGTCGGCCTAGAATCAATGCTTCGCGCTGTTTTCTTGTACTTCAGTATTTATTTTTAGAAACGTAGAACGTGTGCCTCAATGCATTGGTAGGGAGAAATAATTTTCTAAGACTAGGCCGACTGACCACTCAAAATAAAACCATGACTAACGGTCGCTAGACATACATTACAAGAGCTAATACCATCGGTCATACACAAACTTGTCCGGTGCGCGCAATTTCATACAACAATTTGAAAATTGGGCTGAGCTAATCCACAAACTTGTCATGTTGTGCAAAATTGGTCCAAATCACCCACGATGCGACATGTGACTTTGCTATTTTTGTAAAAACGTCCCTGTATATTTTTCCCGAAACATGTAACCTTAGTATTTCTTTACCCATATGGTCCCACCTGTCCGGAAAGAAATAAAGAAATACTAGTAAACAACGCTAATGCGAGGATTTAAACTCGCAACCTTCCTAGAAATCCACCGATGCAAACCACGAGGAACATAATCGTTTCATGTCTAGGATATAGATCATATTCTTATTATAAAACACGTTGAATAGTTAAACTGCACCTCGATAGATTGTTTTTATTGTAGACAGTGACACGTGGTTATAGATCATATTTTTATTTCTCTCGACGTCCACGCAACATGTTTTTGCTCAACCCAACCCGAGGCTACAACACCGATGACCGACATCCAGCTGCCCATGGTTGGCGTCAACACAGTGTAGTACATGCGGCTGTAACACCGGCCACCTACGGATCTTCTTTCCGGACAACAGTTGTGACCCGAATGTCTGCGAATAGTGTGTCGTGTATGCGAACTACGAGGGCGCACAGCTGCCCTGACACGTAAAACTTTGGACCGCCTGACTTCCGGCATGCACCACGACTGCACCATGCGTATTAAGATCTACGCAAAAAAAAAACGCGTATCAATATGCAGTCTAAGTATACATTACATTCTAGAGAGCGGACTTGGTGCACCCGAGCACCAGTGCTCTCGTTTCTGAAAAAAAAAATTATACTTTTTGTTTCAAAAAATCACAAAATTTATTCTGTGAATACATATACATGTATTGAATACCCGTGCAAAGTTTCGCTAGATATTTCGTTCTATTTTGAGCTACAGAGAAAAGACAAATTTCATGCTGTATGTAGGGTTGTATTCCAAAAAAGTATGTCAGAAATTTGTCTTTTTTGTGTGGTCCAAAATACAATGTATTTTCCACCTAAATTTTTACCATGACTTAGGAATGTATTTAAATACCAGTGTATTTTTTTCAGAGTTTTTGGAATTGTAGAAATGTGTTTTTGTATTCTATGCTTTATAATAGACATAAAGTTTTTCTGTTCCTAGTGGTCAGCACGTGAGGATTTTAGCTGGAAGGTTTGGAAGGTTGCGAGTTTAAATCCTTTTATCAACGTTGTTTATTGTTTTATTTTATTTCTTTCCTGTAACATGGTGGGATCATATGGATAGAGAAATACTAAAGTTATCTGTTTTGGGGGGAAAAAATAGGGACGTCTTCGCCAAAATAGCAACGCCATGTTTCATACTGTGGGTGGTTTGATCAATTTTGCACAACATGACAAGTTTATGGACTAGTTCACCCCAATTTTCAAGTTGTATGAAATTACACGCACCAGACAAATTTGTGTATGACCGGTGTTATTAGCTCTACATTACAACCAATCTCGTCAAACAAACCCCTCGATGCAGGAACTGCGCCACCCCAAGGTGTAGGCGGCGGTCGAAGCAATGAACGCTACGCCGTCTCTAGTGCACGCGTGACAGACGTTGTCAGTGCTGTTGCAGCGTCGCAGCGGAGAACTGTCGAACGCACAAGTTAGCACTGGGATTTATATTTTTCAATTTAACCCACGCGGAAAGATCAGGGGGGTGGCGAAAATGTGCACGCTACGTCCGACGAATTTTGCTTTCCAAACACAAAACTAACCGGGTTCGACCAGTTTATCACATTTTAATAATTTATTAGTGACTCAATTACTCAGGTCGTAGTAGTTTAGTCGTGCGTCTCCCCTCAAAAAGAAAAGAAAAATCCTAGCAGCGCATGATATTTGTAGTGTCTGAACACAGAAAATGCAAAGTGATGCAAAATTCCGCACTGACAGGATTCGAGCATCACCTGCCTGCCATTCCGAACACGCGTACGGTGCTGCTGCAATGGAACTTATCAGGCATTATTACAAGCTTTTTCTGTAGGGAAAGCCAAGATGACAAATTTATTAATTGGGGAATAAACTTACGTCGTTTGATCACGCATCACAAGCTTTAGCATCAAATGGTGCGAATTAACGATTGGCGTCAAGATTAGTAACACCCTCTATTACTCCATTTTTTTTTGGTCGTTCCAATACATTGACCTCAATTACCGTTCACACTAAAAGTGAATATATATACAGTACATTATATTGCGTCTAGCGCTGTCGGAGGACGCGTGGAGTTGTGTGTCTGATGGATCTTGGGGATCCAGTTCGTTTTCGTGTTCGCTAGTCTCATCTTTACCATTCACACTAAATGTAAATGTATACATTATATGCATTATATGTGACTACCTAAATACCAATGTGTTGCTACGTAACAAGAAACAATTTTAAAAAATTTAAGCTTATGTGTGAAACAGGTTACATTTGTATTTTCTTATTGCATCAGGTTACACTGATGTTTTTCATTTACTCTTTTCTCGAAAACCAACAAGGCAACCATCTCCTTTTATTTGGGCTAAATTCCTCATTGTAACGTTTAGCCACTCTAGAAAATTCACCCCACGTCTCCCATCTTCTCAAACTCCTATTGACTAAACTAAATGATAATATGGACAAAATCTCATAAAATTTGGGGAAATAGTGTCCCCATAAATATTGGAAATCTCAATTTTAGTAGAAAAAAATTTAGAACCTCAAAATCTCTTTGTTGGTGATAGTGGAGCTTGTTATTTTTATCTACACAAGAGAGTGGGGGAGTTAAGCTTTTCTTGTACAAAGTTAACAATTAGTGCTTTAGCATAAAAAAATCTTGCATTGCCCTTATCTTGTTTTGTGACCTATACAAATCATCAATTGCTTGCTCGACAAAAAGAACATTGTTCAAGAAGAACCGAGAGAAATCTGCAAAGCACAAAGCCCCTGGCCACAACCAAGTTCCAATAAAGAAAGAAAAAATTTGTTTCCAAAATTTTATAAAATGAGGAAATTTCTCGAGAGGTGTTGGTCATTTAGAAATCTGTCAATTGCTTACTTTCTTCCTAGAAAGAAAACGTATGTTAATTATTTTTATTTTCCTTTCCCATGTAAGTTAGATTTTTTTCTTGTCTTGCTTTTTTGTGGGGAGATTGGATGAGGAGAGGGTGGAATGAGGTGGGGGTGTGATGAACCACAAACTCTCATTTAATAGTAAACATGAAATTACATTTTTCTCAAAAATCTAATACTCCCTCTGTTTTTAAATACCATGCCACTTTATATTTTAGATATAAGTTTAACCATTAATTTTGCCAACAAAACATGAGATAAGTACATCTTGGTGATATACTTTTAGTTACATATAAACCATATTTTATTGGCAAAATTATTAGTCAATGTTAGACCCAAAATATGAAATGGACTTGTATACATAGACTGTAGCAAATTTTTGCATCGCCAGTTAAATTATTGAGTCTTTTCGAAATTAGTGCTCACACTATGAAGCAAGAAAACACAAATATGAGTATATCTATACCTCTTATTATAAAGTAAAACCCCACTAAGTTCATTTATGATTTTTCTATCTCAACATACAACCTATCCACATCATCCACTCTCTTAGCCTATCAATTGTCCATGTCACATCCACTAATATTTTTAAATCTTTGAATTCAAAATCCACATCATCAATCTTTTTAATTATTTAATTTAGACGAATAATTTTTGATACATATATATTTTGTGTCGAATAAATTTAGTAGCTCGACTATGTCAAACTGAATTTTTGTATATTTATATAGAGAACTTAATGTATCATATTTTTCATGCCTTTTTATTTAAAATATAAGTTTCTAAATAGATTTGTGCCGCAACTCGCGCGGGGTATCTTGTAGTTGTTACTAACAGAGAAAACCCATAAATGATTTTGTTCTACTACCATTGTTCCCCTCTTCTCCAAAAAGAAAATATACCATGCTTTTTCGTTGAGATTACGGATTTATAAATTACGCCACCAGAGTCGACAGCCCGCATCAGCGAATCCAATACGCGTCCACGCTTTTCGAGAAAGCTCCCCACTATAAACGAATTTCTCCGGCCCACCGCGTCCATCCCAACCCAAACGCGCAATTCCCACCGATCTGACTATCGATTCTGATCCCGCACGCACCCAGCCAGACCCAGGACGCGTGAACCGACCCAGCCCACCGATCCGGCCCGGTCGCCGGCGATGGAAGCGGCGGGGAACGGCCGGAGGGACGCGGCGCTGGGCGGCCTGGCGGTGCTCCCCGACGAGCTGCTCTGCGCCGTCGTCGACCTCCTCCAGCCCACCGACCTCGGCCGCCTCGCATGCGTGAGCAGGTCGCCGCAGCTCTCCGTTTGAACTTCGGTTTTCTTCTCTTCTAATTTGCGTTTACAATTAGCTCCATGTGTTCTGCTAAGAATGTGGATTCTGAAGTTTGAGTCGTCATTTTGATATAGCCATGTCGGTACGCCAGACCCACCATATCTATGCAGAGGCCGGGTGTTGAACTAAGCCAGGCTTGCACATGTATCTTTCTGTCTTCACTCTTTAATCATAATATAAAGATACTCATAATGGGATAGTTAGTTCCATAGGATTCAAAGAAAGAAAAATTGAAGTTACTGTCTAAGATTATTGTTTTCATTCTGAAATAGGTGTTTGCATTTTTTTTTTCACGAATGTCTTCTTTTCCTAGCCAACAATCCACCACGTCCAAAAACTCAACCATACAGCTAATAAATACAAGAGTAATGCAGTGTTAACTTCTTACATGCTCTGTGTGCTCAGTACTAAAGCATCTTTTTTTTTGGTACTCGACGAGTATAAAATCATACTTCCTCCAGTCCTGTAAAAGTTGTCATCTTAGAGTAATTTTTTTTTGAAATTTTGAATAATCTTGAAAAACATGAAACCGAGCGTTGGTGTAGTTAGGAAAAACATGAACATGAAACCGAGCGTTGTTCGGTTGTTAGGGGTGCGACGCCGCCAACCTAACCACCAGGGTTTGCTTCCCGTGTTAGGAAATTAGCACCGCGGAGTGACAGGTGCCTGGTTGTTCTTCTTTAGAACAGTGCCACCAGGTGCTAGTGCCTGGTTGGTCTAGTTTTTTGTGTTTCAGAAAGAAAATATCTTTATAAACATTGAGGTTAGATACTTGAAAATCATATATGTGAATTTTTCTTGCAAAAAAAATCACCATATGTATTTGTTTTGGATTTATAAATGTATTTTAAAGAAACTAATGGTCAAAGTTATATTTTGAAGACCGTGTCAGTGTCCAAAACAACAGCTTTTGGAGGACCAGAGGGAGTAGTTCCTAGCATTTTACATTGTCACTACCTAGAGAGTTGAGCTTAGAACATTCGTCACACTTGTGTTTCTACCTCAAAATGGTGGTAGGATGAGACGGCATGCTAAATCAGTTTGCATTTTGCAGTGTCATGTACATACTTTGCAACGAGGAGCCTCTTTGGATGAGCAAATATCTTTCAATTGGTGGTCATCTTGAGTACAAAGGCTCTTGGAAGAAAACAACATTGTCTAGGTATATGACCACTCTATCTTGCCGTGTTACATTCTATATTTTGAAATAATTCTAAGTGATTAATGAATTACGACGGACAAGAGTTGGACACTGATTGCTTCAATTTCAGGCTTAGTATTTGCTCTGAAAATAGTGAGACTGAGCAGAAGGCTCGTCATTTTGATGGTAAGATACATCAAACTTATGTTTGCTGTGTTTCTTTATTTTATCTCCTTGTTAATCCGTATTTTAATGCAGGGTTCAATTCCTTGTACTTATACAGGAGATGGTACAGATCTTTTACTACTTTGAGTAGTTATTCGTTTGACAATGGACATGTGGAAAGGAAAGATGACCTTTCTTTGGATCAATTCCGTTCTCTGTATGATGGAAAAAGCCCGGTAAGAATTGAGATAGCTTTACGACATGTGGATTTTCTACATACTTGTTATGCAATGATTTTTTCTGAAATCATATTTATTTGTATTGGCACAACTAGGTTTTGCTTGGTAAGCTGGTTGAAACCTGGCCAGCAAGGACTAAATGGACAATGCAGCAGCTGGTGCATGATTATGGTGAAGTTACATTTAGGATTTCACAAAGAAGCCCCCAGAAGATAATAATGAAACTAAAAGACTATGTTTCTTACATGGAACTCCAGCATGACGAAGATCCTCTTTACATATTTGATGATAAGGTAATCATACCTTCATTTCATTCGCTATAAAAGTTATGAAAAGAAACTTAGTTCAGAAATTTTTACAGTTTGGAGAATCAACACCAGCACTATTGGAGGATTACAGAGTCCCTCATTTATTTCAAGAAGATCTTTTTGATGTCTTGGATTATGAACAACGACCAGCTTTCAGATGGCTTATTATTGGACCAGAAAGGTCAGGTGCCTCTTGGCATGTTGACCCAGGACTGACCAGCGCATGGAATACTCTTCTTTGTGGTCGGAAAAGGTTGGATTCACATGTGTTTTGTATATGTGTGCATAGGTGTTACCTGATAGTGCACCCAAGCTGTGGTGCTTGCCATCTAGTTCAAAATTTTGAAGCTAGTAGAAGTTAAATGAACATTGCACAGAGCTTGTGCAACCTCACCTATTGGCTCTTCAAGGTCATTGCAGTGCTTTCTATTTATGGCTTGTGATCGCTGTTTTATGTGTTCCTTATTTTAAAATCTGCTGTGAAGAAACAGTTTTGAAAAAAAAAATCAGCCAGCTTGGCAAATCGAATGAAACATTGCTAAATTTAGTAGGATGTCCATAGACCATAGTTAATGTCTTTGGAGTAAGAGAGAGAATAATGTGCCGGAATCTAACTCATAATCATATTGATAGAATGTTGAAGAGAGACAGAAGATAACTGAGGGCAAAAGAGAGATGTGATTCAACCTGCGTGCACGCCTTATATCTTAAATTGACACTGAAAATAATTGTAACCCTGCATTTTAGAATGGGGCTAGGATATGCAGTCTGAGCTCATATTTTACTGCTCTTGACTGTTAAAGCTGATAATCCCATGCTCTAAAATGCTGAAATTTTGGAATGAGCAAGAATCGGTGTTAACACTAATAATGTCTACCTTATTTCATAGATGGGCATTGTACCCTCCAGGAAGAGTGCCTGGTGGGGTCACGGTGCATGTAAGTGATGAAGATGGTGATGTTGACATCGACACTCCAACATCGTTGCAGGTAAGGCACTTGTTACTGTTTTTCTTTTCAAACTTCAGCACATATCATTCAACATTATTTTGATCATTTGCAGTGGTGGCTTGATATTTATCCTCATCTTGCTGAAGACGAGAAGCCACTGGAATGCACACAATTACCAGGAGAAACCATATTTGTTCCTAGTGGATGGTGGCATTGTGTTTTGAACCTTGAGACGACAGTTGCAGTTACACAAAACTTTGTCAGTCAATCAAATTTTGAGCATGTATGTCTGGACATGGCACCTGGTCACTGTCACAAAGGAGTTTGTCGTGCTGGCTTACTTGCTGTTCCAGGAAAATCTATTAGAGATATTGAAAATCATCCACCTGGGGCACTGAGTAGATGGAACCAGACTGACATGACCCGTATGGAGAAAAGACTGAAAGGTTCAGTGCCTGTGAGAGCTTCAAACAGTGTAAATCAGTGTTCTACATTTGAGTTCTCAGACGTCCATGAAAGTTTGGAGAACCAAGTTTTCTCATATGATATAGCTTTCTTATCCCAATTCCTTGAGAAAGAAAAAGATCACTATACTTCTGTCTGGAGTCCTACTAATCCAATTGGGCAAAGAGAAGCAAGAGAATGGCTGCAAAGGCTATGGGTTCTTAAACCTGAACTGAGAGGACTAATATGGAAGGTGAGATATGTTCCATCATTTACACAAATTTTACTTCTCAATTTCTATGAAATTACCACGTGGTTTATTTTACCTATCTTTTCAGGACGTTCTGTTCCTTGTACTAATATATATGTTTGTCCGTGTAGGGTGCATGCCTAGCAATAAATGTGGACAAATGGTATGCATGCTTAGAGGAAATAAGTGCATGTCATAGTTTACCACCACCATCAGAGGATGAGAAGCTTCCTGTTGGCACAGGTAGCAACCCAGTAAGTATACACTTTCTTTTAATGACTGTCTCAGAGTTAACGATGTTGATAAACAATTCTGGCATGTTAGCCTTGCAGTTCTTAAGTTCATAAACTCGAAGGAATATTTATACGACAGTGTAACTCGTATTGGTTCCAAATACTTCACATGTTAGGGATATCACTCGGAGAAACTGATTCATACAGAATACTGTGGTTTGCTTGTCTGCATCTGTGACTTCAGCCTAGCAAGGTTCTGAATTCAGAAGATCTGTAGATGCTACATAATTGCTCACTGCTATACGTCAGCGCCAAGACATTAAACAGATCTGATATTCTAAGATATATTCTATATATTATGATGCATAATAATATCAAGTTGCGATCTATATACACTCTTCGGTCCATGGTATGTGTATATAACCTGTGTCACAAATTTTCAGGTTTTCATTGTCTCTGACAATGTGATCAAAATTTATGCTGAAGGAGGGTTGGGTTATTCTGCCCATGGTTTAGGCACAGAGGTATTGCATTGGCTTCTGATATTGACCACTTTCCTGAATGTGACACTTCTGATATTGATCAATTTCCTGATGCAGCTAGAGTTCTATGAGCTTCTACGAAAAGTTGACTCACCTTTGATCAACCACATACCTAAGATCATCGCAAGTGGCTTTCTTGTGTATGAGGACGGCGTCTACAGGACAGTCCCGTGGGATGGAAAAGGAATGCCAGATGTTTTGACTAAATACTATCCTCTGGAGCTTTCTTGTGCAAACAGCTGTTTTCCTCTTGGGTTATGGAGCAAGCAACAGTTTGGAATGGATAGTTCCACTGGTGTTTCAAACAAACCTATTTGGCCTTACATGGTTACCAGAAAATGCAGAGGGGATATCTTTGCTCGTGTGTAAGTTTTATTCAAATCAAGTAAAAATTAGAATAATTGATTTAACTATGTAAAATATGTTCTTACTTTGTTCTTTGTCTTTTTAGCCGTGATGCATTGTCCAAGACTGACCTTTTGAATCTTGCATCATCCTTGGGGGTTCAAATGCGAAATATCCATTTATTACCCATTCCATATGTGGAATCATTACCTGAATCTGAGGACAACAATGTGAAACACAATGATCCCCTTGAATGGAAACAAGTAATATCTACTCTGGACGGAAGAAAGAATAATATAAAGAAGCACCTGGCTGACTGGTAAGTGAAAGTCTTCTAAAGCAGGTTTGTTCAGCATAGTTTTTATGAGTTTACTAAAACAGGACATTTTCGTTGCTCCGTTTTTTATTTATCCAGAACATATGTGTTCCAAATCATTGAGAATCGACGAGACAATTTTGTCCAAAAAATCGTTGTAAAGTGAATAAGTAGATTGTCAAACTATAGAAAAGCTCACTGCAACTTAAAATTCTGTACTTCAGCGTACTTGTGTTTCAAAAACATTATAGAGGCATGGTATATAGGCATTCAGTAATTAAAATTCCATTATTTATGCTTTTAACATTTCAGCATTAGCAAAATCTAATTGCAATGACTATGCATTGAATCGTTTTAGCCTAAAACGCTACCAACCTACCACAACATTATACTGAAATCCAAATTCATACACTGCCCCCTCAAATTGTTTATATATCTGTGAAGGGGGGGCACTGTCCCAACAGTTCTAATTGAGAAGGCTGAAGAATATCTCCCTCCTGATATAACCTCCCTAATCAAGTTTGTGAAGGTAAGGTTTCAATTTCTTCTTCTTTATATGCATCTCATGCGGAACTTTGTGTTTAATGGTCTGATTGTGAACAATCAGGATGACGATGGTGAATCGGTCTACACATTGCCTTCTTGGATACATTCAGATATTATGGACGATAACATTCTTACTGAAAGGACCCCAAAGATGGGTTCCTTCAGTGATGCCAAAAGCACTGGTCACAGAGAGCTGGAGGAAGTGAATTCAATCCATATCATTGATTTCAGTGATCTGTCCATCGGTAAGCAGCCAATTACTTGTTTCATGCAAGAGTGGCATTGATTAAGTCTGATATGAATATTTGAAGAAATAGTTTGCGTGATGTATCACTGATATCTAAAACTGAAAATAGGATAACTATATGTAAGGGATGCTTAAATTGAGCTGCTCAGGTCTACGAGTTTGCAATCTTGAAAGTTCTGTTAGATTGTAAATCAAGTTTATTTTATTTTTTAAGATAAAATGTTGTTTGTCTTAACAGGGGATCCTTTATGCGACTTAATTCCGATGCACTTGGATGTTTTCCGTGGTGATGTTGATCTTCTCAGGGAGTACCTACGAAGCTATCAGCTTCCTTTCCTGAGAGGGAAATCAAATAAGGATATCTACAACTCTGTACAAAATTCGAAGTTCAGCAAGGCATCATATCGCGCAATGTAAGTACATTTGCTTGTTTAAGAAATCGGAGTAATTCACATTGTCCATGTTTTATTCTTCTCTGCAATACATCTTGGATTGATCAGTATAGATTACTCTTTCTAGTTGGAGCTTGGAACCATTGCCAAAACCGTGTTGCTAGATCCCCTCTGAGAAAGTTTTGTAAATAACCTAAAAAATGGAACAGCGGCCATTCAAGAATTTTGGTAATATATAATGAATGTTTGCCGCAAGTTGCAAAACATAACTAGCTGTCATTATCATTATAAAGCCCATAGTTTTAGTATTTGCAGTACCGGTATCATCATTATACAGTGTTCGACAGATTGAAGTTTGCTCAAAGCACATCCGTTGATTGGGAAGATAGAACTGGACATAGAAATCATCAGATATTGAGTCAGTTTACTAGTGTCAAAACAGTTAATCTGGAGTGATGAGTGTGACCCACTAGGATTAACACCTTAGCCAAACATTCGACGATATTATAGCTCTGAGGTAACTCGCCTTTGAAAAACCGAGGGGTGCTACTTCTCTTCATGCCGACATCGGTGTACGATTATTAGCACAAGTCTGGCAGCCAACATGTTCTTCATCTGTGCTATAACTGAGTCTGTGGAACCCATCATGTACTTTGAGCAAACTTACCTAGGACAAGTTCTTCCTGTAATTGAAATACCCTATGATTAGCAATGTTTGCACAAGTGTCATCCATGTTGATTTGCCACATTCCAAGGGGAAAACACGTCTGATCTGCGCTGCTTACAGGTGTTATTGCATACTACACGACGACAATGTCTTGGCAGCTATATTTGGCCTGTGGAAGGAGCTGAGGACTGCAACGTCGTGGGAGGATGTCGAGCACTTGGTCTGGGATGAGCTGAACCGATACCAGCAGTCGTCGCCTATACTCTCCAGCTGAACAATTACCGCAACACAAAATAATGTTTACTGCAACTTTAGTCCAACAAATTGTGCAGCTTCATGGAAGAGCAAAAGATAATGATCCTTTTATTTGTTTCATTCCGGGCAGTTTACTCTGGTGTGTAGTTGTACCGCGATACACTGCATAAAATAGCAATTCACACTTGGGAAACCCCAGATATGGCTCTATTTTTGTTGCATGAGTGGTGGGATACAGAGTTTTGACGCACTGCTCCACGCTGCAACGCATACATCCTACCAGGACAGTTTTACGCTTGGTTTTCCATTATAGCATGGTTGCCCTGGTCAATTTTCTGGTACCTTGTTTGGCTCAACTCTCTCCCCCCACCGGCCCACCCTAAATAAGCAGTATCTTTTTCAATTGTAAAAAAAAAGTATCTTTTCCAAACGTTCCACCAACACGCAGGGTTAACGGTGCTGGTAAATTTGCAGTTCAAAAGCAAAACCCATTTACTAAGGAACACATCTCCAAAAAAAAGTATACTAACAAAGAAAAACCTTGAAACAAATTTGACAACGTTTTGATCCGGATGCTTTGGAATGGCTCCAATAATCAACGGATCCTATTTCAATCAGAATTTTACATGTCCGTCTAATTTATTACTTCTTATTATTACTCCTGTATTGCGAGTTAAGATTGATGATGAAACATACGCTCCTAAGAGATCGGGTGCCTCCGCCGCTTAGAACCTAGCGCCGGCACTTCTTCACCTCCACCGTAGATTGGTTCTCCCTCCTCCGACCGGCCTTGCCGGTGTCGGGAAGGGTGGGAAATCCGATCTATGAGTGGAGTTTTCAATAAAAGTAGTGTTTCAATCTAGGGTTTTGATTATCGTCATCTTCATCTATGGAGATGACATCTTCTACAATAAGCAATCTTCCAGACTTCGTTCGACGACGAGATCTCCTTCCCGGCGTCAATGGTGGTTTTCGAAGATTAAGTTTGTCTAGGTATGGTTCTTCAAATCTTGCTTCACCAGATCAATCTTGGATTTTTTTCTCATGATTGCCACGAGGAGGATTGTCCTCACAATATTTGTCCCGGCTACTACTTCATCGGCAATGGTGATTCGTTCGCTCGGCTTCCAACGACGTCGACAAAGTTGTTCGATTATTTTTCCCTGAAATGTGCTCTTACCGATGTTGCTTGATTAATTTAATGGCTGCGTGCATGCACAAAGCCTTGGCATTACGGCTCAAAATTAAAAAGGGAGAACCTTCATTACCATTGCACAAAGCCTTTGACATTACGGCTCAAAATTAAAAAGAGAGAAACTTTATTTGCATTCACACTACCTTCAGAAAAATACAAGATTATGTCATGAAAGAAGAAAGGGCTTGAAAATCTTAAAGATTTGCTCGTCTCTTTTACTATTGTTTTTATAATCGATGTAATCATGTACTATTTGCTGGTTTAATATATATGATATTTGCTCAAAAAAAAGATTGATGATGAAACAGTCAAATATCATTTCACCTTTTGCAATTTACACTCCGTGATTAATTTAGAGTAAGCCTAAAGGAGAAATGAGATTGCAAAAGGAGAAAGCCTACAATCAACGAAAAGTACATTCAAACTGACGACGTCTTGGCACGGAATTACTCACTGACACTATGAAATGAACCACGACATTACTCCTCACTGAATTAACAGGGCTTTTATTAAATTCTTGTCACCATTCAATTATGTGTTGCTCTTGCTCAATGCTACTCCCACTGCATCGAATTGAGATTCAAGTAAACACATAGATTCCGTTAACAGCTACTCCGTATGAAATTGGCGAACACATGACTGAGCCACAACAAATAGAACTGAAATCATGGAATGCAAAAGGCAGACAACCTATGCATAACATGGAAACAAATTCTTCATGATGCATCGGCACAATATGAAAGCAGTATGGCAAAGAGACAACATACCAGCATACGCAAAACCAAGTAAATAGTTTAGCTCAAGTCACAGCTCCAGGAATAACATAACAGCAACAAGTACTCAAAAATTTCAGACACACGACAAACTTGTCGACAGAAAATCGCACCAATTAACAAAGAAAGCTAGCGGTAGCAGGTCTATCCATACCAACGACAAGCTGTTCTCCTCATCTATATCTTGGTAGGCACGGCAGCAATCTTATGCAGTGGTGGCGGGAGCAGCCTTGGCGGTGGAAAGCCTGGACCTCTTCTTTGCCAAGCTCTCGCTCCTGCGGTCCCTCTGCTCCTTGAGCCTCTGGGCAAGCAGCTTCTGGTAGTCAGCAGCCTCAGACTTCTTCTTGACAATCCTCTGCTTCTTCTGGGCAATTCTCGCCCTCTTCCTCTGGAGGGTCAATGGAGTCACAAGCCTCTGGATCTTAGGAGCCTTGCTCACCTTCTTTCCTGAACAGCAAAATGATTGTGAGAGGTTTCCTATCAGCTACAAGCTAATTATTTTATGACAACAAAGCACTGAGATATATTTGATCAACACTACAAACTAGCATATTTTAACAGCAGCAAGCAAGGTATTCTGTATATCCAGCAGTACGAATAAATCAAGAACCATGGCAACTCAAGAATAAGATCAACAGATGATATGCACTCACCCTTCTTGTTGGTGAAGGTTCTGCGGTAAGTGTTGACATACTTGCGGACATCATCATCCTTAGCAAGGTTGAACAGCTTCCTGATCTTGGATGCCCTCTTGGGTCCTCTCATCCTCGGCTTCTCAGTGTCGGTCAAGCCAGGGAGATCATTGTCACCCTTCTTAACAATCACCAAGTTGATGACAGACAGGTCCTGGCTGACAATGCAACCACGAACAGATTTCCTTCTGCGCTCACCATCACGCCTTCCGAATCCACGGAAGCAGGGAGTGCCTGCGATCAATAATAAATATGGGCTATAACAACTTGCATACAAGCAAAATCGTTGACTGGGAAATTCAGACAACACATACCCCTGTGGAGCAGCAGGCGGACACGTCCAGAACTCAGAACACCCTGCTTCATGGGGAAGCCCTGCTTGTCACAACCTCCCATAATCTTGAATACATAGCCCTTGAATTCCTATAATAGCAGAAACATACTTAGGAACCTACTTTCTACATAGCAATACAGTCAAGAATCAAAGATATTGAAAAGAAATTACTTCGCCAAGGTGATCACCAAGAACTTCCTGGGAGATCCTCTTGTCATAGAACAAACGGCTGCACAAAATAAATAGATGCATTAGTCACAACCTATACCAAGAGAAGTTCAAAATGAGTATGCCACACCAACGATTAAGAATTAACTAACAGTACTCATTCTAGAGATACGGTTTAAACCAAAGCATACTCAGACAGGAATAAATAAGAGAAATCAACAGTACTAGAACATACATAATGATACAAATAACCAGTCAAAACATAACAGCAATATACAATGATATTATGATGAGACAACCCACTTGTTATTTTAGAGTTTAACAAAGATCACGAACAGTCATACAAAGAGTGATAAGAAGATCATCGTTGTGTTTAAATGCACGTTTACATAGTTTTACACGCACAGAAGCTAGTCCCATTCCAAGCAAAAGTTCCTAACGAAAATTTGGTGTACGTTCTCATCAGAGATTTACCAAGATACGAAGCCTACATGTTTTCCTCGTCTTACAAAGCTTGCTATCAATATCGTGTACAGAGGTACCGACCTTAGCACGCAATAGGAGCTAACGAACGCTAAATTAACGGATAAGCAAGGGATTTCGACGCATCTAACCATAGATCGGGAACTAAACACGGATCTAGATACAAAGAGAGGTCGGTAAGAGAACTTACAGCTTCTGGTCGTCATCGATCTCCAGCTTCTTCTGGCACCCGGTGGTCGGGTTCGCAATGTTGAACTGCGAAAAGAAGAGCAACAAAGTCAGATCAAATCGGGTCAAGAACAACGAGATTGCCTGGGGTATGAAATGGGTACCTTCATGGTGGCGGCGGATCGGGAGCTCGAGCGGTCGAGGCGCCCGGGCTCGGGGTGGGGGCGGTGGCGGCGGCGGGGGGAGGGTTAGGGTTTTCGACTAAGAGGCTGGAGGAGAACTGGCGAGTGGAGCATTATATAAGGGCCGCGTGGGGCTAGGGGTTTGCGACCGGGCTGGAGCGTTGATTTCAGCCGTTGGATTGAATTCTCTTTTTTTTCTTGGATGACTTGGGTCGGATTTATCTGATGGGAAGAGCGGCCCATAGGTTTGGATCCGCATGCACTGTCGTGGACATGGCCCATATAACAATAACCCAATTAAAGTACTACCCAAAGAGCCCAAAAGGGCTAGGTGCTGATAGTAATCTAGGTACTCTAAGGCCCTTTTGTTTGGGCTGCCTGTGGCTGGCTGTGGGTGCTGTGTAGAAAAGCTGCTTTTCTGAGTGGAGGTCTTTGGCAAATCAGCTGGCTGTCTACAGTAAACTGTGAAATTGTCTGAAACACCCTTACATCCAGTAAAAGTTGTACTGTTGCTGTTGCTGATTCTGTGTAGTGAAATTGTGTGAAATTTTATGGCTACATATACGAGCTGCGTGCATGCATTGATTATTGCATGGCTACATATGGCCGCGTTACACTACATACACTAAACAGATGGCAAAACAATCTTATTGCATGGCTACATATACGAGCTACGTGCATACATAGATTATGCGGCGAGATTACAACAACTAATGATGGATTAATCACCCAGGCTATGGCCCAAATGCATGCCGAAGTATACATGCATGGATTATGCGGCGAGATTACACAACTAATGATGGATTAATCAATTGCAGCACGGAATAAACCAGCGGATACAGTACCCTATCGAGCGTGGACAGAGGAAAAGAAACGGGTGAGGGGCCGGGTGTCGTGCTCGTTTTTTTATGTTTGATACACGGGTGTCGGGTGAGTTTTCCTGGGATGGCAGTTTTCTTGTAATACTGATGAACGAAAGGGGCAAAGCCCAGTACCGATTCGGCAGCTCGTTCGGGAAGCTCGGGAAGCACCTCCCGAGGTGCTTTTTCTCGTCTGAAGCAAATCAACTGGTTTCGGCAGAAGCCCAACGCGCCGCGAGGCCTTTTGGTTCGCTTGGCCTGCTTATTTCTGCGAAAAGCCTCCAAACGCTGAAACAAAAGGGCCCTAAATCTTATTAGGACAATGCCCGTGCGTTGCAACGGGAGAGAAAAAGAACGAGTCACGGTAACATACAAAATAAGTTCTCATTGGTATATATCCCATGACCCTCAAGAGTTGAGGGTGAGGAAAAATGACTGCAGCAGTCGGTTCTTTGCCGCGGAGTTCTTCCACCTCTTGGGGCGTGATCGATGGGGACAACAAGTAAAATGATGTGCGACTGGGGTATGCCCCCCCCCCCCCCCCCAGATGATGGTTTTCTTGGTCGCTCGAATTGTTAAGAGGGTGATGACAAAACGACGAGCGAAACGGTTTGTGGCAAAACACAAAAAACTACTATTAGAGATCCCTAGGTGCCTTGTTAGCAAAATCTCAAAAAAATGTGCCTTGTTTGTATGCAACTTGATTAAAGCACGATATGAATTTACTTTTGAGAAGTTGAATCCGTACGAAAGTTTTGAATTTGACATGAAGGAAACCACATGAAAATATGTGTTATACACTCAGAGTTTTATTACAATATTAGAAATATCAGACATAGATGCAAGAGGGCATCGAACCATCGATCATGTAGCCCCATTCTCTTACTGTACAATTACATATACATGATACTCACAGTTGAAATACAACCAGCGGAGTATACAAGGTAGGGAACTGGGACTGAAATAACCATAATTTACAGCAATCGAACCACTTCAAATGCCAAAGACCTGGTTGGCAATTGACCAATATCCCCTTTCACTGATCCAAGGGGATAACAATTGCCGCAATTGGTCGTGTTCATCGCTTCTTATGCAGAGGCCGGGTGTGAGACTTTGTATCTTCATGATACTTTGAAACAAAGTTACCCTTTATCAGAAGAAAAAAACAATTTCCACAATTACAGCCTGTTTATGCGATACAGAAAATTTAAACGCACACTTAATCCAAGTATTAGAAAAAAGAAACTCACACTGCTATATATAGTTCGCAATTTGCCATTCTAAAGTCTCTGTATTACTATTTGCAACTGTTAAATTTATACAGTTAACATCTACTTCTATGTTGAAAGGGCCTTTATCAATTTAGCCACACCAATCTTTTAGTTGTAAACTGCTACAGCTTGTTGTCTGTGATTTTTAACGTTTGCGTATTAATTGCAAATTTATTTCAGCTAACGTAACAAAGCTGGTGAACAGAGATAGCTATCTTCCATATAGTTCACAATCTCAACTTTCTGAAGTGAAAAGATTAACAGCAGCATAACATCATGCAATTGTATCAGAAAGGTAACTTACAGCAATAGTGCAGTCTACATATGCTGTTTTCTCTGTGTAGTCATGTACCTGGACACATATTATAATGAAAACTCAGATGTACCATGGAATGGCAGCAAGGAAGAAACCTGCAATGAACCTTATTTCAGCAAGATAATAGAACTCCATGAGAATACTGGTATAGCTCTAGAAAGTAAGGAAAAATAGAAGGTGTACAAATGCACTTACAGAAGCCAGCCCATGCCGAGTCCACAACATGGAAGGCGACCCATTCTCACGGGTTTTCCTTCAACGACAGGGCCATAACCTGACACAACAGAAACTGGATGATCATATAAGATAAATGTCTACTTTTCAGTCTTTGGGGTCCATATGTTGTTATTGTGTGAGTCTAAGAACTGATCCGCACCGCACTTGTTGCTACAAGTACTAACCAAACTACTTCAAGATTAGCAGTACCTAAAGTTAAAGGAATTATAATGGAGTACGTCATTGCAAATCCATGTGCTGATTCTGTTGGTGCAATGTCAAGGAATTTTAGTCTCATGCAGAAATTCTCATCCTCTTTCACCTTGTGTGCCTGGTGTAAATATAGCACAAGGTCTGCAAGAAAGTGATTACAGGAATTTAGCAGATATGAACCTTCGTTCTTCCAGAAACCTGATGCACATGCTATGTACAAAGCTCATTGCATATTATGAATCCTACCTGCATTGTATCATTCTCCTTACCTGAAACAGCAAACTGATACCCGACGTCTCGTGGCAGAGCATGGGCATACAATGGAGGTGCTTGGGGTAAGATCTTTTTTTGGAAGAAGCAGTAACCTGCTTCATCCATGGATAGGTCCCATGAGCTCTTGAAACATGACTATCAACTTTGCCCTATTGCAATCGACATTTTCAGCATGGATGGAGCATTAGGACGACTGAAATTGGGATTAAAAAATAGAAATACCTTCAAATTCAGCATGAATAGTCCGTTACCCTCATACCACAATTGCTTGGTAAATAGACAAATAAGGATAGTCCTAAGATAGGTCCAATTTTTTTGGAATGTCCTTCCTTGATTTTCTGGTTCAATATCAGTATATCACCATCATGGACTTAGAGTGTACAATACAACACCGAAGGTTAAAATTTACCAAAAAAATTGCGGTGTTACCAGTGTAGCACCATTTTCCTTGATTTTCACCATTTTCCTTGATTTTCTCGTTCTATTTTTATTTTGCCTCTTCCGGTGTTACCAGTGTAGCAGCACCTAAAGTTACGAACATTCTCAGGAGTAGCAATAAAATTCTTGCTTCTTTAAATCTTCTAGAGTAGTGAAAATCTTTGGAGTCCTTTGGGTTATTTCTATCAATACGTTTGGATGCAACAAATAATTATCATGCTAAATGATCTAAACTCTTGGCGTGAACAAATATCAAACCAGAGATCACATGCCACCGTAGAAAGTTCCAAGTCCTTACAAAAATTCACATAACCAAAAAAGTGTACATCAACTTCCATGCGCAACAATATTAAGAGTTTAAGAAACCATCATTATTTTTTGCAAAGTAAGTTTGATGCCCAACTACGGAGCTCCCTAAAGTATCACCTCGAGAATAGGACTCTAAGTTTTAATGTAGTCAGACCTAAGAGTATATATTTCAATGGGTATTTACATATAGAAATAGTTAGGCAAAATCAATTACTCACAAACATATCCATCAATGCAAAGCCATCACTGTCGTAGATGAGATCACACCATGCATTTCTGCAACAGTAATAGAGAAATTAGATCTGTCATCAAAACTCATCTCATCATCTTGTCATGTCCTTGAATGTAGACAGCAGCGTTGATGATGCTCACATTTTCAGCAGGAGATTAAATATTGTCAGAAACAATGAACCCGCATATAAATAATGTGAGCTATAGTATCAATTAAGCATAATGTCTTGCATTAATACAGTGAAATTGTTCTGAAAAAATTACCAGCAACATGACGAAGAAAATCGTTATCAAGTGTCACAGATACAATTACTCCACATAACCACCAACATCGTACCCAATATGGCATATTTGAATGGGACAAGTAAATCTCCATGTGACAAATAGGTCTAAAACCAGTCTACTTAGATCGGGCGACTCGTGAAAAGTCACGAGCATTGAGTTATAATGAGATATAGAAACTTGTTTCAACAATTTCCTCTGTCTTCTAAGTGGCGCCAAATAGTTGCAATACAATCTTTGATTAAAAGAGATGTTCATTTGAAAAAATTCTGACTTAAAAATGTTTAGCTTTGGCTTCAAAGACTCGAGTGCTGCAGCCTGTGTACTGTTGCTTGCAACTTGCTGGAGCAAAAGAAAAAATAAGATTCAGAGAAGGGATTTTGCAGATAGCATATCTAACATGTCAAGGCAGTAGATGATATTCAGTTTTTGCATTACACGGACCTTGCTAAGGACCTAGTCCGCAGAGTTGAAATAGGTGCGCTCGTTAGAATGCAAGAAAATAATTAGATCCTAATTGGAAGTATATTTCTTCAGGGCTTCAGGCTGATACCTATTTTAGTTTCAGAAGATGTGTTCACTCAAGCGGTAAAGTACTATTTTTGTATTAAGTAAAATAGATAAACGTTTTTGTATAACCCTATATGTTAGGGAGATCATTTCACATGTCAACAAAAAGATATTGTGAATGCAGATAGCAGCATACAGTAAACTGAACCTAAAACGTCACTAAATACACAAAAGTACTCCACTATACAAAGCTAGGAGAAAGTACACCAAATAGTTCAGATAAATATGCAGGTGTTAAATCAGGCGGAGCTGCTATCAGATCCATGTTATTTCCCTGGTGTTGGTTTCTACCCCTGGTGCTGAATCACACACACACCACCCAGTCGCCATCCCATTGCATCACCATCTTACCCAACCAGACTAATTGCTACCAGCAAGGCAGCGAGCGCGGCGTAGCCCTTCTCCTGCACCTCCCTCCTGACCTGCTACATGCAATCCTCTACCACGTTCTCCTGATCGTCGTTCTTGTTGGGAACAAGATCGACCTTGGGGCAAGGCTCGCTCTTCTAGTTGAGTTAAGGAAGAACCTCCACCCTCTGTGTCCACATCATGTTCTTCCCCGAAGGAAGAAGAGGAGCTGCAGCCACCACCTTTGTCTCGGAACAGAAGGGCGCCACCTCCTCATCCGCCTTGCTGGACACCCCCGCCGCACCTTTGGCGGAGCACCTTCCACTCCGGCGTGGCTGTCGATTGATGACCGCCTGGGAACCCTAGCTCTCAATTTGGCAGGGATATGGGATTCTGGTCGGTGGTGTTGTGGGGAGTGGAGGAAGCTTGGAGGTGCTGGGGGTGTGGAGGAATCCTTGTGGTGGTGGAGGACGGGGAGGGGCGTCTATGGGGGGAAGGTGGAGGTCCGGGCGGCGGCAGCGTCGATGGAGAAAGGGGAGGGAGCAGGTTGGGTGTTCAGTCGGGTGAGAAGAATAGAAGAGGTGAAACGGTACGATGGCAAAATTGCGGTAGTATGTATTTTGGTGGGAGCATAAACTGGTCATTTGGGGTGATGGACGAAGAGTGGGACGAAACTGGGGGCTGAACACGTGGGAGGGCAGATTGAGCAACACTATTTCCTTTTTACAAGTATATATATATATATATATATATATATATATATATATATATATATATATATATATATAACTCAGCTAAAAGGAATCTATTCCTGTTTAAGCTAAACAGGAACTTTCTGAACCTTCTCGTGAGTGCTAAGTGAACCTTCTCAACCTAGAGATGTGAACTTTCACGCGGAACAAACGGTTCCCCTGCTTTTGCGGAGAAAGTTTTTAACGTGAATTTTGAACCCTTTATCGGAATGATGCATGCAATATACCGTTGGATAGGTACTGAAATTGCGCAACTTTTCGTCATTACAGGTTTTCCAAATTCGTTACGGTTTTAAAACAATTTTAAATATACGAAACATAGTTTTCCTGAACTTTTCCGTTTTTGCACCGTATTTCGGTCGCCATTTTCAAACCTTTTGTCGGATTGATACAAACTATACACCGTTGGAAAGCTACGGAAAATGCGCAACTTTTCTATCTCTAGACATTTTTCGATATTCGTCGCGGATTAAGAGTAGATTTGAAAATACATGATATGGTTTTCTGAACTTTAATTTCGAGCGGACAGTAATTTGGCAATTAGTTTCAAACCGCTTATCAGAATTTAACAAATGATATGCCGTTGGAAAGGTATTGAAAAATCGCAACTTTTTTGTTTTAATCATTTTTCCAAATTCCATACGATTTGAGACTAATTTTTAATTTACCAAAAACGTCAAAACATCTTATCACGGTAAAGATTTTGAAATTGACATCGTTCTGAGGCTCGAGTAGAGGGTGGTGGCAACTAGGGCCAAATTAGACTCACCTAGTTACTAATTGCATGCGGAGGTGGTTGATTTGGAAAAATAAAACTTGTAGGGATGATTTTTATGTGTAAAATTTCCGTCCCGGTAAAAACAGAGGAGTGAACTGTTTTTGAATATGGCCGTGAACTTTCTTTTTATATGTAGTGAACTTTCAACCGCAGTGTATATTTTTCGCAATTACACATGAACTTTTTTTCTGTACCAAGTGAACCTTCTCGCGCATGACATGTGAACCTTCAGACGAAACATGAATTGAACTTTTTCCTGAAATTTTTTTGGGATGAGGTGAACTTTTTTCGCAATTGCACATGAACTTTTTTTCTGTACCAAGTGAACCTTCTCGCGCATGACATGTGAACCTTCAGTCGGAACACGAAGTGAACTTTTTTTCCTGAACTTTTTTCTGAACTTTAAAAATTCATAAAGTGAACCGTTATTTAAACTTTATGAACCTCTTACTAAAAAAAGCAGTTCACATACCAGCTCAGATCCGAAGTAAGAAAAATAAAAGAAAAAACAGTTCAAATCGGTGATTATCAGTGGATGAAGTGAACTGCAAAATTAGCAGTGGAAGTGAACCTTCGTTGTAATCTTTATGAACCTTCATTTCGTACTTTATGAACCTTCTTTTTAGGTTTTTATGAAACTTGCAGCAATTTTTTGTACAGAGAGCAGAGTAGTTCAAATAGCACAGAATTGATAATGTACATCACCGGCACTAGTTACATCACACGCAGTAGTTTGCATCAGGGTCATATAAAAAAAAGGTTCGCACATCGGCTTGAAGCAGTCCACGGGTGTTTGCATCAGGGACGCCGCGCCGGGCAGGAGCAGGGGCGCTGGACGCGGGGAAGAAAGGGCGATGCGCTGGGAGGAGCAGGGCCCGCCCGCTGCGGGGAAGCAGGGGCGCCTCGCCGGGAAGCACGGGTCGAGGCGGAGGCGCCCGGTGGAGCAGGAGGTCGAGGGAGGACGGAGGCGCTCGCTGGAGGCCCCAAAAGTCGAGGCCAGGGGAGCTCGTCGGGCCCGTGCCTGCGCTGGTGGTCGCGGGGGGCGCTCTGGTGGCGGTAATTTGGTTCCTGGGGAGGCGGCGGTGCGGTGGTTCCTCGGGGGCGGCGGCGCGGTGGATCTCGGGGGCGGCGCCGCGGTGGTTCCTGAGGGGTGGCGGCGCGGTGGTTTCGGGGGCGCAGCGGCGCGGTGGTTCCCGGGGGAGGGCGGCGTGGTGGTTTGGAGGCTGGGGGCGGCGTGCTGTGAGGCCGGGGTCGGCGCGCTGGGAGGCTGGAGGTGGGAGGCCTGGGTCGGGGTGGGAGGATGCGGCCGGGGAAGAAGGTGGGCGGGGATTGGGGAGTGGTTTCCTAAAACAAAAAAGTTCCTACTTAAGCTAAATAGGAATCTCTTAAGGGAGGTTCCTGTTTAGTCCTGCCCTATATATATATATATATATACTAGTTGAATGCCCGTGCGTTGCTACGGGTTGTCAAATTTATTTGCAAAAACACAATTCAGGTCAATATTCCAATTTTAGGACAACACCTTCCAACAGAGGTAAAGAGCATGAAGTTTAGGTTACTCAAACTACAAATCATGATCTCCACAAAAAAAACTACAAAACATGCTCTCTACAAATAAAAATTGTGCTCTTGAATCTTGATCCTTGCTTATGTCACCTCTTCACTCGCACCAACCAATCCCTCGAACTCCACCTCTTTCACCATTGCGTCAACGGTGTGCTGTGTATTCATCCCACTCCAACAACGCCATTGTATTCAATAGTCGCCCACCCCAACAACGTGTTATCGCTCACCATTGTGAGTTAGTGTTTTCTCTAACTCTGGCAAATTGCTATAGCCGGTCTCCTAACCCCATGACTTTGGAGAGCTTGCAGGCTTGCAACAATCATCTCACTTTGGGGAAATAGTAATCGTGGTGGTTTCTGCTCCCACTTTAGAGTTATGACATTTTTAAAAATCAGTTCACCAGGTTCATAAGCCCCAAATTAGGTTATGTTTTAAGCATAGCATGAGAGTCAAATCAACTCATAAGAAACCTTCTAACATATGTGTAGACACATTAATAAAATTTCACTTCATCAACGGTGCTCCATGCGCTTAGAATAGGTACTCCATGTGTTGCTAGCCTGCTACCCTACATACACTATAGTCCCACAAGGCCCTCAGCTCACAGCCCAAATCGCAGTTGTACATCCTGATGTGTCTACCCCAAGTGAGATCTAGCAAATCACACATGTCAGACCGGTTTCATACTAATACCTCTACTTGAACTGACGGGATATAACAGAACCGAAATGTACGAGATCACAACCATTTAACTGAACTGACGGGATACACCATAATGTTCAGTCTTAAATTCATTTTGTACTCTGGAGTTTTATTACAAATTAAATATTTCTTACATACAAGAGACTCAAAAGGACAACCTGAAGAGAACACATTTGTGTGATATGGCTACAAAATTCATCCTGTATATTCTTATTCGCATTGATCATGAAAAATATGAATAAACCACCTCTTCAAGCTTGCATGGACAAAAATGAAAGGAGAAAGTATTAATGGGCATGAACTTTAAAAGAAAACATAACACCTTACCATACGGCAATATTGCCATACAGATACATATGTAAAGAGATATTAGTCGATCTCGAAACAGGAATACTTTTAACAACGATCAAGACCATTCAAAAAGTCATGTGTGGTATTTCTCAAATCTCAGACACATAGTAAGGAACACTCACAACCACATCGCGAAAGCATAATCCATCCTTTGCCAGATCCTTGCCTAGCTACAAGAGCCGCCTTCTCCAAGTTCACATACATCCGTATAAACTGAAAACTGAAAACACCAAATCAAATGAGTTATCAATCCACACATCGCCAGATCGACATCGAGGACATTCAGGTGGCGTTGTCGCATCGAGGGATTGTGCGTGCAAGGAAGAAAACACTCTTGTGATATCAAGGTTGTAAATTCAGTCTAGGAAGAAAACACTCACACATATAAAGAACTTGGCGGTGTATTGCCTTTGTAATTCAGTAAGCTTCTCTGTTGTAATCCACTTTGTTCTCTTGCTTGTATCTCACTGTTGTAGAAAAGAGAAGAGTAAAAGCAGGAGCGAGTTCCAAGAGCATGGATGCATTGTTTTGAATGCATAAGCACAGTCGGAACAACAACTCAATATTGTGCAAAAAAATACGCAAAGAGCAGCAGCCCACTTGTAACAACCCAAAGTCCCGAACTGTCAAAATTTCTCATCATCAAAGAAAGCAGAGAAGAGTAACTCATCTAGCTCCAACCCACAACATAGCACAAATATTCAGAAGTTGGTCTTCTAACAAAAACAATTGCTATGATCTCCCATGAATGCATGCATATGACAGGCTGAAATCATATGAAAATACCTTTTATCACATATGAAACATCATTTCTACTGCAGGCTACACCTTTATCTTGGCAATCAAATGCGGCTTTTCGATGATTTTGGCTCAATATCTTCAGAGGAAATGGTGTCTCTACAGCACAGAACACATACATGGTAAGAGTGAGTGGAAAGGCAGTTCTACAAGCCTGAACATGTATACATGGAAAAGTAGAGACGTTGTAAATATGAGTTCCAGATGGGCATGCAAACCATAGAATGGCATTTTCAGCGAAGCAGTCATAAATGTAAACCTGACATGGAACTTCCCACCACTACAAGCAGCTGATTGACAAGAGACATACTATTTAACCATGCATTCCTCTTTTCTTATTTCAACAGCCCAACTGGAAACATAACCAGTTCATTCATTACAGTAACTAAACACTTATTTAAGGATAAGCCCCACAAGAAGCCAGCAACATCAGGTTCATGTCAACAGTTGGATCATTGCATCCTCACTACCCGTGGCAATTGACGAATTGCCCGACCCTGCTTGCCCATTCTTAGCATAAGTTTTCTTTGTTAAATTGCATTTTTCACCACATTTGCACCTGAAAAATATGTTTTTCTCTGTTCTGTCACCCTGGTTATTCTTATTCTAGCTCCGCCCGTTATACTCCCAGCAGTCCTCCAAGAATAACAGGCTTGGGAGTTCTGAACGAACAAAATTGCTCTATATTTCTGTTGTCCTTTTTTTATGTAAACCAGAAGCCGAAGACGGAAAGTTACACTCTTAAGTTTTTAATCTACTGTGATCGTTTCCTTTTCCTTGCAAAAAACATGGCATCTAGTGGATTGCCTAGTGAAATGGATGCTTCTTTTTGTCAGCTACCACTGCTCCAACACTTGTACGTTCGATAGATCACTTTCAGATATAGAAAGAGTTCATGTATTTCTAGATAGTCCTTGAATTATAGAATCTTGCAGAAATGAACATGCATGGCCATTGACCCCTCATTGCTCCGTCCTTCCAATACAGTAAAAGATCACGCTATGATACCAAGGAGATACATGACAGTTTAACTGTTATCTTTCCATTCGAATTTATTACAAACCGTATTGGTCTGACCATTTTGAAAATAGTATAAAACAAGCTAAATCTTGAGTTCAGTACTTGTAAATCTTGATCTTCAAGTATCATATCTTTCTCCAAACGTTAAACTGTTAAAACATGGGCATTTATTGTACTACACTTCACTTGTTTTATAGACCATGTCACATTTCTAGGTATCTATCTCACAACAGTCTGTCGGGATGAATACCTGATTTTCTAGATCAAGTGTCATATCACTCGCTCCATCTCATCGTCGCCTTGCTCGCCGTCCAAAGTGACAGAGGGATGCCGGATCTTACGACGGCAAGCCCAGGGGAGGCCAGATCCACCTCATCTCCACACCCTCTCCCTCTACACTGCGTCCTCCGGTAGCTCCTCGCCGCCAACTGCAGTGTTTACAGCATAAATACATATGCATTGCATGTACAAACTATGTATGTTGTAGTTCATAAACTGAATAAATTCAGAAAACATGGGATCTAGACAGGAACAAACGTCCCATCCAATACACATTTTAGACAACATCAAGGGTAGATAAAATAGTCATATGAGTCCATTTCATTTCTGACTATGAACAAACAGTGGGAGACCTAATTTACTGGTAAAACCCGAAATAGACAACAACTAATTAACCTGGCTCACCTCCATGGGACATGTGAACATAAAGAAAATAAGTAATACAGAACATGCCATCGGGCTCTCCAGCATAAGCTATTTCTAGTATATCTATGCTTTTTTACAGCTGGTCTAATAGATGTACAATGGCTCTAGCACAATTGGTTTGATCTCGTTTCTGGCTCATGTCCCTCTATAAGTCAGCTGCAAAGAAAGGAAGTGACTTCAATGACTTTACCTGCTCCTGCAAACAAAGGGATGTGGATGCATTTTTGTAACAGATTGGTGTAAGTCTCATAAGAGAAATAGGAACTCGGTTTAACCGATGATACCTCGGAGTCCCCCAAATGTTTTGAAGGGAAAAAATTAGTTACTCCGATTTTTGGGCAAAGGATGGATTATATCCTGTACTGCAGTTCAACAAGTTAGCAACATCCTTTCCAACAAGAATTGATCATCCACAAATTGTCGTTCAACCAAATTAAACTACTTCTAGTGAAGACAAAACGTATTTACAAATATATTTTCAAACCGTGGTTCTATATAAACATGGAAGGAAAACAAATCCCCAACGACTGAACAATAAAGCAGTAGACAACAAAGTGGAGATGGCGGCTCTGGAATCAGCTACATACTGGTCCACTCGTCGGAGTACTCCTTGTGCACGCTGTCTACGAAGAAGAGAAGGATGGGGAAGCCCTGCATACTCCTTGTCCACCTGGGGGAGCGCCACGTCGAGGTCCCTCCTCCGCGAGGTTGGATCCGGGCCTCCAGACCAGATCACGACCACCTATGCCCAGACGTAGGCCTCCATGCCACCGTGTTGCTGCTCCTGCTCGCGATCTGGGGAGGGCATCGGGCCTCCATGCCCCCGAGACGTGAGGTGGAGGACATGGACAGTCACAGGTGGCGACGGCCGTATCTGCGTGGTGGAAGCGGTGACCGCTGGATCTGACGGGCGGTGATAGGGGCGATATGGAGAGGAGGGCGGCTGGGTGCGGGAGAGAGTGGAGGAGGGTAGGTGGTGAGGGGAGAGGGTAGACACCGGTTCGGTGGGGTTGGGCCAGAGCCCAGAGCGACGAGGCAGACGCGCGCCGAAACATGGGCGGAGTGTGACGAAACGGACGACGTACGACAGACTAAGGAACGAATGGTTCTTTTTAGATAGGATGCTCCTGCTCGTGATCTGGGGAGGGCATCGGGCCTCCATGCCCCCGAGACGTGAGGTGGAGGACATGGACAGTCACAGGTGGCGACGGCCGTATCTGCGTGGTGGAAGCGGTGACCGCTGGATCTGACGGGCGGTGATAGGGGCGATATGGAGAGGAGGGCGGCTGGGTGCGGGAGAGAGTGGAGGAGGGTAGGTGGTGAGGGGAGAGGGTAGACACCGGTTCGGTGGGGTTGGGCCAGAGCCCAGAGCGACGAGGCGGACGCGCGACGAAACATGGGCGGAGTGTGACGAAACGGACGACGTACGGCAGACTAAGGAACGAATGGTTCTTTTTAGATAGGAGAGAAGAGATATATCCTGTACTGCAGTTCAACAAGTTAGCAACATCCTTTCCAACAAGAATTGATCATCCACAAATTGTCGTTCAACCAAATTAAACTACTTCTAGTGAAGACAAAACGTATTTACAAATATATTTTCAAACCGTGGTTCTATATAAACATGGAAGGAAAACAAATCCCCAACGACTGAACAATAAAGCAGTAGACAACAAAGTGGAGATGGCGGCTCTGGAATCAGCTACATACTGGTCCACTCATCGGAGTACTCCTTGTGCACGCTGTCTACGAAGAAGAGAAGGATGGGGAAGCCCTGCATACTCCTTGTCCACCTGGGGGAGCGCCACGTCGAGGTCCCTCCTCCGCGAGGTTGGATCCGGGCCTCCATACCAGATCACGACCACCTATGCCCAGACGTAGGCCTCCATGCCACCGTGTTGCTGCTCCTGGTCGCGATCTGGGGAGGGCATCGGGCCTCCATGCCCCCGAGACGTGAGGTGGAGGACATGGACAGTCACAGGTGGCGACGGCCGTATCTGCGTGGTGGAAGCGGTGACCGCTGGATCTGACGGGCGGTGATAGGGGCGATATGGAGAGGAGGGCAGCTGGGTGCGGGAGAGAGTGGAGGAGGGTAGGTGGTGAGGGGAGAGGGTAGACACCGGTTCAGTGGGGTTGGGCCAGAGCCCAGAGCGATGAGGCGGACGCGCGACGAAACATGGGCGGAGTGTGACGAAACGGACGACGTACGACAGACTAAGGAACGAATGGTTCTTTTTAGATAGGAGAGATAAGTAGAGATTTTGTAACAGCCCCAGTTTGATACTGTAAAATTTGAACCAAATTTTCACTTTTACATTGTCATCTTGCATCATGGCATACATATTTAAATTGCTAAAGTTAAATAAAGCAACACTTGGAAATTATTAAAACAAAGGAAGCAAAACCCTTCCCAAATTTCCAAACCAAATACATTACTCAAATTGGCAAAACAAATTATTCTTGAGATTCCAATTTGTCCAGGAAGTTCCAAAAGTGCATTTATAACTAATTGTCAAAATCCAATTCTTGCCAAGTGGTTTTATAAAATGAGGAAATCAAAATTGGTGCAAATCAATTTCTATTTTTGAAACCTTGTTAAACAGTTTAAAAATTCAAAATAAAAATATGGGGAGCTTCCTTATCTTATTGTGAGCCTCCCTGAATTTTTCTATAATTTTTGGGCTTATGTA
This sequence comes from Puccinellia tenuiflora, assembly GCA_012064385.1. Taxonomy (NCBI): domain Eukaryota; kingdom Viridiplantae; phylum Streptophyta; class Magnoliopsida; order Poales; family Poaceae; genus Puccinellia; species Puccinellia tenuiflora. Next base: position 306,025 of record QRDG01000298.1, on the reverse strand, counting down.
AATGACCCAATTAATTAGCCAAAGTATGCTGGACCAACTTGTAAATAAACTTAACTGGAGCTAGGGGTTATGCGCAAAATATCATCGTCTTCTTCTCACTGTGGCGACAGGACCGGCACTGTGCCGCCATGCCGCCGTGCTCGCCCTGCGCCACACTGCCGTGCTCCCCTGGTGGATAGGAGGACCAACACAACGCCCACCTGCCCCTCACTCACTCGTTCCCTCGCCCAGTTTTTCTGTTCCCGAAACCCTAAACCTAGCTCGTTGGCCGCCATGGAACCGTCGCTCGTGCATCGCCGCCGTTAGAGAGCCCGCAGAGTAGATCGAAGCGGGGCAAAAGCTCCGCCGTGTCGCCCTCTACCTCCTCGCGGAATCTAGCCGGGGAGCCCGAAGTCATCGCCATCATCCTCGTCTTCCTCCGCTCCGGCCGCCGCGCGTCGAGCTCGATTGCCGCCGTCTCCGACCTCCTCTGTCCCCGACGATCACACGTACGCTTCTAGGGTGAGCTTGCGCTACTCCTGGACACCCTCGTTCTCCCCCTCCTTCCCTAGTTCATATTCGTGCCGTCGTAGCCGCCGTCGATCTCCACCGCAGCTCGTCGCCAGAGCCGTTACCGGCGACCTTTTTGGTCTGTAGCGCCGCCAGTAGATTACCCGTAGTTCAGCACGTCGAGTGCGCGCAGTAGCACGTCCCTGCGCGCTCCCTGTCGAAGGATCCGTGTGCGACGCCGCCAGTGGTCACCGTGCGCGCGCCGGTCGTGGCCTCGGCCCAGTCAAAACGCTTCGTCGGTACTACCGGGCTGTTAGCCGGAAGTACCGACCGTAGGTTGATTCGGTACTGGATACTTCTGTTAATTTCTGGAAGTAGCTCGGAAGTTGCCCCGGAAGTACCGACTTGACCGGTACTACTGGGCTGTTAGCCGGAAGTACCGACCGTAGGTTGTTTCGGTACTGGATACCTTCTGTTAATTTCCGGAAGTAGCTCGGAAGTTGCCCCGGAAGTACCGACTTGACCGGTACTACCGGGCAGTTAGCCGGAAGTACCGACCATGAGTCTATTCGGTACTGGATACCTCTTGTTCTATTCCGGAAGTGGCTCGGAAGTAGCGCCGGAAGTACCGACCTGTCCGGTACTACCGGGCCGTTTTCCGGTAGTACCGACTCAACTAATTAAAATTTGGGAAAATCATAACTTAATAAATATTGATTCAAATTTTGCAAATAATATACCAAAATGATCAACAAATCAAAAGCTATCTAGTTATGATAATTTCACAGCATGACAACAACTTTTCCTTTGATGTCATTCTCGAAATGGTTAAAAGAATTAAAATTGAATAACCGTTTAATTCACTATTTATTCATCGTTACTCGGAAAATTGCAAACAAGGTACTAAAATTATCAGGAGAACAATACCTATCTAATAATATCATTTTTCATGCATATTTAAACCATATTTTAGTATTGTAATAGTTCATAAGCACTGTGGTCATTAAGTTAAACATGGGGTTGTTTCCAAATAATTGCACAAATTATTTTGGCACTCCATTTAAATTGTTAGCTAACTTAAATGATGATATCAGTGCATGAACTTGACATGTCATCATGATTGTGCATTGCACCTTTTGTATTCCTGTTATTTCTTTGTTCTCCTATTATTGTTTGTGTATCAGTAGATTCAGGAGTCGAGGTTCCCCCAACATACCTCGACGATCCGTGCTTTCAGCTCCGTCTGCAAGGCAAGAGATAACCTAACCTTCTGTGCATATCTCATCCTATTGTTTTACACAAGTATTTTCTCCACCATAATATTGCATTCGATTCCAATAACAATTTTGTTCGATGGTTAGAGTATCCTATTAATTGCATAGTTCCCTGCACCATTACATGTTTTCCCTCCTATTATCCATAGGTTTGATGTATTGGCCTGAGTTACTTTATATCTGCAGAATATATGCTTAGCTATGCTTAGCCATGCTTAGTCGAATGCTTAGTCGTCCGGTGATTATTTCCATGATTGTGAAGTTGATGGAATGATCGGACAAGGTGGAAACTTGTGGTACTTAATTAAAATGCTTAAAGGCTTGGATGAGTTGCCACCGGGGTTGGTGGTGTTTTGCCTCATTCTTGCCGCCTAGGTGTGAGTTCTTTACCTCTTGAACCAAGACCGAGCATGCTTCCATCGGTGGGACATATGGAATCCTTAGTAACTGAATAACTTGTGAGGGGCTAGCCAAGGGTCCTCTAGTTTGAGCTTTCCATTTGCGTGTGAGTTGGATGGTGGAAAAAGGCTTGATGAGGACGGTGGTGTTTAGGATGTGGCCGCAGGGCAGGGTGTTGAAATAGGAACTGAACCTGTCCTTCCGCACACTGATGATTCTTGGGTTAGCCTCATGCAAGGTAAAGGTTTAGCCGCGCCCACTCTGCCGGCTTTCCCCGGAAGAGAGCTAATCAGGCGAGCCAGACGGTACCGATGGTTAAAAATAGTACACCCCTGCAGGGTTTAATCTTTTCGAAAAGCCGTGTCCACGGTTATGTACGACTTGGGAACGGACGATAAGACCATAAATAACATGAACTTAACTAAAATTTTGGCAACGTGTGTTAAAAGGTTTATTTACTCAAGGGTGATTCGAGGGAGTGCCTTGGTGGAGATGAGTGGTGGATTCTGGATACTGTTGGTTCAATGTGAACTAACGAATGAAAGTTTACTATCTTATCCCATTTCGAAAAACCTTCTGAGTAGTCAATGCAATGAGTCATGTCTTTAAAAAGGAAAACTAGTTTTATGCAAAACAACTACTATACAGATTTGAAGCCAATCATTGGGCCTATATCGCCCTAGTAACCTTGCGAGTACGTCGTACTCAGCCTTGCTTTGTTGATTATTATTTGTTTCAGAGGAGGACGTCACCGAACAGCAAGGTGGGTTCTTTGTTGACATCGACGAGTAGTCTGGGGTTCCCAGGTGGCAGCTTGGGACGTCACGGAACAGGCTGGCTGGGTTATGTTATTATAGGCCTCTTAGGCCATAATTTGGATTTTGTTGTTTAGACAACTAAATTTGCTTCCGCATGTTGTAATGTTGGGTCTGTGACCTCTGATGTGTAATTTGCTATCTTTCTCTTTATATGAGTTGAATTATAATCTCTTGTGTCGTAGAGTCTGTGATGTACCAGATGTTCCGCAGTCTTGATCTCTCTATTATGCATTGATAGCTATGCCAGTATTTATGGCATGATCGAGGTATTGCGTTGCCGATGATCCATTCCGAGCACGCCTGCCAAAGGTTTTGGCCTGGGAGTGGTAACCCCGGTAACTTTCGATTGTGTAGCATAGCCTGTGGTTTACATAGCATCTCTGTATAATTCCAGAGTCGGGGCGCTACAGATTTACCGCTCGGACACCCACCAGGCAAATCTTATTTGCCTCTCTTTGTGTGCATTAGGTTGCTCCGCACATCCATCTGAGTATATGAGCCATGTAAGGCTATGTTAATGGAGGTTTCTTAGCACGGTTTCATAGACATTTTATTTACTAGTCGTTAACCCGTGCATCTGCATGCACGGGCTAGCAACTTCAAATGACACACACATAGTAGAAGCATCTTATTACATACGGATTATAAACACCAAAAATATTGGATAAGGATTTTATAGTGCTATTACAAAACCAAAATAATAGTTTTCCATGGAAATTCTGCCTCTTCTACTTTCATGATATTCTAGTAAGATTGGATGGCAACGATTTCTCATTTTATCTCTTTCTTCTCACTTTATCTCCTTTCTATTTTCGCTAATGTGAGAGGCATCGGCAGCCTCAACCACAGTTCAAGCTTCGACTCACGACATGACTTTATCATACCATAATTAACCCATAGAGGAAAACAAAAGAACTTCTTTAATTTGCGCTACTGTTAAAGCAATTTACATATATAGGGTTTGGTGACATGCTGCTTAATCAAATACGTATTCGAATTTTGGTCAGATTATATCTATATTAATACATAAGTAGCTCTCCCGACGCCATATTCATCCATACTTAACTAAATTAATACTGGTAACATGTATGTCTTACATGGCTATTACCATCTGCAAATTATAACACAGCACTGTACGGGAACAACACCTTGTTGGAATAGAGTAGGCTATGGACAGATACATCCTTGAACACCATGCTTATCCTTGAACTGTACATACACAGTTAGTTTAAATTGATTGACGGAGTACTCAGTTATTGTTGTTCTCAATGCTATTGTGACCTGGAAATTGGAAAGATCCCATGAAATAATACTTTTTTATAGAGCATGAATTTGAACTGATAGTTGATTTTCATTAGAAGCTTACATTGAAGTTATGTTGGCAGCAAACCTGATTAATACTGAACAATATGTAAAACAGTAAAGTAAATAGTTATAGCTGAAATTCACTTTGGCTCCACGTGCATTTGCTCACTTCACCGGAAAACACATTTAGAAGTGTAATGTTTTTTCAAAAAACAATCGCACACCTTATATGTGCTCAAGTAAAGTTTCTCGAGAAACTGGCATTTATAGTGGCCTTAATTATGTTTGCTTTTAAATTTATCCATGCAAGTGTCAAATTTTAGTGCGTTTAAAATAGGAATGTTATTTCCCACCAAAATGCATATGTTCCACAATTAACAATAACTTCCATATATATGATATTAATTTTTAATTAAGGAGTCAAATAAAGTTATGTAAATAATACGTCAAGTTGTAGTGTCAAATATACAGTTGTTTTTAGAAGAAGTGCCGCTTCATATTAGAGAAAAACAGAATACTGCTATCGAAGAAGATGCAAATGAGGCCATAGATCAAATAACATGAAACGTTACCTGAAAGGATCATAGGACATCACTTGATAAATTTTCCAACTTCTATTGATTCCCTTGCCTCCGTGGTGCATGGATATGGTACACATGTAAATTAATCGACACTTGCTTATATTAGATATGTGTTGGTGCAGAAGGTAATGCATGGCAAGAGACATTACATTTTAACTCTACTTTGATTGGTCCAGCCAAGAAGTTCGGATTGTGTTAATCATGGCAAGGAGTCTACACAGAAATAACGAAGATAGGAGGAATTAAAGAACGATGGACGAAGGGTCTACAGTAATTGTGACTGACGCAAGTTGTCTAGTCTTTGGCTACATGGATAATTATCCAGCAATCAGAACTCTCAACCAAGAAGATTCTTAATCATCAAGAAAATATCTGAAGGAAAAAACGACATATTTCCTATTCGTATAATCCTACCACAAATAAAGAGAGCGACAGGTGTTGTGAAAGATAAATGGTACAGATTATTTTCTCTATGCATTTAGAAATCAAAATATTCACAAAAGCAGAAAAATTGATCAGTTTTATACTGGCTACTTAAAGATGTATGAAGATTCAGTTATTAGAACTTCAATTACCCTATATTAGATAACTGACTGCACCGCAAGAAAACAACCATTCGTTAAAGCTATTTTCCTGTATATGTTTTCTTGTAGTCCACTATATATTGCAGTTATTTCTTGTGATGGACAAAGTAGGACACCCGAAAATAATAGTTTAATAAATGAAAGATAAACTGAATCATTAGAGCTTGCAATAACCGCCTCCAAACTCTCGAAAATAATATGGATGTAAGTATTTTTTTATCAACAATGACACTTTAAGCACATCCCTTTGACTGTCCAGTATTCTTGTGTGACCTGAACCTCTAAACATTCTTCCACGGCCCTTATACGTATTAGTTATTTTTCTAAACAAAGAGATAGGGTGGTCGGCCTATATGATAGTTTATGGATGACAAAGCTGCAATTAGAAATAATGACATAAATGTGAAGCTGTAAATTGACGCTTATCATGAATTCAGATATATTACCTTTTTGCACACTGTATTGACGACCAATGAAACCCCAGTTCTGAATAGAGGAGAGCTCTAGAAAATAATAGAAATAATACAGAATCAGCGTGTTTCACAAATGCACACTTCTGCAGTAATTTTAATAACACTTGTATAAGAAAAGCATACCATCGTTACCATCTATACACTGCACTCTGAGATGGCTACTTCTACTTCAGTTAGATGCAGAAATAGGATATGAGCAACCACTAAAACTGAATTTAAGTAATTACAGAACTGGACTGCAACGTGGTCAGAACATAGGACCTGGGGAGACACGAAGCTGCTTGATCGGATCCTACCTTTTTCATGAAGCTGCTGATGTGTGATTGCAAGGAAAGGAGACGCAGCGAAACGACTGATGAGGAACGGAGGCGGTAGGTGTCGAGGAGACGGCGGCGGAGACAAAACAGATGTGGTTAAGGATCGACTCTGTGATTAATCAGACGAAAGAAAGCTTGCAGCACGTGAGAGTTAACCGGAAAGGCGACGCCCGCTGCCGGAGATCGACGTGCAGCTCGAACCTGTCTGGCTTCGACCGCTGGCCAGATACCTGCTTCCGCCGCGCGGCAGCTCGCCTGCCCGGCCTCCCCAACACCAGGGTACCATCTAGGGTTAGAGATATCCAGACACACGTACGTACATGTCTAGACTGAAGGGATCGGTGGATTCCGCGAGGACGTCGTTTCTTTTCCATCCCGTGAAAGATTTCTCTCGAGGCGTGCACGTGGGATAGAAAGTGAGGACTCTTTTTGTCTATTCATCTGACGGCTCTACAGACCTAATGCGGAAGATCGGATGGTTAATTTTCTTAGTTGTTGACGATTAACGTGGTGCTTCCGTTGGTGCCTCCAATTAGTAAATATAAGAAAGATGTGGCATACTATTTAATGAAGAAAGAGATTAATATAGCTTAGCTAACATACAACCTTTGCACGTGGGCATAGATAAAAAATATTGTTAGACCAATCATATGCATACATAAGACTCAAATCATTAAATTTAGATACAACACATAAGAAACAATGCATTGTACTAGTTGTCTTTTAAATTTTTATTATGTTTATGATAACGTGCTAAGAAACGATGTATTGGCATAGGTCCAATGCTGGAGGCGGACGAATGGCGCCGGAGCACGCTTGATCCGTTTATTTTCCACGGCTGTGAATGGTGATGGAGTCAAGAAGGTGCATTAAATGCTTTGATTTTCAATTGTTAATCATTTTAATACAGCGGTACCTTTTAGACAGGATACGGTATGTTTTCACCTAGGCATTGAATAAAGTATGTTGGTGAGGTCATGGCCATAAATTCTGATCGGTTATCAGCAGATGTTTAACATGTACAGGATGTGCGTGGTCTGTATATGGTACATGATGGACCGACTAAGAATTGCTACAAAAACTCAGAATATGGAGCACAGGCTACATGAAGCCCCAATTATTTTTGCAAAAATTAAAAAAAATGCTATATTCAAGTTCAAAATAATTCAATTCTTTTACAGATACACGAGGGTGATTTGTATCAATATGCACTTTCCTAGGGTGTGTGACATGGAGCTTATATTTTTAATTTTTTAATTCTATTTATTTTTTGAAAATGATTTTTTTCGTACACATGAAGATGATTTTACGAAAGAGAATTTTTTGTTGAAGAATACATTTAGGCCGGGCTAAAAACACAAAAATGTGGCACGAAATATGCATTTGAAAATTCATTATCATTTTTGTCTTCACGTTCGTCATTTTTGTTCAGGTCACGGGCGAAAGCATAATTCCTTGAAACTTTCTTCGAACACTAATTCTTTGAAGCTCTATGTACTTGTATACTTTTTTCAGGATTTTTAGAAGTCGAATAGTAAAGATTTTGAACTTTTTGAAAACTAGGCTATATGTAGCCGAGGCTCTCTTTTAGGTTCTTGAGTCAGATTGCAGCAATATGGAAATCATTTTTTCAAAACTTGGAAATTCTATTTTTACATTTGAATGAAATATGATTTTCTTTATGAATATGATTTGTATGAAATTGCATTTTTATAGTTGTTGGAAAATACGTAGTATTTTGGACTAAAATCTCACAAAAATGTGGCTTTAAGTAGGAATTTAGAAATTCATTTTTATCTCGCATTTGTCTGTTTTGTTCAGATCAAACGGATAAAAGAATAATTCTTTGAAGCTTTGTGCATGGTATACACCTATATGCACTTGTATATTTTAAAAGTTTTTTTAGAAGTTAAAAAATAAAGATTTTGATTTTCTTTTAAACCAGGTTCCATGTAGCACGAACTCTTTTTAATGACTCATATTTTGAAATTAAGAAATTCTATTTTGAGATTTCAAAGAAGTATGCACAGTCATAACGGATAAGGAGTCTGAGGAATCGGAAACATAGAGAGGATGAATTGTTAGAAAAAAAAGAAAAAAACATAGAGAGGATGGTTGGGCATGCAAACGCATACGAACGTCCAGATTGTATGCCTTGAGAGCATCTCCAGTAGATCCTCCAAATGGTCCTCCAAACCGGTGTGGACGACCGAGACGCAAAAAAACACTCCCAGCAGCTCCTCTATCGCGTCATCTTTTTTTGTTTTGAAAAAAGTAATATATAAATCAGATAACAATGTTGTGATTACAATCATTCAAAACCGATTTCGACGCGCAGGTCGGAATCGAATCTTGCAAAACACCTCCACTCAACTCTCTACGACCTAATTGACAAAGATCATGAGCAACAGAATTACACAATCTATTAACTTTCTGTAAAACTACACACCGATCCGGGGGCTTCTTCCTCTTGAAGTCTCTTGCAACGAGGCAGAGGTCAGAATGATCTTCACTTTCATCGTTAAAGGCGTTAATGACAGTAGCACAATCTGTCTCAATGATTAGATTTGAAGTCGAAAACTTAAGGGCCAACTCGAGACCTTGTAAGCATGCCATCGCCTCGCCAAAAGGAGCAGAAGGGCAATTAGGAATAAAATCCCATGCTGAACACAAAATCCGCCCGGAATGATCTCTCAGGATGGCACCCCAAGCACCATTATTTGTTTGCTTTGAAAAACTTGCATCAACATTGCATTTGACCCAACCAAACTCCGGTAATTTCCAGACATCCTTCTGCATAGCAGGTTGGTTTTGAATGTGTACCAGAGTTGCTTGCATATCATCTATTTTGTTCTTCCCTTTTCGATCTACGAGAATCTCACCTTTTGATAGCCCCTGCAAAGTAGCTAGATAATTCTGTAAGAATCCAATTGAGTTATGAACAGAAGCATCACCTTTGCCGAATATTACATCGTTCCGGTGATGCCAAGCACGCCACCAAATGAACATCATTTTGCTCCTTAGATCTTGGTTTAGGCTATCTAGGAGGACAAGAACCCAGTCGTGGCCAGTGAAAGTTAATTTCTCCTCGGCTGTTAGTCTCCAACAAGCTGTCAAACCTTGCCTTAGGGCAAGAGCCTTTGTGCAGCACATGGTCGCATGGTAACCAGTCTCATCTTCCATTCCACATATTGTACAGGTCGGAAGAACATTTGGCAGCCTATGACTTCTGTTAACCTGGACAGCCAGGCTATTCGTAGCTAATTTCCAAGTGAAGATTTTTACCTTCGGTGGTACTTTGGCATTCCAAATTAATTTCCATAATCCTCTGTCCCCATTAACAGCGTTGCTGGTATTTGGGAGGCTACCATTTCGAAGGTCTAGTGCCAAATTATAAGCACTTCGGACCGTGAACATGCCATGACGTTCAGGGCTCCAAGATATAAAATCGTCTTCTTCGAAATTTGGGAGGCATATTTTGAGTATTTCATCCGCATCAAAAGGCGTGAAAGTATTTCGCACCAGATCTTCATTCCAAGTGTGATCCTCATGATTAATTAATTGGGCGACTCGTCTTAGTCTTGAGTTCTTCACATTGGTCGTAATCTTCATGTCACCTCTAGAAAGCCAATTGTCACGCCAGATTCTAACTTTCTTCCCATCACCGATCCGCCAAATGATACCCTTTTTCAACAGCTCTAAACCATGCATAATACCTTGCCACCCAGGTGAGGGATTTTTAATGAAGGCAGTATCAGTTAACTCTCCGAAAGGGTAATATTTCGCCTTTAACAGCCTCGCACATAAGCTGTCCGGATAAGCAATTAATCTCCATGCTTGTTTCGCCAACAAAGCTTGATTAAAAAGGTATAGATCTCTAAAGCCCATTCCTCCCTGACCCTTTCTTCTCGTAATTTTGTCCCAGCCCATCCAGTGCATACGTTTCCTATCTGTATCGTCTCCCCACCAAAAATCTCTGGTAAGTTTCATAAGATCTTCACACAGACCTGCAGAGAACTTGAAGACACTCATGGAGTAGGTGGGTATTGCTTGAACCACTGATTTAATCAAGGTCTCTTTTGCTCCACTTGATGAATATTTTTCAGCATAGTCGGAGAACCGCTTTTTGATTTTCTCCTTGACTGGCTGAAATTTCCCATCTTTCATACGCCCATCTGGGACTGGCAGACCCAAATATTTTTCCTCAAAACCAACCGTTTGGGTGTCAAGAATAGTAGCCACTACTTTTCCAGCTTCAACAGAACACTTGTTGCCTAGAAGCAAAGAGCATTTTTCCGGACTGAGTAATTGACCTGTGGCTTCCTCATATTTATTAAGCACTGACTTCACTTTCCCCGCTTGATCCGCATTAGCTTCAAAAAATAGAAGACTGTCATCGGCGAAAAATAGTAATTGACCTGTCTCTATCGCGTCATCTAAATGTGGAGGTCCTCCGAAAACTGCTACCCGTCATCCACATTTGGAGGACGGGGCCAGTATCCTCCACACCAACTGCTCCCTCGCGAGCTCGTCTCCCGCGCGCATCCGGAGGTTGCAGGAGACGCGGAGGACGCCGGCGCCACTGCTCCGTCTCGCCGTCCCGAGGTATGTGTGCTCATTTTTTTCGAATCGAAGATAGGAGAGAGATGGGGGACGGCAACCAGCAAGGGGAGATGGGGAACGGCCGCCGCCGCTGCTGGAGGGCCGCCGCGGCTGGCCGGCTGGAGGTGCGGGATGCCGCCGCCGCTGCTAGCCGGCTGCTGGCACGCGATGCGTCCGCCGCCGCTGCTGGCCGGCTGGGGGCGCGGGATGCGGCCGCCGTAGCCACTCGGCTAGCTTTGCAAACACAGGAGAGCGGTGAAGAACATTTAGATCATTGTTAGACCCTGGTAAACCAAAGAAAGCATGCCAAATCCAAAGATCTTGTGAAGCAACGGCTTCCAAGATTATTGTGGGCTCTTTCACATGGCCTTTAAACATGCCATGCCATTTTTTGGGGCAATTTTTCCAACCCCAATGCATGTAATCTATACTCCCCAACATACCAGGGAATCCTCTTTCCTTCCCAATTACAAGCAATCTTGCAGTATCTTGTTCATTTGGAGATCTCAGGTACCTGTCGCCAAAGACCTCACAAACTTTGATCACAAATTTCTTGCAAGACTCTAAATTAGTAGATTCTGCGGACCGGATGTACTCATCCGCAAAATCAGCTGCTATCCCATAAGTTAGCATCCGCATTGCCGCAGTCATCTTTTGCAAATGATGCAACCGCACTTCTTTTTTGCGCAAAATAACCATCATAGTCATGCTCAAGTATACCATCAGCTATGCGTACAAACAAATTACGGGACATCCTAAACCTGTGCACAAAAAACAAATGAGAAAGGGAGGTGAAAAATAGGCAAACACAGAGTAGTGTGCTAATGACGAACCTTCGCCGAAATAAGTTCTGCGGGTAACGAGGAATTTCTCTGAAGTAGTCGTCCCACAAAAGAACAAATCCGGCATCTCTTCCTCGATCAATCGTCTGACATCCATGCTTGGAACTGCCATGGTGTCGACCATTTCCCTAGTCATCGTCCTCGCGCTCGGCGAATGATGCAAGAATGAGTTCATCGTCATCAGATGAAGATGACGACGAATTCATGATCATATCCCAAGATGTGTTCATTGTATTATGAGAGAGTGGATAGAGGAATTCAGGAGAGAGCAGAGAAGCCACAACCAGGAATGCTGTGAGTGAGGTGGGATGTGCTAGTATATATAGACATGAAATATAGCCGGTATAAATAGAGCCATTGGAAACATAGCCGTTAGAAACATAGCCGTTAGAAACATAGCCGTTAGAAATATAGCCGTTGAAAATATAGCCGTTGCAAATATATCTGTTAAAAAAACTGTTGGATGGTAGTTATAAAGATACTATTAAAATATAGGAAAGAGAATATAGATGTCCTGGGTATAGATGATCCACTGTAAAACTGGGAACATCTAAAAAGGAATCTGTGTGGATGATGTGCTATATGGAGATATAGATGACCAAATATAGATGATCTACTGGAGATGCTCTCAGGTTGGCGTCTGCCTAAGGTTGGGCATGCAAACGCATACGAACGAGGGTCCACCGACGTATTTGTTCCAAACATTACCGGGGAGAATACAGAACGAGATACAGAAGACACTAGTGAGACCAACGGCTCGATGGATAAAAGATAACCCGACCAAGCGAGCTCGGGCGCTCCTAAGAGTTTTCGGTCCAATGCTCCATTACTTCAAGTCCTAGGTGCAGATTACCTCATTTACAATTAGCAAAATCTACTAATCTTGCAACCAAGGAGCATTTTATGAACTCTTCTCAGTTATACATCAAGCCCTCTCTTCTATAAAGTCTTCTACAATGTCTCCGATGCATTGAAGAAACTATGGGCAAGGAGCTTGAGGAAGCTGACGGCTCCAAAAGAAGAGCACATGTTAATTGTTGCAGGAGCACATACTACACTATAATAAAGTTCGTGGGTTCCCTGCGATGTCGTTCGATTGGGTTTCTCTAGCCAGTGTCCTCGTGCCACGTGTCTTGGCTTGGTCGACGTGTACGATTCCTACTGGTTTTCGTTATGTGTCATCTTCTGGCTTTGTTTGTATTATGCCTCTTTGGCTTCTCTGGTGTTTGCTTTGCCGGTTCCCCTCTGCATGCTTTGCTTTGTTCTACCCGGTGGTTCTCTTCGCTGTGTTTCTTTTTGTATGTGTTTCTTTGCCGGTTGCTACTCCGTTTGCCGGTTCCTGCCTTGTCTGCCGGTCGCTACCCCCTTTTCTTGTTGTTACTAGCTCTCTGGTGTGTTCCTACGATTCATATCGCATGTGTCTGCTATTTATGTCTTAAGCCTCGTGTGAGCTATTTTCTATCCTCTACCATTTATTCCAGCATTTAATACGTGTGTGGTCTGCGGCTTGACTTTTGTGTCTCCTGGTTGCCACTTTCTTCTTCTGTCGGCGCCGCCGGCCCTTGGCTCGTGCTGCGGTTCCACATTGCGGCTCACCTGGCGTTCGTTCGTTTCGTACGGCGATGTTACGTACCTGTTCTACCATGCTTAGCTCATGTTTTTCTCTCTATATATATGCGTACCGTACCCCTGCCTATTCTCACTCGACGTGCTCACCTGGTTCCGTAGCGTTCCTTCATGGCTTCTGGCCAGTGTTCCGGTTCGTTTGCCGATCGTCGTCGTAGTATTCGTTTGGGGAAGCGGCCGTTCGATATTGTCGAATGTATGTGATTTCGTGTTTCTTTTTTTACATCGCCGCCGGACGTCGTGTCCTCTCGTACGTATGTTCGTTTACTGTTTCTTTTCTATATAGGCTCGTCTTCTTTGCCTCCGTTGTCTTCTGCTCGACGTCCTGCTGCCGTGAGGCATGGCGTAGTTTCTTCTCGTCGGTCAGGTTAGTCTTCGCTGCTTCTTCTATAGTTGGCGTATTTCCATGTGAACTGATCTTAGGTTCTTTTTCCAGGTGCTTCCATAGTTTCGGTGCCTTCGCCTTCTACCAGTGTTCCGTCCTCCGTTCATGTGGCTTCTGGTGGTTCTACGTTTGTGATTCCTTCGGTTGTTCCTCCTCCGCGTATTCATCGTCCAGTTTTACTTTCTACTTCTCGTGGTACGTACCTTTTACTTCCGTTTTATTTGGCAGGTTTATTTCCGATGGTTACAATTTTTATATTTCCTTTTTGTTTGATGGTCGTTGCAGTATGTGGGTTGCCTTACACGTCGGTTTCTCGTGCTGTTGCTAATCAGAGGAGGCGTCGTCTTGTGGATCGTCACCGCCGGTGCTTCAGGCGAGGTGTGTATTTTCTTTATGGTACTTTATGTGTGCAGATTTTACTTTTGCTCAGTAGGTTGCTACGCGTGTTGGTGCTACCTACTTTTGCTGCTTTGTTTGTAAGTTTGCTACGTGCTGACCTTTCTTTTTAAACAGCTCTTCCGGTGTACGTTCGGTTGCCTCTAAGTGATGAGTTTGTATGTACTCTTAAAGGTACTCGACTATTATGTTGCGCCGTTTATTTTCCTTTTATAAACTTTTATTATGGCTACTAATAATAAGTAGCGCTGGCTTGTTCGTTTCTTGTTTGCATGTTCAAGCGGCTATGCCTGGGCGATCTTACTATGGACCTCCCCATCATACGTGCATGCATTGCACTGCTTCATTTTGGTTTCAAGAACGTTGTAAAAGATTTAGTACAAATAAGCATGTTGTTTACAACGGATGTTGCCATCAGGGCAAGGTCTCATTGCCTGTGCTGCATTGGTTATCAGATTGCATCATTCTTGTCTCTGATAACGACAACTCCATCGTTGTGTTGTCTCTGGATGTCCACCTGTTATCACAATATTACGAAATTCATTATTTTTTCGTTCTTCCTCTATAAACCAACGGACTATATATGGTAGACGATTGTTGTGGAACGTACGGATATTCTGCCGTACGCTGCACCACGTAATACTATCCGTGCTAGCATCCTTTTTTGCAACTTCTTACTCCGACCAGGTCAGTTACGCAATTCTGTAACCATATCTGAATTTTTATAGTGATACTGACATGCTTTTGACATTTAGCTTTCATTTTACCTTGCCAGCAAGCTATTTTATCCTCAAATGGAAAAAGAAATATTCGTTGGTGATATTCAGCAACGAGCAAGATTATATGCACCACTACATTTCTCTTATACTATTGAATCTACCGCTTCTTTCCAGCAGATGCCTGTCAAGAGAGTCCTAGAGGTTATACAAAAATTGTTAAAGCCAGTTAGAATAACCAAAATCTTGGTTATTCAGTCAAAAAAAAAACAACCAAGATCTAAAATAATTTTTTTCCAGCCTTACCTTTATTTTCTGTACCATGTCCTCTTTCTCCTTGGAATGGTAAGCATAGGTTGATTCCATGCGTTGGCTCCGTTATAGTGTCGCTATTGAATGGTATGGAACGCCCGTTCTTTACTACTGGCGTGGCTAAACTGTCCTACTTAACATCCTTGCATGTGCGGCGTATCTCTCAGTTTCTGTAATAAATTAACACCAGATAGGAACCGCGTGGCAGATGCTTAGGTGTGGGACTGTTAAGACGTGGCATCTGTTCGACTATCGTTCGTCGACAACATGTCCTGGGGTGCCTGGCGATATCCCAGCGCGTGGCACCTACGTAGCTAGCTGTATCCGTTTACGTGTCGCAAATGCACTTACCGGTGGCACCCGTGGATGGACGTGCTACGTCACGTGCTGTGTGTGCTTCCCCTAGACGACCGCTTCACGTACGCGTGGCTTCCCCAGGCTAACCACGTCATGCGCGCGTGGCTGCTCGTGGTCGCGTCGTGCCGTGCGCGTGGCTGTTCGTGGTCGCGGTGTGCCGTGCGCGTGGCTGCCCATGGCTGACAGCACGATAAGGGCATGGTTGCGCGTGGCTCAATACATGACCCAGTTCTGACTGTTGGTCAACGAAAGTGTGCCGTTGTAATAGCTACTGCCATTTCTTTTGACTATATTAACGAAAGTGTGCCGTTGTAATAGCTACTGCCGTTTCTTTTGACTATATCTATTATATATTAAAAGTACATGACGGGCTAACCAGAAAAAAGAGAAAACCGCTAGAAATTCTCACAAAAATCAGAAACATCTGGCCATTTATTTAATAGACTAAAAATCAATAACCATTAGATTAGTTTTAAGAAAAAAATTACCCACCATTGCCATTACAATAGGAGAGGTATCCCGGTGCTGCCCTAAACGTTTTCTTTTAGTTTCCTTTTTCTGTGCAACACAGCCGCCGCAAGGAGGCGTCCTGGACGCCGCACCTAAACCTAGGAGCGTCAAATCCAGATGCGTTGCTCTATGCAATGATCGATGTGAAGCAAGCATGGATGCATGCATCGCCAAAAAGAAACACAAAAGCAAGGTTGGATGATCAGTATGACTTTTCTGGAGCGATCAAACTCAAGGCGCATAAGTTAATCTACATGCATAAGCCAGCTAGCTTTGCATCTGCCAAGTTTTGAGCAGACGTACGCATCGGGAGCAAGAGAAAATCAAGAATTAGGTTTTGCAAAATCGATAGGTATAAATTTTATTGGAGCGATCAACCTCAAGGGGACAAACAAAAAAGACGTTCGTGTACACCCGATGCGAGATCAGCTTGAGGACGAACACAACTCAAGAAGCTTTGGGGAGACGAGCAGATCTTCATATCCAGTAATTTCCTTCCACACAAAGGAAAACCTGAGAAGATCTTTCCATGGCGGCAATAGACTTCTGCATCCACGGATCGACTTCTGCTCGAATCCATGGCCTTTCCGCTGAGGTTGAACGAGAACAGTACGGCATAGAGCGTAAGCGCTTGCCTACTCAGTAATTCATTTCGTCAGAGCAGCATACCGTGTAGGCCCTGCACACCGGAGCAGATCATCTTCAATGCCTCAATGGTGGAAAATTTTCATACTCCAGGCCACAGAGAGAGGATATCAGGGCTAACAAAGTGACCTTGCTGACGAAGATTATGATGTTATTTTAACCCTCACATGTTATTGCATTACTCGGTGATTACATTTTTCCTGGAAATAAAATTATTCTGTTTTCCTAATATCTACATCTGCAGAAGATGTTGAGTTCAGCAAAGACGAACTAACTTTATTTGCTCCTGGTCAACAAGCACATCCTGGATGTGGTATTCTGCAGGAGAGGACCACTCAGCTGATCGCTGCTACTTCAGTTTGTATTTTCGAGTCACTAGACAACGTACACAATCTTCCTCTAGCATATAATATCTTCTAGGAAATAGACCATCGAGTTCAAGAAAATCCTCGCAAATTTCAGTATATCTAAGTTTATCCTTTTTGTTGACAATAGGGATTTTTTCTAAACATCGTGAAGAAACTGACCACATATTTTCTTAATTTTATAAATCAAGGTAAACTGAAAAATCCTTATAGAAGCCACCTTTTCTAGAGGATGCCTTATGGCGGCCATCGCTAGGCTTGGATTCTGCAGCCCCTTATTCGCTGAGCGGTGAGTACATTATACCTTGACCTTATTGAGCAACTATGGTGGCCGTTAAGCAACAAAATTATGCGGATATGATTTCCTCATGATTAATCCAAGTCAGTGTTGCTTTATTCTTTTATACTGTTTTTTTTTTTGGACCCCCAATTCAAAGACCAGATCGAGTTGTCCTTCCACCTCCTTGAGGTCAGTGTGTTTTGCAGCATAATACTATTTAACTTTTCTTACTTCCATGATAATATTAACTTTTTTGGTTAGACATTTTAACACGACCAACCAGCCTTGCCGGCTGGTTGATAATATTTAATTTTAGAATGCTTATTGTTACGTCATAGATACCCAATTTCCACAAATGTTTATACCCAATTTCTTCGAATAATTTGAAGTTTGTTTGTCCTTTCTCTCCCCCCGTGTCACCCCACCCTAGCTGAATTTTGACTAAATACAGTTATTTACTGATTACATCTCTTTATTGTCTCATCAGTAATACAAGAGAGTATGAAGACATTCATAACTATTAGTAGCTGAACCTTGATATCCTGAAGTGCCAAGTTGCTAACGTAATTTACTATCCTCGGATATCTTGATGGGCTCAAGGACCATTATTATCCTTGGATGAGTTCAAGGACCATCAGGGATCTGAACTAATGGAGTTTTGCATGGTAGGTTAGCTAAAGCAAGCGACTGTTTCAAACGTTGAAAGTTTCGTTTCAATCATGACATATTTGGTTATCAATATTTTTATTTATAATTGTGTAACAAAGGTAAGAGAAAGCCACCTGTAGCTATGATGAAACCTGAAAGTTTCGTTTATCCTTACAGTTCTATGCTTACTCATACATTATGGTTCTTCGATGGTACCAGGCTGTATTGTGCTGAGTGTTCATGTGTCAAAATCTAGAAGAGTGGTATCCTGGTAAGTTGCATTTCATTATGATTTATAATAGGTTGACCTAACAGACATTGGTACGGCTAATATATGTTTTCTCTCATATTATATGTCATTGTAAATTAAAAGAACACAGTGGCGAGTAGCATCTAAATATACACATTTGTTGGATTGTTCACAATCACAACCTATCATTCGATCAAGCAAATGACCCTCTCTATAAAAAAATGACCAAACACCTGACTCTAAAATGGCATGTGTACATCCAGATCTAAGTAAATATTATGTTTGTTCTATTGCAACTTGTCATCTCAAGTAAGAAAGAGGAGGAATAATGGCTCTTTTCAAAGGCAAACTAATTGAAATAACAGAACAGCTTAATATGTTCTCCTTTATTGGGCCCTTTTTCATTTTCTTAAGATTTCTTTGTTGTGCTTTGACAAAGCTATGATTGTTCTTTTGGTCCGGCCTCTCATGAAGTTAAGTTGATAAGGTTATTTGTTCGATATTTATCTCAAGTGATGTTAAGACATGCTATTCTTTCACTCTACTTTTTTATTACATGCTAGCAGTTTGCCTATTCTATGAGTAAATGGTTCCCGACGAAAATAAAAGCTCGACATTAAAATTGTTTTATATAATAACAAATACATTTTATGTCTCCATTCTCCTACAATCTGATCAAGGCTATCCTCTAATACCATGGTTCTTTCTTGTATTTCCTTAATAATTTATACACAACCACGGTAGTTTCCTACTCACTCATGCCCTTTAAAAATTGTGCTACATCGTTTTCTTATATGTGCACAACGAATATAATGAGGCTAGAAAAAAGATTTTGTCCTGTTAAATGCAGTCATGTGTGCTTCCACCACAACTCAAATTTTTCACCTCCACCAGCCTCGACATTATCAACAACTCTGCTAACACAATATGTCCTTGCTCCTGCCTCTATGTTCTTACTACATTTGCTCAGTGCACATCAATCTTAGACCACGTGGAGGAAAGTGATCTACAACAAGGAATGATGAATTTTAGAGTAGTATTGAAGTATTGGTTCCATAAATTTTCTGATTTGACGTACATATACTTAATTGACTTAAGGAGCTATATTTGAAGATTTTTTTCATGTTCAATTTGTTGTTTAGAAGGAGGACAAAATAAGTCAAGGAGAAGATGTGATTAATTTGCACGGGAAAATACTAACCTGGCATTACCTTTTCATTATATCTATGTTAAATTTCTGTTAACATATTCTAAATTTTCATTCATTCGGTTCTTCTTGAATTATGGAGCATGAAAGCTAAAAAGGCAATAGCTAGGTTAGAGACTACCATCTTTTCCGAGGGGTCATAGGGGCATTACTTCAGTTATACTACGTATAGGCATGTGATTCATTTATGCTTTAAGTCAATTAACTATGTTCATGTTAGTACATTTTTCACTGTAACTGAACATGCCTAAATAGTATGATAAGCTATAATTTTTTTGGTATACAAACAGTTCACTCAGTGTGAAGTTTGTATAGTTACTACAAAAGATGGGTTATATTTATAGTAAATATCATAATAATGTTGTCAGATGATTACCATTAAATATATTTTACATGTGTAAATCTCGATGGCAATGATCTCAATTTTTAATTAGTGTTTGAATCATATATTAAATAAATAACAAGATGTTGCCCGCGCATGTGCGCGGGCCACTTTGCTAGTTTATTATAATAACAACAACTCCATCGTTGTGTTGACTCTGGATGTCCACCTGTTATCACAATATTACGAAATTCATTATTTTTTCGTTCTTCCTCTATAAACCAACGGACTATATATGGTAGACGATTGTTGTGGAACGTACGGATATTCTGCCGTACGCTGCACCACGTAATACTATCCGTGCTAGCATCCTTTTTTGCAACTTCTTACTCCGACCAGGTCAGTTACGCAATTCTGTAACCATATCTAAATTTTATAGTGATACTAACATGCTTTTGATATTTAGCTTTCATTTTGCCTTGCCAGCAAGCTATTTCATCCTCAAATGGAAAAAGAAATATTCGTTGGTGATATTCAGCAACGAGCAAGATTATGTGCACCACTACATTTCTCTTATACTATTGAACCTATCGCTTCTTTCCAGCAGATGCCTGTCAAGAGAGTCCTAGAGGTTATACAAGAATGATGCAATCTGATAACCAATGCAGGACAGCACCAACAGCAGAACACCAGATGGAGAAACAACAGGCGCTGCTAAGCAAAAAAGAAGGAAAAAAACCTGTTGTATACAAGATGAGCCAATTCCAAGCCACAAGTACAGAACTCTTGGAACAACAGTTGTTCACTAAAACGTCGGCATACGCATCAGCACAAAAGGAAAGCAACAGCAACGTACATCAGACGAGCCAAACATTTAGCTCTCCAAAAACTCTCGGAACCATGCCACCAAGTTCAAGCGTCTGCAACCAGTCGAGCAAAGGATCAACCCTACATCAACTACAGCTTCAGATACCAAAGCAGCAACAAACTGGAAACCCGAACAATATAACCAGTGGAACTATTCCTCCAGCCAATACTGGCCATCTCCTTGTAAGTTTCAAAATTTTTACTATCAGTGCATCCCAAAACCATATATATTAAGTGTTTTATATATATTAACTTCGGGATTTTTTTTTGCAGATTTCCAATGCGTTTGTAACAACCAAGAAACAACTCCTTGGAGCAATAGCAGCTCCAATCGGTCTACAACTTGGAGGATTACGAACCATTCCGTTAGCCGACCGTTCATACAAAGTAGAACTGCACACAAAACTCAACTCAGCCCACCTAGCAGGATATACCAATGAGCCAAAGATATTTTCCAGTCAGTCAACCAAAATATTAGGCTATGCAGAGGAGGACGTGTGTTTGCAAGCACTGCAGTTCTACTTTGGAAAACCAGCAATTCCGGTACTTGAGTACCTATATAGGTCGTCACTTACAGCGCAACAACTAGCACATGACCATCAAAGAGACCATAACAACATTGCAGTATTGGTGCAACGGCAATCAGCAGTAATCAAAGTTCTGGAGACAACAGCTCAGAAGCTCAGATATGATCTAACCAAAGCAAACAGCGGAAAATAACATGTGGCTGACGGTACAAAGACAAGTGCATGGCCATTGCACTTACCAGGAACACATCGCTCCACAGCCACCAAGCCAACCGGATCAGCAAAGAAAACAACCCACTAGTTCAGAAGAATAAAACTATATTATTCTGCAGACAAAATATAGCCCTCTTATGTAGTACTACACAAGTAGCCTTAGAATAACATCACCCCCATCTGTATAAAGTAGTATGCGTAGAATCTAATACCTATGTTATGTTCTACTCTGCCCATGTAAAATAGCACTCGTAGCGAGCTGGCAGTTACTTCCAAGTATCAAGTTTCCTATATGTTTATCAGACTAACACCTATGTTGCGCCCTGCTCTGCCTATGTAAGATAGCACCTGCAAGAAGTAATAAACTTCCTTCTAAGTATTGAATTTTCCATATACAATCTGTATTCCCCTGGCAATTACTTCCAAGTATCAAGTTTCCTATATGTTTATCAGACTAACACCTACGTTACGCCCTGCTCTGCCTATGTAAGATAGCACCTGCAAGAAGTAATAAACTTCCTTCTAAGTATTGAATTTTCCATATACAATCTATATTCCCCTAAGTAACATAATTTTTAGCACAAATAATATGTCTACCAGAATTATAAGGTTACTATTTTATATTACACAAAAATAAATATAACACTGCCAAACAAATGATAAACAATGTAATGTAACCAACAGCTAACTAAAACAGTCAAAAAAAAAACGTACCACATATATCTCGACAACATAACGATACGAAATACAATAATACTATATGTAAACTACGCCTTCAGAACAAGCAAATACAAGTTATCACATATATAGTACACTTGCCAATACAGAATAACACAAAAACTCATAGTCCAAATGCGAAAACATACATTCAAATTCCACAACACCATTTGGGGAAAACATACAAATAGAAAACTAACCATCACAAATACGACAGACTAATACGAAACATATAAATCTAGGTAAGACGAACCACAGGTAGCACCGACGGCAAACTTGAATCATGGAGGAGATCCGGATTCACCTTCACACAGCACAAAAGAGAACCGCCGACCCAGAAAACATGCCCATGAAGATTCATAGCATCAACCTGCCTCCACATCTGAGCGAACAGAGAGAAACCATCCCACCCACGCTTCAACCGGTAACGATGGTGATCAGCAACAGAAGAACCAAGTATGGCAGCCGCTCCTGCCTCAACGGAAACACTGCCACCCAACACCCAAAACTACAACATACTACCACGCTCAACTGGTAGTGGCCCAAGAAAGACAACTGGATGACCAGCCAATGCGAGCTCGAGATTCCCAGCCACCATGTTTCTCAAGAACACGCCGACGGCCAATACCTAGATCTGAGAAAAAAGAAAGCCTGAGGATATGTGGACACAAAACAATTATAAACACACCCTCTGCCGTCCCAACTTCTACCAGCATTGAAGCAACAATAAATAACCAGAGATACAGCCGTTAGATGCACATGGCACGGCACCAAAAAAATCAATAGATTTACACGGTCAACTTCACTGTCACCGCGTACATACAGCAGCACTTTTCCTTTTTTCTTCAAAAACTCATATAGGTACCCACAGGTATAAATGCTAATGAATAAAAATAAAACAATATACATATACTAAACGAAAATGTAGACCTACATACAACATAAAAAAAAAGGTTAATAAGAGAAAATAATTATGCACGGGCGCGGCGTGTCGCCGCGCCAAGACCTACTAGTATTCCAACAAAGGCAGTAAAGAATTCGATTACTGCAGCAAGTCAGTCAAAGCCTCATGAGAACAGTGGGACTCAACTCATAAAAATGTCTTCACAACCACATTCTTTCAATTAGAAGACAACCAAAGAGGCACTTGAAGATCCAAGTGGACGGAGAGGGTAAGTATTCCCTCCCAAAAGAGTAACCACAAACCTAAATTGTGGAAACATCAAGATCTTGGTATAGACTTTCCTTAAATGCTTGCATAAGAACCTAAACATGGTGTGTTTGGTTGGGATCCTGAATCCAGATTCACTGCCTGAATGCTGGAATCTGAACCAAAGGGGTTAGCAGGCCGACATAGATTCCGGGAACGCAACAAATTTTCACGGTGCAAATCAAAAGTTGCTTCAACCCCTGATTTTCACTGCGTCGTGTCCAGGCAAAAACCTGAAAATTACCCACCATGCCACCTGTAAGTGAAAACTAACCGTTTCGTTCTCCTTTCCACCCCAGACCTTCCTCATGTATGTCTCCTTTTCCCCATGGCCCGCACGAGGAAGAGAATAGGCAAGGCTAGGGTTCTCATCGCCGACCTATTTCGGCGGCCTCCGGCAAGTGCGCCGACTAGGAATTGAACCCCTACAGACCGCCTCTCCCATTGCCCTACTAGACCAGTTCGAACTTGGACGCGACGCCAAGCTCTAGCTCCCAGCTCGCCGCCGCATCCATTGCTATGTCCGTCGCGGTGCCATCTCCAGGAACCGCGCCTGACACCGGACGGCCAGAGATCGACTGAGCCGGTGAGCTTCCAGCACATGTCGTTGAGAGTGGTGCTTGGGACGTCATCGATGGAGGAAACAAGGGGGTTGTAATCGCCAACCATAACAGCAACAATATGCTCCTTCAACTCGTCATCGTTGATCTTTCTCCCTGCCGCCGTGGGCTCGGATGCAGAGCCCTTTATCTTGGCAATGAATTGAGCATTGGGCATGTCATTTTTCTTCGTGTTGGAGAGGGCGCCGCGGAGCATGGTCACACGTACCTTGGACCGCGAGGAGAACCACTCTGCAAGGGGCGACCACACATCAACAGAGTGTTCAAGGCCAATGACCTGAGCAAGGATATTCTATGTCACCGATTTCAGCAAGTAGCCCATACTTGTTGATCTCGTGCAAGGCACTCTCCATAATCGGGGTGGGCATGGTCTTTTTCTTCTTTTCTGCATCTTCAACCTCCATGGTTTTCATCGGCGGGAAAGCGGAGTCATCGAGTAGATACATGACTTGCGTGACGCATAATGCGGGAAGCACTTGCGCCTTCCAGAAGAGGTAATTCTCCCGAGCCAGTTTCTACGAGGGAGAGCCCCCTAGGGCTGCTGCCAAGGATGTTATTGTAGAGAATGAGGACGCCATCGAGAGGGAGGGACGGGTTCGACCTCAACACTAAGTGACCGACGACGACGATTTTTATTTAGGGTTTTGGAGATAGAATTGTCAAACGATAGGAAGAGGCGGCTCTGATAACGTGTCAATCTAGACGTACAGGATGCCTCACTACACTTCTCAGGTATGTGTTATATGAGAAATCAGGAAGGCCCAAAGGCGTTGGTGTACTACACCAGATCGTATACGTGCCATATTACATGTTCAACGATTCCATCTAAAAGGAAGAGCAAGCTTGGTCGCTACTCTGCCTAGGCTCAGCAGTTGTCGCTACAAGGAAAAAATGAGCCTAGCTAGCTACTCCCTCCGATCCATAAAAAGTGTCGCCCACTTAGTACAAAATTTATACTAACATAGTACAAAATGTGTCGGCACAGTGGAAACCAGGGTACCACGGGCCGGCCTGCCAGGGCCCACAAGATTCTTCAGAAGATTTCGCTAAGGACCAGGCTCTCTGAGCCTGGCGAGCCTCGTGAGGGTTTTTCCCTCGCGAGGGACCTCTCTTCCTCACCAAGGGATTTCCCCTCGGCGAGAGACCTCTCCTCGAGAGGGCATCTCGGATGCCATTTGCAAATTCTGCTAAGGACCAAGCCGAAAGGCTCGGCGAGGCCTTTTGCCTCGCGAGGCTTCCTTCTTCTCGAAGCCAGCTCTGCCTCCGCGGTAGAGCGCACATGGGCTCTGCATCCTTCGCAGAGTGACGACCGCGCCAGCGCGCGGTGACAACAGCGCCATAGTTGCCATTCTTATGTATAAAGGAGTCAACAAAGCTGCACCAAGCAAAGGAGCCCCAAGGATTGCCACTTTGGTGATAAGGGAACCGTCTGTAGCTACCCTCCAAGGACGACGTCACCGTGGGACACATCCCGCCTCAGCAGCGCCAGCCCACCGTCCTATTTGGACGGTAGCTTTTTCCAGCTTTGGTGACGCCGCCCCTGCCGTGGACCGCGTCCATGGACCTTACCTTTATGGTGGACTCTACCTTTATTGTGCACCGCACCTCCTCCTTCGTCGCCATGTGGTAGCCCTTCCCGCCAAGATGTTTTGGGGGAAGAGGCCCGAGACGCCTATAAAAGGAGGGGGAGCACATTCGGGCAAAGGGTTCGCACTCCTGGAGCTTAGACAAAACCCTAGATCTGAGTTCTGCGAGTAGTAGCCATTGTTAGCCACCCAGAGCTCGCCAAGCTCGCCCTGTACTGAAACCTATCCAAGCAAGTGCAATACAATCCGAAGCAGGACGTAGGGGTTTTACCTCACCTAGAGGGCCCTGAACCTGGGTAAGACCGTGTGTTCCTCTCTGCAGTGCTTCCCCGCAGCGATCCAGGCGAGCACCGTCGCCGAGGCATGTTGAGGGTTGTTTGATTCCGTGTTCAGCCCCTTACTCGATCCTTCGTGAGACACACCCAGTTCCTGGGACAGTTCTCCGACATTTGGCGCGCCAGGTAGGGGGCTGAGGCGCATCTTCAACCTCGATACCGCCATGTCCGGCATCTCTCGCGCCGAACGTCTCACTCGCCGGACGGCTAGAGCCGCCACCGCTCCCGCTGGCAACCCGCGCGGCTGCCCGCGTGGAAGTGCTGCTCCGGAGCGCCGCGTCGACCCCGAGCCCCGCATTGAGCACCTGGAGGACGACGACATCGACCACGCTGAGGACGACCTCGATGAAGAGGAGGCCTCCTCCCTGCACCCGTCGCGGGACCGTGCTGCTTCCTCGCTGGGCCGCCCTGCACCCAGCCCAGCGATTGCGCTTCTCATGGCGCAGGAGCTGCTGTAGTACCGCCCCACGCCGGAGGCCCAGGAGGCCTGGCTCAACCGCCTCTCCGAGCTCGTCGGCGCCGCTCCTGCACCATCTCGCTCGCTGGTCCTCTCTGCACGCGCAGGGGACGTGGCGCACGGCGCGTCGCATGCTCCTCCTCGTCACCCCGCGCCCGCTCCCGCTCCAGCTCCACCGGCTCCACAGCAACCTGCTCCAGCCGGGGCTCCTCCTCGCGACAACCGCGATGCGTCGCACGCGTCGTCGCCGCACGACTGCCAAATCGTGCAGCGAGCCCCGGAGGACGCACGCGTGAGCATCGAGCACCACCAGGATCGCCACAACCACGCCGTCCATCACGTCGCCACCGCGGGGCGCCACCCTCGCCAACGGCACGGTCACCTACGGCACGACGGTTGCGTTCACGCGCAGCCTCCGTCGCGTCGCCTGGCCGGTCAAGTTCTGGCCGGATCTTCCTCCACGCTACGACGGCAAGAACAACCCCCTGGAGTTCCTGCAGCTCTACACCTTGGCCATCCAGGCCGCCGGGGGTGACGACAAGGTCATGGCGAACTGGTTCCCCATGGCACTCAAGGAATCCGCGTCCTCGTGGCTCACCAACCTCCCCGCCGAGTCCATCAACACCTGGGAGGACCTCTGCCGGTGCTTCGTCGCCAACTTCAAGGGCACGTACGAGCGCGGCCTCACGTACAATGATCTCCGCACCGTGCGCCGGAAGCCTGGCGAGACCCTCCGCAAGTACATCCAGCGCTTCAGCCAAGTGCGCAACAAAATCCCCAACGCCACCGACGCGCAGGTCATTTCGGCCTTCCAGGCTGGGGTCACGGATGTGCGGATGCTCGAGAAGCTTGGCATCCACGACAACATCACCACCGTCGTCAAGCTCTTCGACTTGGCGGACAAGTGCGCCAAGGCTGAGGAGGGCCGCTTGTTCGTCAAGAACGAGCCAGGGGACCCCGCCGAGGAGTCCAGGAAGAAGAAGAAATCCACCGAGAAGCGCAAGACCACTGCGGTCCTCGCGGCTGAGCCTGACGCCAAGCAGCCTCGCCAAGCTACCACTCCAGCCACGGGACCTGAGAAGAAAGATGATCGCCCCTTCTGCATCTACCACAACAGGCATTCCCACGCCACCGAGGACTGCTACGACCTCAAGAGGCTTCGCGAGGCTTGCGAGGCTCGCGAGGCAAATGATCGGCAGCGGGGCCGCGGCGGCCGCAGGGGGCGACGCTGGAACAACAACTACGACGACAACTACCAGCAGAACCCCCAGGCCAACGCCGCCCAGCCCATGAACGACAACCTCCCTGCCGAGACTCCTGAGGGCTACCAGGTGCCTCGCGGGGCTGCTTGCATCCTTGGCGGGGCTCAGGCCCCCCCAGCTCCAACCGCCACTTCAAGCAATTCGCTCGCGAGGTCGCGGCTGCCCTCCCCGGGGTCGAGGCCTCCAGGCCCCTCAAGTGGTCCCAGTGCCCCATCACCATTGACTCCGCCGACCACCCCAAGTCCACCTCGACTGTTGGCACCATCCCGATGGTCTGCACTCCCACCATCAACAACATTGCCTTCTCTAAGACGCTCATCGATGGGGGTGCAGGCCTCAACGTCATCTCTGTCGAGACATTCGAGAAGCTGCAGGTGCCCTACGAGCGGCTCATGCCCACCAGGCCCTTCTCGGGGGTGACTGAGGGTCTCACCACCCCCTTGGGGCAGGTGAGGCTCGCGGTCACTTTCGGCACCCAGGCCAACTACCGCACCGAGCTGATCGATTTCGACGTCGCGCACATCAGCCTGCCCTACAACGCCATCCTCGGCTACCCCGCCCTCGCCAAGTTCATGGTGGTGACCCACCACGCCTACAACCTCGTCAAGCTCCCTGGCTCGGGTGGCACCATCGTCATCCGCGGCGTGGTCTCGGACGCCTTGTACGCTGCGCAAGCAGCCTACAAGGCTGCCGCGGTGGCGTCACCCGCTGACGAGGATGAGGAGCCCCTCCCGAGGCCCCCCGCGAAGAAGAAGCAGCTGTTCTCTCAGGAGAAGGCCGCGACAAAGCAAGTGCCTCTTGAGGCAAACGGCTCGGGGGCTAGCGTCACCATCGGCGCCAACCTTCCTCCCAAATAGGAAAGCACGCTCGTCGCCTTCCTCAGGGCAAACTCTGACATGTTCGCTTGGACACCGTTAGATATGTCTGGAGTACCGAGGGAGGTGATCGAGCACCACTTAGCCGTGAGTCCAAACGCATGCCCCGTGAAGCAAAAGGCGCGGCGCCAGGCGCCAGAGAAGCAAGATTTCATCGTCAAGGAAGTAGAGAAACTGAAGAAGGCCAGCATCATCAAGGAAGTGGTCCATCCCACTTGGCTCGCCAACAGTGTGGTCGTACCCAAGCACACCGGAGGAAGCCGCCTCTGCATCGACTTCACCGACCTCAACAAGGCCTGCCCCAAGGACCCCTATCCCCTCCCGAGGATCGACCAGATCGTGGACTCCACCGCCGGCTGCGCGCTGCTCTATTTTCTGGATGCCTTCTCTGGTTACCACCAGATCAAGATGGCGAAGGAGGACGAGGAGAAGACAACATTTCTCACCCCTTGTGGTGTGTTTTGCTACGTCTGCATGCCATTCGGCCTGAAGAACGCCGGCACCACTTTCCAGCGCCTCATGAGGATCGCCTTGGAGGCTCAAATGGGGAAGAATGCAGAGGCCTACGTCGACGACATCGTCGTCAAGACCCGCGAGAAGGACACGCTCATCCAGGACCTCGAGGAGACCTTTGCCAACCTGCGCAAGGTCAACATCAAGCTGAACCCCGCCAAGTGCGTCTTCGGGGTCCCTTTAGGCAAGCTCCTCGGGTTCCTGGTATCTCACCGCGGCATCGAGGCCAACCCCGACAAGATCAAGGCCATAGAGCAGATGCAGCCTCCTCGTCGCCTCAAGGACATGCAACGCCTAGCGGGATGTATGGCCAGCCTTGGCCGTTTCATCTCCAAGTTCAGCGAGAGGGCGCTGCCATTTTTCAAGATCATGAAGAGGTCCGGTCCTTTCAAGTGGACCCCTGAAGCAGCAAAGGCCTTTGAGGACATGAAGAAATACCTGGCGAGCCCACCCATCATGGTTGCCCCACGCCCTCGCGAGCCTCTGAAGCTGTATCTTGCAGCCACCCCTCAGACGGCAAGCGCGGATGGTGGCTGAAAGGGAAGAGCCAGTCCTCGCCAAGCAGACCTCTACGTCGCCAAGCCCAGAACCACCCGACAAGGAAGCACCCTCGTCAAGCCTCCAGCCTCATGCCGAGCCTCTACAAGTGGGGCCTCAAGAAACCCTCGCCGAGGACTCCACCGAGCCTGGAGAGGAGCCAGCCGCTGCCACGCCAACGACCGCCCTCGTCGAGCATCCCGTCTACTTCGTCAGCACAGTGCTGCGGGACGCTCGCGAGCGCTACCCCATGCAGCAAAAGCTCCTCTTCTCGCTCCTCAGCGCCTCCAGGAAGCTGCGCCACTACTTCCAGGGTCACCCCATCAAGGTGGTCACCTCATACCCCCTGGAGCAAGTCCTGCGCAACCCAAACGCGACAGATCGTGTCGCAGGCTGGGGCATCGAGCTACAACCTTTCGAGCTGGAGTTTGACACCACCAGGGTCATCAAGGGCAGGGCGCTGGCTGATTTCATGGCCGAGTGGACGGACACGCGTGAAGAAGAGCCTCCAGAGGAGGAAGCCATAGCCTCAGGTGGGACGGAACCAGGCTACTGGACCATGCATTTCGACGGCGCCTTCGCGGCCCGGAGTGCAGGGGCTGGTCCTGTCCTCACCTCACCGACGGGCGACAAGCTCTACTACGCCGTCCAGCTGTGCTTCAAGGACAACGACAAGGTCTCCAACAACATTGCTGAATACGAAGGCCTCCTCGCCGGGCTCAGAGCTGTCATTGCCCTCGGCATCAAGCGCATCCTCATCAAGGGCGACTCTCAGCTCCTCGTCAACTTCTCCAACAAAAGCTACACGCCTAAGGACACCTACATAGTGGCCTACCTTGAAGAGGTACGCAAGGTGGAGAAGCACTTCAGGGGCATGGAGCTCAAACACATCCCGCGAGTAGAAAACCATGAAGCAGATGATCTCGCCAGGCGAGCAGCAAAAAGGGAAGTCCAGAAGCCTGGAGTGTTCGAGGATAGACTCACCAAGGCCTCAGTCAAGCAGCCAGTGGCCAATATCAACATCGATGAGGAGCTCCCACCAGCCCCATCAAGTGGAGCACCAAACTGCGGGCTGCCCTCAGGCGATCGCTTGCTGATGACCTTGGTACGCCAAGACATGGGTTGGATCGACGATATCAAGAACTACCTGCAAAATCGAGTCCTCCCCGAAGAAGATGCTGAAGCCGAAAGAATTGCTCGCCAGGCCAAGTCTTACTGCCTCCACGACGGAGACCTGTACCGTAAGCGCCCCAATGGGGTTGCCTTGCGGTGCGTCCCTGCTGAGGAAGGCCGCCAGCTCATCAACGACATCCACAGCGGAGAGTGCGGCCACCATTCTTCCTCGCGCACCCTTGCAGGCAAGGTCTTCCGGAGTGGCTTCTACTGGCCTTCAGTGCTTCAAGATGCAGCTGCCATCGTCCAATCCTGCGACGCCTGCCAATTCCACGCCAAGCA
Organism: Puccinellia tenuiflora; assembly: GCA_012064385.1. NCBI lineage: Eukaryota > Viridiplantae > Streptophyta > Magnoliopsida > Poales > Poaceae > Puccinellia > Puccinellia tenuiflora. Next base: position 275,148 of record QRDG01000298.1, on the reverse strand, counting down.
GATCCACCAGCCCGCGCAAGGACTCCAGACGATCCCGCTCTCCTAGCCGTTCGCGGTCTGGGGGCTGGACCTCCTGGGACCCTTCTCGCGAGCGCTCGGGGGCTACCGCTACCTCTACATCGCCATCGACAAATTCACCAAGTGGCCTGAGGTGGAACCCGTGCGCACCATACCGGCGAAATTGGCGATAAAATTCATCAGGAGCCTGGTCTGCCGCTTCGGCGTGCCCAACCGCATCATCACCGACAACGGCTCACAATTCATCAGCGGCGCTTTCAAGTCCTACTGCGGCAGCCTCGGCGCCCAAATCTGCTACGCCTCGGTGGCGCACCCACGAAGCAACGGGCAGGCTGAGCGAGCCAACGCCGAGGTGCTCAAGGGCCTCAAGACGAGAAGCTTCAACCGCCTCAAGGCCAGCGGCAAGCACTGGATCGATGAGCTCCCCTCGGTGCTCTGGTCCATCCGCACCACGCCAACAAAGCCAACGGGTGAGACGCCGTTCTCCCTCGTCTATGGTGCAGAAGCCGTCCTCCCCAGCGAGATCACTCATGGCTCTCCCCGAGTCTTGGCCTTCAAGGAGGTTGAGCTGGACGAACTGCGCAACAACGACCTCCTGCTGCTTGAAGGGCTCCGCCGCAATGCGGCCCTGAGAGCGGCAAGGTACCAGCAAGACCTCCGTCGCTACCACAGCCGCCACATCCGCCCGCGCACTCTCGAAGCAGGAGACCTCGTCCTGAGGAGAATCCTCTCCAGGGTAGGCCTCCACAAGCTCTCACCAATGTGGGAAGGACCCTACAGGGTCGTCCACATTGCCAGGCCTGGCTCCGCGCGGCTCGAGACGGAGGACGGCATCCCTGTCGCCAACCCCTAGAACATCCAGCACCTACGCAAGTTCTACCCCTGATCGTCCTTCACGAGCAATTTTTTGCATCAAGGGAGAGCCTCGCGCCATCATCCTCCACGAGGAAAAATTTCGGGCTCCCCTATCTACTATACGCTGCCGCGGGCCGTTCGAGAAGACTCCCAAGCCACCGCGCCTCGGCAAGGTGACTTCTTCAAGCACCATGCCTTGGCAAGGTGGATCCCCATGCCCAGCCATGGTGGACCGCAGGCTCTACAAGCCACCCCCGCATAGGGGCCCCCTCTGAGCTCTCTCTACATGCGTCGCCTCGGGCACGCCCCCTCGAGAGTCTCAGCCACAACATGTGGAACCCCATGCCTGACATGACAGATTCTTTGTGTTTCTGGCCATGCCAGTGTAATGAACCTCTGTTTCAGGTCACTTTGAACCTTTGCGCTTCGCGCCAGCATATGTTGTTGCTTTGGTAAGCTTTTATGTTATTGCTGATTCATCCTTGCTCGTATGATCCCTCCTGTGTATCTCGCGAGCGGGGGCTGGACATGGTGCCTGTGCTTCGGGAGCATCCCAGCAGCGCCTAAAACCCAAGGAATCCGAGCTCTGAACTCACGGGTCAACTTTCATGCATATCAACTCCCAAGGAGCTCTGAACTCATGGACCGGCTCCCATGCACATCAACTCACCAAGGACCTTGGTGCCTGTTCTCCTCGCGAGACACTCATGAAGGAACCTACGAGCGCGCATAAGTTATCTAGCTATGTATTGCTTGTGGGTACGCCTATCTGTCAAAACGCAGGAAACAGGTCCAAAATACCTCGTCAGGGAACCGACACCCTCTCCAAGGCGAAAACACCTCGTCAGGGAACCAACACCCTCTCCAAGGCGAAAACATCTCGTCAGGGAACCAACACCCTCTCCAAGACAAAACGCCTCGCAAAGCTAAGTCCAAACACTTGGTTAATTTTCCCCTCGCTGGTTTTCATCCCTCGAGCCCCCCTTTTTCTCTCCCACGCTTCATGGGCTGCTTGCGCGTTGAAGGGGAGCCCCAAGCATCGCGACTTGGGGGCTCTTACCTCTTGAGGCCTCACGCACCCCCCGGCCTTGCGGAGCCCTGACTCTCGCATACCGAAGCGGCGGTGGTATAGCGCTAAGAGAGGGTCCTAAGACGTAGAGCGAAAAAGACATGAGGGAAGAAGACAAAAAGCCTCTCGAGGGATATTCACCAAGCACATCCAAACAAAGCTTAAAACAAGTCTTTACAAGGCTATTACAAATAAATGCTAAGATAATCCGTGCCTCTGCACGTCCAGATACAGGAGAACTCAGGCCGTCGCGCCTCCTGAGGTGCCTGCTCCGTCCACGGCAGCCTCCGCCTCCTCCTCCAGGGCATCCTCCTCATCGTCGCCATCGACCACGACTTGGTCGAATTTCTTGGCATACGCATCGGCGGTCTTTCGCGCCTTGTCGCTGATATTGACCGGCACCGTCACGGCCTCGAGGTCAAGCGAGGGCTGGAGCCTCACGAGGTTGCTGAAGATGCGGCTGGTGGCGATGACGAGGAGATCGCGGCTCTCCTCCACGATGCGCTCGTCGAAGCCCTTCGCGGTCTCTTCAAGCTTTCCGAGGAATTGCTCGAAGAAGAACGAGTATGCGGCCTCGTCGTCGCCCCCTGCGGAGAAGGGGGGGAACCTTGTGAGATCCTGGCTTAGGGCTCAATAGGATTAATAGGATACTCATATCAACAAGTTGCAACTTCTTTTCCGGAAGCTCATTCGATAGAACCCAGATGTTAAGCGTGCTTGGCCTGGGGTAATATTAGGATGGGTGACCGACCGGGAATTACTTCCCGGGTGCGCACGAGTGAGGACAAAGTGCACAGAAAAGACTAGTGTTGGTCTGTGGGGCTAGTCTAGAGATCCTAGAGAGCTGCCAGGCGTAACAGGCGCCGGTCCGGGAGTGGCCGGGGTGTTACAATTGGTATCAGAGCCGACCTTTGCGGTAACTCGGGCGTGTGCGGGTCAGAGGCGCGGACATGTGGAGCATGTGCCGGCACTGGACGCACAGACGCGTGCTTGGCCTGGAGCAATTTGAGGATGGGTGACCGACCGGGAAGTCCTTCCCGGGTGCGCACGAGTGAGGACAAAGTGAGAATAAAAGACTAGTGTTGGTCTGTGGGACCAGTCTAGAGATCCTAGAGAGCTGCCAGGCGTAACAGGCGCCGGTCCGGGAGTGGCCGGGGTGTTACAAACCTCGATCCTCAGGTCGTCCCCAACGGCGCGCGCGCGGGCCACCAAGCCTTGGAGAATGCGCTGACGTTGGTGCGTCATGGTCCGGCCATGTTGCGCGTTGTCCCGTGCCCGCTCCACGAGGTCCACGACCGGCCCCACCTGCTGCTGGAGCTCGCTCAGCTCCCCCTTCAAGGCGACAGCCTCCTTCTCCGCGCGAGCCTGGGCCTCCTTGGCGCTCTGAAGGTGGGAAGCCATCTGCTTCTCCCCCTTCTCGAGCTCCTGGATGCGGTCCTGGAGCTCCTTGCGTTTCGCTTTGAAGCGGTCCTCCTGCTTCTTGGCCTTCTCATCATAGTCCTTGGAGAGAGTCTCGCGGATGAGCTTGACCTTGGTGTCAGCCTCTTCCTGGGTTCTTTTCTGCTTCATCGCGAAGTCGGCGTTGGCCTTCTCGTGGCGCTCCGCGTAGGTGGCCTCGTTCTTGGCCACCAGGCCCTCGCGTTCCTGCAACTGCCCCTCGCGGGTGGCCTGGTCCTTCTCGAGCAGCTGGACCTGCTCCTCGCGCCGGCGCAGCTCCTTCTCGCAGAGGGAGAGCTCTCCCTCGCGTCGCGTCAGCTCTGCCTTGCGCGGCGCCAGCTGCCCCTCGCGAGCATCCAGCAGCTCGCGGAGCTCCTTCAAGCTGGCCCTTGCGACCTCGGACTCAGCGGCGATTTTCTGCTCCGCGGCCGCTAGTTCCTGGTGCTTGGAGGCAGTCTCCACCTCGAGCGCCTCCCGAGCGGCGTCCAGCTGGTCCATGACCTCCGCCGCCTCCCGCTTCACGCTGTCGCGGGTCTCCTTGGCGAAGCGAAGGGCCTCTTGGCGCTCCGCCCGGGCCGCCGCGTCCTGCCGGCGGCAGCTCCCCACGCTCTCGCGGAGGAGGGCCCAGTCCTCGTCGAGCCTCGCCTGCTCCTCCACTATGGCGAGTTCTTCCCCAGCGAGCTGTGTCCCCAGCTCGTCGAGCGTCCGCCGCGCCCGGTTGAGGACGACTTGGCGACGGACTGCTTGGCGCCACGGCTCCCGCAGTGCCAAAGTCCCCGCACCTACTACTGGGCGCGGAGGCCTCGATCCTTGTCGAGGCGCCCGAGGCCTCCTGCCTTGGGCTCACGGCCGCCTCTGGTGCGGCCTGGGGGCTCGTGGGGGCGCCTCCCTCGTCGCCCGCTTCAGGTGCCCTCTGGGGGCTGGGCGTCCTCTCGCCCCCAGCTCCGGCGCCTGTGGGCTCCGGAGGTGCCTCTGCCTCCTGCTCCTCAGGGGCGCTTCCTGCCCCTTCCGTGGCGGCCGCGTCCGCCACGGCCTCGGGCGCATCGGCCACTCTTAAGGGAGCCTCCTCCTCCTCTGGAGGCGGCTCCATGATGATTTCCTCGTCCACCCTCTCCTCCTCCGTCTCCTGCTGGACGGGAGGAGTGGCCGCCCTAGCTGGCGACGGCGGCGCCACCTCTTCGATCACCTCCTCCGCGCGGTGCTCCGCCACGGGAGGAGTCGCCGCCCGAGCTGGCGGCGGTGCCACCTCTCCAACCACCTCCTCCGCGCGGTGCTCCACCACGGGAGGAGTCGCCGCCCGAGCTGGCGACGGCGCCGCCTCTTCAACCGCCTCCTCCGCGCGGTGCTCACCCGCGGGAGGGACAGCCACCTGCCGCGGCTCGTCAGCCGTAGGCGTCTCCGCGACGACGCTGGCGGTCTCTCCAAGCTTGCGGAGCCGCCGCCTCTTTGGCTCCGCAGGTTGCCTGAAAGAAAGACAAGTAGAAGATCCTTCAAGGGGGTTTTCCAGAAGCAAAATGCTAAAAGGAAAAGAAGAATCGAGGCTTACTCGTCGGCCACCCTCCACACTCTTTTCTTCGCCTTCGGAGGCTGGGGGCTGCTCGCCCTGGCCTCCTCATGAGGCCCTCCAGCATCCTCTTGGGGGGCGCCCCGCCCCGCCGAGGCGTTCCTGTCGTGGAGGGCCTTGGTGCGGGGCTCGTGGCGTCCTCCCCTGTTGCCGCTCTCCTCCTCCTCCTCTACAATGCGACGGGAGCGGGCCACGCGGAACGCGTCCTCGTCACCGCTGGAGGAGATCTCCTGGAGGTCCTCGCCAGGCGGCACGTTCCTTGAGGAGCCCGCGTCGCCTACAGAGGGGCCGGCGCCTCTCGAGGCCTCGTCCTCGCCAGAGGGGTTGGCGCCTCTCGAGGCCTCGTCCTCGCCAGAATCTTCGGCATCGTCCGGCTCCGGCGAGTCGCCCACCTGCTCCAGCTCCGCAGCCCACGGGTTGCTGCGGGACCCGACGAGCCTTGCAGGCCTGATGCCCCATTCGTCGAAGACGGGCAGGAGTTCACGGGCCTCGCGCACGTTCTCCTCCACGTAGGCGAATAGCGGCATGGCTTCGTCGTTGGCTGGGGACGGAACGGACGCCGTGGCGAAGAGGACCCGCATGACCTGCTTCAGCTCGTCCGAGGTGAATTCGTCTGCACTCAGGCGCATCCTGTCGTCCGGGCCTGAGTACGTCCACATGGGCTCCGAATGCCACTGGAGGGGAGCAATGCGGCGTGTGAAGAAATCCTTCGCCACCATCTGGCCGGTGAGCCCGGCCTCGCGGAGCACCTGAATGCGCTCGTACACCGCCTCAAGCCTGGGGCCCTCGAAGTCACCGCTCGCCCAACGCGCCCACTTCTTCGGGGGCGCCACGGGCACCTCCAGGTGGCGGTTCGACGACTTGGTGCCGACAAAGAACCACTTCTGGCGGAAATCCTCCACCTTCTTCGTCACTTTGGTGATGGCGTTCTCACCATGCCACGCGATGGGGATGTAGTCTTCGCTCCTGGCGGCGGCGATGCGGAAGGAGACGCATCCGAACCGCTCGTTCGACGCGGTGCTCCGGAGGGCGTAGAAGCTGCGGAAGAGCGCCACCGAGGGGTGGACGCCGACGTATGCCTCGCAGAGGTAGGCAAAGATGGCGAGGATGAGAATGGAGTTTGGGTGGAGATGAAGGAGTTGGATCCGGTACGCTTCAAGGATCCCCATGAGAAAGCTGGAGAAGGGGGGAACGAGGCCGGCGTAGAGGGTGTGAAGGAAGATGGGGTAGTACCCCGCGCCGACCTTGCTGCTGCCGGGCGCCATGCTTGTGGCGCCGAGCTCGTGGGTGTTGGCGGCCGCCAGGTGCCGCACCTTCTCGAGCGCCGCCGCGCGAACGCGGGTCTCCGACATCGCCCCCTGGGGAGCAGCGCCCCGCGCCGCCGCCGCCGACGAGCCAGTCTGCATCGCGGCCTTGCCCCTCTGGTCGGCGGTTGCTCTCTTGGGCGCCATGGATGCGGTGGAGATGAAGACCCTGGATTTGGAGTGTTCTGGGAAGAAGGAGCTGTTTGGAGGAAGAGTGCGGCGGAGTAATGGGAGAAGTGACGGGCGCAGTCTGCGCGCCCAGACTTTATTGACCGGCTCCCGAATCGTGGCGGGCCCCACCACGTCACCCGTTGAAGCCGAGGAGGTTGTGGCCTCGGGCGCAACCGCTGCGCTCCACGTGTCGCGGCCCAGGCAGGCACCGTTGGGCCCTCGACGCTTCGCCTCCATCCATGGGCCTCGGCGTGCCCATCGCGGGCCCGGGGGCTACTGTCGGCACAGTGGAAACCAGGGTACCACGGGCCGGCCTGCCAGGGCCCACAAGATTCTTCAGAAGATTTCGCTAAGGACCAGGCTCTCCGAGCCTGGCGAGCTTCGTGAGGGTTTTTCCCTCACGAGGGACCTCTCTTCCTCACCAAGGGATTTCCCCTCGGTGAGAGACCTCTCCTCGAGAGGGCATCTCGGATGCCATTTGCAAATTCTGCTAAGTACCAAGCCAAAAGGCTCGGCGAGGCCTTTTGCCTCGCAAGGCTTCCTTCTTCTCGAAGCCAGCTCTGTCTCCGCGACAGAGCGCACATGGGCTCTGCATCCTCTTCAGAGTGACGACCGCGCCAGCGCGTGGTGACATCAGCGCCATAGTTGCCATTCTTATGTATAAAGGAGTCAACAAAGCTGCACCAAGCAAAGGAGCCCCAAGGATTGCCACTTTGGTGATAAGGGAACCGTCTGTAGCTACCCTCCAAGGACGACGTCACCGTGGGACACATCCCGCCTCAGCAGCGCCAGCCCACCGTCCTGTTTGGACGGTGGCTTTTCCAGCTTTGGTGACGCCGCCCCCTGCCGTGGACCGCGTCCATGGACCTTACCTTTATGGTGGACTCTACCTTTATTGTGCACTGCACCTCCTCCTTCGTCGCCATGTGGTAGCCCTTCCCGCCAAGATGTTTTGGGGGAAGAGGCCCGAGACGCCTATAAAAGGAGGGGGAGCACATTCGGGCAAAGGGTTCGCAATCCTAGAGCTTAGACAAAACCCTAGATCTGAGTTCTGCGAGTAGTAGCCATTGTTAGCCACCTAGAGCTCGCCAAGCTCACCCTGTACTGAAACCTCTCCAAGCAAGTGCAATACAATCCGAAGCAGGACGTAGGGGTTTTACCTCACCTAGAGGGCCCTGAACCTGGGTAAGACCGTGTGTTCCTCTCTGCAGTGCTTCCCCGCAGCGATCCAGGCGAGCACCGTCGCCGAGGCACGTTGAGGGTTGTTTGATTCCGTGTTCAGCCCCTTACTCGATCCTTCGTGAGACACACCCAGTTCCTGGGACAGTTCTCCGACAAAATGAGCGACACTTTTTATGGATCAGAGGGAGTAGTTATTACACGGAGTCCGTATCCGGGTCGACCTCACCTTGTATCCACTCTTTCCCTTTTTCGTATATATAAGCCTCACTATACGCGGCCCTGTAGGCTGTAGCTGCAGCATCACATCGTAGGTCAGTCGCGGATCGATCACCCGTGCACACGTACGATGACCATGGACAAGAATAACGCGGTTGATGACAGTACGTTGAGCTTCGCGGCCATGCCGAACGACGAGGTGGTGGAGCTGTGGGAGGGCATGATAGACCTGGACTGGGATGTGGCGGGGCAGCTCTTCATGGAGGTGCTCCTGCGGGACGCCGCCGCCGAGTCCAAGCACCAACTTAAAGAGGATCCCCTGACGGCACGCTTGAAGAAGCCACCGTAGCCGCCGTTAGCCAACAAGCTGAGCTCGCCGCCACTAACCGCATCCAGCGGCGTCACGGTGGTGCTAGCGCTGTGCGCTCCGTCTCGCGGTCAGCCGATTGACAGGACGCCGTCGAACACCACCGCCGCACGCGTCGCTGAAGGAAGGAAACTCTAGGGCACGTCGATCGCCCCCCGCCGCTCCGGGTCCGGGAAGGAAGGTTCAGAAGACCACCCGCACGCGCGCTCCTTGGTCCAGAAGCCACGGCAGCCGTCGACGTCCAAGCCCGACCAGTTGTCGCGGAACTATTCAAAACCGTGACGGTGCTGTGCGCGCCGCCGCATCTGGCTCACGACATGAATATACCTATTCGGTTACTCACTTGGAACATGAGGGGGTTTGGGCAGGATGGCCGGAGACACCAGTTGATCAGATACATTAGAGTAGAAGATGTAGATATCGTTGGCGTCCAGGAGACGATCAAACAAGACTTCTCGATCCATGAGCTGCAGGGGCTTAGTACACATAAGTTTATGTGGAACTGGCTCCCTGCCAATGGTCACTCGGGTGGTATCCTCCTTGGGGTAAAGGAGGACACCTTTGAGGTAGAGGACATGGACCGCGGGGAGTTCTTTGTGAGTATATTGCTCACCCATAGACGAACCTCCCTTCAGTGGGAGGTCATCATTGTCTATGGCCCCACAGACCATAGGAGGTCATCGACATTCCTTGCCGAGCTAAAAGCGAAGGTGGAGCGGTGCTCCACACCGCTTGTTGTAGCTGGGGACTTCAACCTGATTAGGTCCCCGAATGACAAAAGTTTGGCGAATGTGGACTTTCAGCACATGAGGATGTTTAATGACTGCATTGCTGATCTCGGTCTTAGAGAGATCAGACGTGTGGGAGCACGATACACTGGACTAATAATAGGGTGGACCCGGTCCGGAGTGTGCTGGACCGGGTATTTGTATCCGTGGATTGGGAAGTTGCCTTCCCTCTTTGTTCCCTACGTGCACTTATGAGGACTGGTCGGATCACTCACCCCTCCTGCTCTCGACAGGAGGAGTTCAGCCACCGAAGTTGAATCGCTTCCACTTTGAGAACTTCTATCTTAGTCATCCAGGGTTTGTGGAAGCGGTCCGGCTTAAGTGGGCAGCGGCGGCGGCACACCCACCACGTGTGTTCAACGTGGTAGATGTGTGGCACCACTGTGCCCTGTTGGCACGCCAATTCATGAGGGGTTGGGGTGTCAACCTCGGGGCCGAGCTTAGATAGAGGAAATCCTCTATCTTAGAGGAGATCCAGACACTGGACATTGCGGCTGACTTTGTTGGTCTCACTGCTGAGGCGTGGCTGCAGCGGTATGCCCTTGAGGACTCCCTTATGGGGATTTATAAGGGCGAGGAGACCTTCTGGCATACTTCCACGCGATAGCCAATGGGCGTCGTAGGAAGTGCTCGATTCCTTGTCTGTGGGAGAGGGATCGCCTCTTGGAGGCGCCATGAGAGATCTCCTCCCACATTTATTCCTTCTATAAGGAACTCTTCATGGCGGCACCACGCTCAGGGGTTACGCTCTCAGCAGACTTCTGGCCAACGGGGGTTAGGGTCTCTGAGGTGGAGAATGCGGAGCTCACCCTCCCATTCCTCCCGGAAGAGGTCGGCCGAGCTATTAGGGACATGAAGGTGAATTCGGCTCCTGGGCCGGATGGCTGATGACGTGGATCACACGTTCGCTGGGGAACCCCAAGTGGAAGGTATGATGCAGCAAAGCAGCAGTTTCCCTTGATTACAAAACCAAGGTTGTCAAATCCAGTAGGACTTGAAGAAGACTTAGCGAGGTGTCAATCTACTCTGGCGCTTGTAGATTAACGCGGACCTGCACACAATCACAAACAAGTACTTTGCCCCAACGAAACAGAGAGGTTGTCAATCTCTCCGGCTTGCCGAACACAAAGGATTAACTGTGCAGATGTAAAATATGATGAGAGTGAAATATGACCAGCGAGCAAATGATGATGAAAAGGTATTAGAACGGTTGTAAACAATGTAGGAAAATAGGACCGGGGTCCACAGATCACTAGTGGTGTCTCTCCAAAAGATATACATGATGGGTAAACAAATTACAACATGGCAATTGACAGAATTGTGGGCGCATAACAATGCTATCATAAAACAATATAGTTCACCGCTTCATCTAATATGGTCATTACGTCAAAATACATAGACCGTTATCCAAATGCGTCTATGACTAGTAATCTACCCCGAGATCGCTATCTAGCATGTCACCCAGAAGTATTAAGTTGCAAGCAATAGATCATTGCAATAAGCAAAATGCATAATGTAAGCAATGTAAATAACACAAGAAAATCACACTGCTGTTTTCTCCCCAGTGGCAACAACACATCTTTAGTCTTGATCGTTTCTATCAACCCGAGCTCAGACAAAGAGAGGCATGAACCCACTATCTAACATAAATACCCTCTTTGAAGACACTAACAATTACTTGGCCAAAGCATCCACTAGCATCGGAGAGCATGCAAGATCATAGATACAACATAACACATAGATGAACAAAAGTAATGATTTCCACAATTCATCAGATTCATGCAAACACAATCATATAGCAGTTACAGATAATATGATCTTGATCATGATAGGCAGCTCACAAGATCTAAGCAATGGAGTACAAGGAGGAGAGACAACCATCTAACTACTGCTATGGACCCGTAGTCCCGTGGTGGACTACTCACGCATCACTCCGGAGGCAGGCATGGTGGTGTAGATGCCTCCGGTGACGATTCCCCTCTCCGGCAGGTATCGGGAAGAGCTGCAGAACCCTCCCAAACTAGGGTTGGCGATGGCGGTGGCCTCAGACGTCTTCTGTAAAATATGGTCATTGTTTTTAGGGTTTTCGGGTCGAAGACGAATTTATAGGCGAAGGGGCAACTCGAGTCGATGAAGGAGGCGACGAGGTGGGGCCCATGCGCGGCCAGCCCCTAGGGGGCGCCTGGTGGCTGTGTGGCCCCCCTCAGTCGACCTTCTGGCTCCGAACTTGTTTCTTCTTGGAAATAATTCCTGTAAATTTGCAGCTGATTCCGAGAAACTTTCCCGAACAACTTTTCTGAAACAAAAAGACAGCAGAAAACAGGAACTGGCACTGGGCATCTTGTTAATAGGTTAGTTCCATAAATCATGCCAAAATGATATAAAAACATTATAAAAACATGTGGCACTGATATATAATCAAGGATGGAACATCAAAAATTATAGATACGTCGGAGACGTATCAATGGCCTTCCGGTCATTTTCTTCCAAACATTTTGGGAGAATATCAAGTCGGTGATCATGCCTATGTTCCAATAATTCTATATTGGAACATTGGTTATGTCCCGCCTTAACTTTGGTGCGGTGACCCTGATCCCCAAGGTAGTGGGGGCCACGGACATACGTCAATTTAGACCGATTACGGTTCTTAATGTCATCCGTAGGATCTTCTCGAAGGTGTGTACCTCGAGTTGGCACCTATTCTGGAACACCTCACATACCCCTACCAGTTCGCCTTCCTTAAGGGGCGGTATATCCATGATGGTATTCTGGCACTTCACGAGATTGTTCATGAGGTCAGGACGCGCCGCCAGAAGGGCGTGTTCCTTAAGCTGGATTTCCAAAAGGCATATGACCGCCTAGACTGGGCCTTTCTCCAGTTGGTTTTACAACGGAGAGGTGTTGGGATTTATTAGCATATTCATGTTTATGATAATAGTTTATTATCCATGCTATAATTGTATTAACCGGAAACATAATACATGTGTGGAATATAAACAACCAGGTGTCCCTAGTAAGCCTCTACTGGACTAGTTCGTTAGTCAAGAGATGCTTAAGGTTTCCTAACCATAGGGCTTGTTATAGTCACTTGATAACAGAGTCATATCATTGGGAGAATGATATGATGGACAAGACCCAATAATAAAGAGTTACAATTAATCGTGTCACACAGTTTCATTGCCAACGCTTTTAGTATATGCCAAGTATAGTTTCCTTAGACCATGAGATTATGTCACTCCCGTTTACCGGAGGAATACTTTGTGGACATCAAATGTTGCTTCGTAACTGGGTGATTATAAAGGTGGCTTTCAAGTATCTCCAATGGTAGGTTGTTGGGTGATATGTATCAAGAGTGGGATTTGTCCCTCCATGTGACGGAGTAGAATATCTCTGGGCCCACTCGGTAATATAGCATCTGGAAAGTTTGCAAACATGTGATTAGGAGTAATCATGGAGATCCTATATTATGGTCGAGTAAAGAGAACTTGTCGGGTAACGAGATTAAACTAGATATGGGGATATCGACAATCAAATCTCGGGCAAGTGAAATATCATGAGACAAAGGTAATCGTATACGAGATTAAGAATCTTCGGCATCGTGGTTCAATCGATAAGGAACTTCGTTAAATATGTAGGAGTCAATATGGGCATCCCAGTCCTGCTATTGATTATTGATCGGATCATGTCTACATGTTCTCGAACGACCCGTAGGGTCACACACTTAACGCTCCGATGTAGCTAGGATTAGCGATGAGATAATTGATGGTATGAACAAATATTGATTCGGAGTCTCGGATGAGATCCTAGACGTCACGAGGAGATCCGGAAGAGTCCGGCGAATAAGATTCATATAAGGAAAGTGGTTTCCGGAGGTATCGGAAAGGTTCCGGATTTTTCCGGCAGGGTACCGAAATTTTCTGGTAGAATCTAGAAGTGGGGCCCACCTATTGTTTGGGGCCCACATGGACCAATGGGTGGTGCAGCAGCCCTAATAGGCTGGCCGCACCAACCCACATGGCCCAACCCGGCCATAGGTGGGAGAAGGAAACCGAGTCCCTATGGGACTCGGCTAACTTGGGGGGCAAGCCAGCCCTAGGCCGGCCGGCCTAGGGTTTCCCCTAGCCGCCACCTATATAAAGGGGTGGGGGGTGCGGCACACCCTATCAAAAGTGCAGCCCTAGCCGCACCCCACCCTCAACCCTAGCCGCCGGCCACCTCCTCTCCTCTCTCTCCCTCGCTCACGGCTTGGCGAAGCACTATCCGTGGGAGATCTCCACCATCAACACCACCACATCGTCGTGCTGCTGAGATCCATCTAATCACTCCCTCCTTGCTTGCGGGATCAAGAAGGCGGAGTCTACATCGAGTTGTACGTGTGGATACCACGGAAGCGCTGCTCGTGTGGTGCTTCATCGGATTGGATCGCGTGGATAATACATCTCCTCGTGACTTGACAAGTCTAGTTGTGGGGATCGACTAGCCAACCCCTGCACCAACAAAACGTTTTGTTCAATCTTCAAGGGTAAAGATTTGGTCATCTTCTCGCTAATTACATCTAGTAGATCTAGATCTTTGGGGTTTCTTTCGCATGTTACGTAGGATTTTTTTTGTTTTCTATACAACGACCCCGTCAGTGGTATCAGAGCCTAGATCTATTCGTAGATGTTGGTGCGATTAGAACACAAGGAGTTATGGGCGTTGATGTTTTTGTTGCTACCTTCCCACGTGCATTTTGTATCTTGATGGTATGGTGAGATTGAAGCGGTCCAGACCAACTTTACTTGTCCACGTACGAGAGACCGGTTCCACGACTGACATGCAACTTGTATTGCATAAGTGGCTGGCGGGTGTCTGTTTCTCTTACTATAGTGAGATGCGATCTTCAACGAAAGGCCTTTCAAAAGGATATAAAATAAGCAACTTTTATATCACCTTTGTGGTTTTTTCGTAGATTAGAACGGTTCTATCTAATTGACCCAAGCCACGTAAAAATTGCATAAACAAAGTAGAGGACATCTAACTTGTTTTTGCAGGGTTTTGTGATGTGGTGTGGCCAATGTGTGATGATGTGGGTACACCTTTCGGGTGTGTCACCACGGACTACCCTGGTGCGGAAAAGGATGAAGGCCCATCGGTCATAAGGCCCAGGAAGGAGGCCCCGAAGGAAAGACTCAGAAATATTAGGTCGGCAGGCCCAGATGTAAACCTAGTCGGTAAAGGACCCGAGACCCAGTCCCACTATTTAAGGACTGGGAGGGCCGCCGACCTAGGGTACGCTCATACTCACCACCAAAAACCCTAGCGAGATTGCATCTCACGATCTCGCCATTGTAATCGATCTGTAAGCTCATCATCATCATCAATACCAGACAAGCAGGACGTAGCGCTTTTACCTTCGGGGGCCTGAACCTGGGTAAATCTCTCTTGTCAGCCGACGAATCCGCCAGTACCACCATCTTCTTCTCCTATTCTCTCAACCCGAGGATGTCATCCGAGGGATTTGGCGTGGTAACCCCACGTCAATTGGCGCCGTCTGTGGGAAAGACTGGTGCTGGATCTATGGGTTCAGCGGCTTCATCAGCGACCATCGGCGACTCGCCGGATCTGCAATCGCCGATCTTCTTCGGCTCCCTGGGATTCAGCCCACACTCGTCGGTCACGTGGCCGGCCTTCGCGGATCTGCACACGGGCGTGGACATAAACTTCGGCGAACTACGCTTCTTCGTCAACAAGTGGGGCACTCTCCGCCTCATGGACGCACCGCATCCTACGGCAACAGCACCTGCTACTTCATCGACTGCTGCGGTAGACTCCGCCCTGTCATCGGCTTCGTCGGCCTTCGCCGTGTCCTCCGACGACGAGTTCTTGGGCAATCCGCTCAAGGAGATCGCGTCGTTCTCGACTGCGACAACGCGATCTTCATCGCCAAACATCGTTTTTGCGCGCACGACTGAATGGGCAGTCGTGCCCCATACTTCATCGACTTCGTCATTCGGACCTTGCCGACGGAAATCAAGAAAATTTCGAGTCCATCTTCGGGGACGACTCGGACCCAGAGGAGGTTCCACGCATCCTCCCTATGCAAGTGTACATGACGGCACCCGCGGCGCCACCCACAGGACCTGCCGCGGGGACGTCTATCATAAAAACGCTCCACCCGAGCCACGCACATACCCGTTCACAGTAACTCTACAGAACGGACGAACTCAACTGCACATCGCCCAAGCTATGGGTGAAAAGGCGATAAAGGCTATAGCGGACGGCGCTCCGGTGGAGGATGCCACGGTCGAAGACCTGCAATGCTACCAGTACCTGCTATGGTAGGAAGGCATCAAGCTATGGGAGCAGGAGAGGGTCCTTACGGAAAGAATAAGGCAAGCTAGCTTGTCAAGCGCGCGACGGGCGGAATTATCCGTCCAATCATCGGGACGATCCCAACCTTCCCGTGACCGGCCTCGCTACCTGCGTATGCCGGTGGGGGCAAGAACCACCGTCACCCGAAACTTGGAGGACTCCTTCATGTCCCAGGATGACGCAGGAATACCAATCCCCAAAACAGCTACCGGTGCCCTCATGTCGGTGGCCACTTACCTGCAAGCGACGCAACCACCGGAGAGCGACCCTCGGGCAGCCTTGCACCGTCACCAAATCAAGTTCGTCAGCATGGCGGGTGCGGAGCTGATATCAGAAGAACCGCCACAACCAACCGCAGCTGTAGTGACTGCCAACGACGCGCCTCCACGGCGACAACAAAGCCCACGGCGTGAACCGCGGACCCGCCACCTCAGCGACCGCGTTGCTCGTGATCAGGAGGATCGCATCGTGTGTGTAAACAACGAGCGTGCCGCTCGCGACCGCGAAAACCGCGCCACCCGCGATCGGAGACATCGAGCAACTCGCAGACGAGAAGATCGATATCACCTCACGGAAGGCGAGGACGCACGCAACGTCAACACACAGAACAAGGTCAACAAGAACCGCATGAGGCGGGCCGCACGCGACACGAGCAGCGACGATCCAGACTCCGAAGAAGACTTCGAACCTTGCGGAGCACTCTACTTCAGTCGCCGTATCCGAGAGGCAAGAATGCCAAAGGGTTTCAGATTAACATCTGAGACCCCAAAGTACGATGGCCTACAAGAACCCTCTGCCTGGCTGGAGGACTACCTCACGGCAGTAACTTGCCAGAGAGGTTCCACGTCTACGGCCATGCAGTACATTCAGATGATGCTCACAGGGTCTGCCCGAGCTTGGCTTAAAAGCCTGCCGCGGGGAGCATATACCTGCTGGGAAGATATCAGCGAGGACTTCATCCGCAACTTCGCTGGCACATGCAAACGACCCACCTCGTTCGAAGAACTTTGAGCTTGCAAGCAGCGATCGGGCGAGACGCTGCGCGAGTATATCCAGCGATGGACCCTCCTCCGCAACTCGGCGGAGAGGATCTCAGAGGACAACGCGATATACGCGTTCACCCGAGGTGTCTATCGACTCGAGCTAAAGGAGATGCTCGGAAGAATAAAGCCGAAGACCATCGCCCACCTCATGCAAATCGCTAATGAGTGGGCAGACGGAGAAGACTCTATACGCAACGAGCGCAACGATACGCCCGTGGAAAACGGCGACCAAGGCCACTGGAACAATCGCAGCAGCAATCACCGCCGCAAGCGGAAGTCGCGTGCCTACGAGGACACGGAGGGCATGGAACTCGTGGCGGCAGGTTTTCCTGAAAGCCGCGAGCAAAGAAACCGTGACGATAGTCGCTATGAGCGCGACAGTCGAACAACCGTTTACAAGGGCAACAAAGAAGTCAAGCAAGAGTGGCGACCACGCCAGCCGCGCAACGGGCGAGTGCGGCGCCCTCCTCCTACCCTGCAGGGAGCCTGCAGGTTCCACATGTTCAGGGACGAGCATGGCAACCTCACGTCCCGCCACCTCTTGAAGGATTGCGAGGGCTTTCAAGAACTGCATGCGGAATACACACGCCTCCTCCAGCAACACGCGCAAACCGTACCAGGTGCGCCAGCCATCGGAGCGCCACTTCCCCTAGCTCTGCCCCCACCAGGGCATATGGCGGGAGCTATCCAGCTTCAACACCGCGTCGAGGAACCCCAAGTAGGCGAAGATGCTTACCCAAAGCCTGTGGGTCGCATGTTCATGATATAGAAAGGACGTCCCTCAAATCGGGACCAAAAGCTCATAACAAGGCAGGTCCACCTTGCCGTCAAATCACCACCCGCGGTACCGGAGTACCTCAACTGGTCACATGCCAGCATAACATTCACCAGGGACGATCATCCACCTCAAATACCGCGGCCGGGCCACTCGGCCCTTGTTTTGGATGCGCAGATAGGAGGCTTCGCAATGAGCCGCGTGTTCATGGATGGTGGCAGTGGAATCAATATCATGTTCGCTGACACGCTGCGCGGAATGAACATACTGACGACAAGCCTGGCACCTTCTGTCAACACCTTCCACGGCATAGTACCAGGGAGATCAGTCTATCCCTTAGGAACGATCTCACTCGACGTGATCTTTGGTGAGCCAGCTAACTTCCGGAAGGAGAGGATAGAATTCGAGGTGGTTGACTGGAGGTCGCAGTACCATGTCATCCTGGGACGACCAACGTTCGCACGGTTCATGGCGGTGCCGCACTATGCATATCTGAAGCTGAAGATGCCGGGGCCTTACGGGACAATCACCGTCAGCGGAAACTTCAAACGATCCGACGAGTGCGATCGCAAGTTCAACACGATCTCTGAGTCGTTCGGGGCGCAGGAGCAGCTCCAGGAGTTAGCACTCACCAACGACCGCACCCTCTTTCCCGAGGGCAAACAATCAGCATCGGGCTCTGCCTTCAGTGCAACAAACGACACAAGGGAGCATCAGGTGCACCCGACGGACCGTAAGAAGACGGTCCTCGTATCGACGAGCTTGCCTTCCACATAGGAAGGCGCGCTCGTCGAGTTCCTACGTGAGAACTGGGAGATTTTCGCCTAGTGTCCAGCCGACATGCCAGGCATACCCAGGGAATTCGCCGAGCACGCCCTCCAGATCCTGCCCAATGCGAGGACCGTCAAGCAAACGATGCGCCGCTTTGCGGAGCCGAAGCGCCTCGCCATTGGGCAAGAAATCGATAGGCTCCTGGCAGCCAACTTCATCCGGGAGATCAAGAAGTCTGACTGGGTCGCAAACCCAGTCCTGGTGCCAAAGAAGAACACAGACATACTACGCATGTGTGTCGACTTCACTTCATTAAACAAGTGTTGTCCAAAAGATCATTTTCCACTGCCTCGAATCGACCAGATTGTCGACTCGACTGCAGGCTGCGCACACCTCTGCTTTCTGGATGCCTATTCAGGCTATAACCAGATCAGGATGAAGAAAGAAGACAAAGAGAAAACAGCATTCATCACACCCTTTGGTGTTTACTGCTACACAACGATGCCCTTTGGGCTGAAGAACGCGGGTGCCACGTACCAGCGTATGATGCAGAACTGCCTCAAGGAGCAGATCGGACGCAATGTCTAGGTCTACGTTGACGACATCGTCATCAAGACCAAGAAGGAAGGCACGCTCCTTGACGACCTCCGCGAAACATTCGCCGCACTGAAGAAATACACCATCAAGCTGAACCCTACTAAGTGCGTGTTCGGCGTACCAGCCGGGCAACTACTAGGCTACCTCGTATTTGCGCGAGGCATTGAAGCAAACCCGGAGAAAATACATGCGCTACTGAAGATGCCGGCAACGTCGAAGCTCAGGGATGTGCAGCAGCTCTCTGGAAGGATAGCGGCACTCAGCCGATTCATCAGCAGGCTTGGGGAGAAGGCGCTCCCGTTCTACCAACTGATGAAGAAGACGAACCGCTTCGAGTGGACCGAGGAAGACCAAGCCCCCTTCGTCGACCTCAAGCGCACCCTGTCAACGCCACCAGTCCTGGTGGCACCACACGAAAAGGAGCCGCTGTATCTCTATATAGCGGCCACAAACAGGGTAGTCAGTACGGTGCTGGTAGTCGAGCGGGGTGAAGAAGGAAAAGCTCACGGCGTGCAGAGACCGATATACTACCTCAGCGAGGTGTTGTCTCAGTCGAAGCAGAGATACCCGCACTATCAGAAGCTGACGTATGGGGTATTCATGACCTCGCGCAAAGTGGCACAGTACTTCCAAGAGCACCCCATCACGGTAGTGAGCGCGGCTCCACTAAGTGACATACTCAACAGCTCCAAAGCGACAGGCAGAGTCGCCAAATGGAGCATCGAATTAGGTCCTCTAGACCTAACATACAAACACCCGACAGCAATCAAGGCACAAGTCCCCCCCCGACTTCACTACGGAGTGGATGGAGATGCAGTTGTCATCGGTACCCGATACGTCCAACTCATGGACCATGTACTTCGATGGATCCAAGAGGAATGAAGGTGCAGGAGCGGGTGTTATCCTCATATCACCCAAAGGCGACAAGCTTTGTTATGTGCTGCAGATGGACTTCGAGAAGCCATCCAACAACGAAGCAGAATATGAAGCCCTGATTAATGGGATGAAGATGGCTAAGGAGTGCGGCGCTGATCGCCTGATGATATACGGGGACTCGAACCTAGTCGTGCAACAGACCATGAAGGAGTGCGATGCAACAGCAGAGAACATGATAGCATACAGGAACCTGTATAACATCATGGAGGGGAACTTCGACGGCTGCGAGCTCCGCCATGTCGGGTGAGCAAGCAACGAGGAGGCCGACACCCTCGCCAACATCGGGTCCTTGAAACTCAAGTTGCCCCCCGGAGTCTTCCTGGAGAAGATAAACAAAAGATCAATCAAGGTCACGCAGCCTGCGGCTCCCTCTACACCAGCAACCGGGACCGAAGGTGCGAGCGAAGACGCACCTGCAGCAGCAGAACCGTCAGTCGAGGTGTTCCTTGTCGAGCCTATCTGGACAAAGCCATTCCTGGCATATATGCTCCGGCAGGAGCTTTCAGAGGACATAGTCGAAGCACGGCGTATCACTCGCCGTGCCAAAGCATTCACAATAATCGGCGGAGAGCTGTACAAGCGCAGCATATCAGGCATCCTCCAGAGGTGCATCGCATCAGAGGACGGCAAGGCCATGCTCCTCGAGATCCACGCTGGCACGTGCGGATACCACGCTAGCAGCAGAGCCTTAGTCGCCAAGGCCCTACGTGCTGGATTCTACTGGCCCACGGCGTTGCAGGACGCCGAGGACATCGTCAAGTGGTGTATCGGCTGCCAGAAATTTGCAACACGACCTCATGCACCGGCATCAGAACTGAAGACAATACCTTTGGCGTGGCCTTTTGCCCAGTGGGGACTCGATATGGTCGGGCCACTGTGCAAGTCTTCTCGAGGAGGACACACACATCTACTGGTGGCTGTCGATAAATTCACCAAGTGGATAGAGGCCGTGCCAGTTACCAACTGCGCAGCTACCTCAGCTGTCAACTTCATCAAGTCCATCATGTTCCGATTTGGGGTGCCTCACAGCATCATCACCGATAACGAAACAAACTTCACCGCCGAAGAGTTCCAAGATTTCTGCAAGGAACAAGGGATCAAACTTAACTACGCCTCGGTCGCTCATCCACAGTCCAATGGATAGGTGGAAAAAACGAACGGCCTCGTCTGCAGCGGAGTCAAGAAGCGCCTCTTCGTGCCACTCAAGCGCGCGACGGGTGCCTGGGTGGAGGAGCTACCATCTGTGCTCTGGAGCCTGCGCACCACGCCAAACAAATCAACCCAGTACACCCCATTCTTCATGGTATACGGAGCAGAAGCAGTTCTACCACATGACATACGCTTCGATGCACCTCACATCGTCGCGTACGACGAAGACAACGCTGAAGCAGCACTCGAAGATGACGTCGACTTGCTAGATGAGGCCCGGGACATCGCACTCTCCCGAACGGCTATCTACCAGCAGAACCTCAGCAACTATCACAGCAAGCGGTTGCGCACAAGAGCCTTCGTCGAAGGAGACCTGGTACTCAGGCTCAAACAGAAGAATGTGCACAAGCTCGCCTCCCCATGGGAGGGACCCTTTATCATCGCCGAGGTCATCGGCGGAGGCGCTTACCGCTTGAAGGACCCGAAGACAGGCGAACTCATCCGCAACCCATGGAACGCGGCGCAACTGCGACGCTTTTATGCATAGCACAACTGACGATAAGGCTATTCAGCCACTGATGTAATCTGTGAGACTATGTTTCCCATAATAAAAGCGCAATGTTCCTCTATCTTCGGAGTCGACATACTGCACGCTAAAGAAAATCGCCTCCGCAGCACCTGATACTCGGGGGCTGCGTCGTACGGCCAACCATTAACAAACTCCGGAACAGCACCCGATACTCGGGGGTTGCGCTGTTGAGTCAAACAAAAGCAAAGAGAACCGCCTCCACAACACCTGATACTCGGGGGCTGCATCATACGACCAACCAAAAGCAAACTCCGGAACAGCACCTGATACTCGGGGGCTGCGTTGCTTAAGCCAAAACAAAACAAACTCTATATACAGAGCAACTCCAAGCTCTACAGAGCAAAGACGGAAGTTTTCTGCAAGTATACAAAGTGCTTGTACAAATGAAAAATTAGTCTACATGCTCGTCCTTGGGAACCCGTGGCGCCACATAGTCCGAGTGAATCTCGGTGTCGCGCTCCAGTTTCCTAATCAACTTGACGGCTACATCTTCTACGGCGCGATATTGAGTTTCCATCGGCATAGGCTCCACGTCTTCCCTGTCGGGGACTTCTTCTATCCCCCTCAGGACGAGATACGGGTGCCGCTGGTGAACAAAAGCCAAGGCGTACGTTGCACCGCTGACAAGCTGCGTCCGGATAAAATTCTACGCGGCCTTGCCATTGCGGAATCGCGCCATGAGAGCCCCAAGACTCTGCGGCTGCGGATCCAGAGGGAACAGCGCCTTGTACACAAGCGCCAGGGCAGAGCGGTACGCCCCGGCGAAGGACTTCACCTGGCTTATGCGATCCTGAAGAACGGCCAGCACCCGACCTCGTGAGGGGTCTGACCAAAACGAGGTGGTGTCACGCCCAACAGCCTCGGCAACATGGCGAAGTCGACTGTCCACCCGACCGGCCTCAGCTTGAGGATCTTGTTGCACACCTACACACAAAGGAAAGATGAAACAACAAAGGAAATGAGTGACGCCAAAAGACTCGGGGGCTTGCAGCCACTTACACAGTAAGTCATTGTTGGCCTTTTCCAACTCCTCAAGAAGGAAAGCTTCCCGTTCAGCGTGACGAGGCTGCTTCGACTTCAATACGGCCAAGGCACCCTGCGCCACCCGCAGGTCTTGCTCAAGTCTAGCGCAGCGATCCCGGAGCATCGTGAGCCGGTAATCCCCAGAGTCACGGTTCCCAGTAGAACAACCAGCAGTCACGGCCGCATGGACATGTGGCGCGACATCAGAAGGCGGGACGGCAATCGTTGGATTTACCTGTTAGCAAGCCAAGCATACAAGTATGAGACATCCTTCTTGAAGAAGGCACGGGGGATGGAAGAAGTCGCAAGGCACAAAGGCATCAAGACAGATGTAAAATATCTATTATATATTAAAAGTACATGACGGGCTAACCAGAAAAAAGAGAAAACCGCTAGAAATTCTCACAAAAATCAGAAACATCTGGCCATTTATTTAATAGACTAAAAATCAATAACCATTAGATTAGTTTTAAGAAAAAAATTACCCACCATTGCCATTACAATAGGAGAGGTATCCCGGTGCTGCCCTAAACGTTTTCTTTTAGTTTCCTTTTTCTGTGCAACACAGCCGCCGCAAGGAGGCGTCCTGGACGCCGCACCTAAACCTAGGAGCGTCAAATCCAGATGCGTTGCTCTATGCAATGATCGATGTGAAGCAAGCATGGATGCATGCATCGCCAAAAAACAAACACAAAAGCAAGGTTGGATGATCAGTATGACTTTTCTGGAGCGATCAAACTCAAGGCGCATAAGTTAATCTACATGCATAAGCCAGCTAGCTTTGCATCTGCCAAGTTTTGAGCAGACGTACGCATCGGGAGCAAGAGAAAATCAAGAATTAGGTTTTGCAAAATCGATAGGTATAAATTTTATTGGAGCGATCAACCTCAAGGGGACAAACAAAAAAGACGTTCGTGTACACCCGATGCGAGATCAGCTTGAGGACGAACACAACTCAAGGAAGCTTTGGGGAGACGAGCAGATCTTCATATCCAGTAATTTCCTTCCACACAAAGGAAAACCTGAGAAGATCTTTCCATGGCGGCAATAGACTTCTGCATCCACGGATCGACTTCTGCTCGAATCCATGGCCTTTCCGCTGAGGTTGAACGAGAACAGTACGGCATAGAGCGTAAGCGCTTGCCTACTCAGTAATTCATTTCGTCAGAGCAGCATACCGTGTAGGCCCTGCACACCGGAGCAGATCATCTTCAATGCCTCAATGGTGGAAAATTTTCATACTCCAGGCCACAGAGAGAGGATATCAGGGCTAACAAAGTGACCTTGCTGACGAAGATTATGATGTTATTTTAACCCTCACATGTTATTGCATTACTCGGTGATTACATTTTTTCCTGGAAATAAAATTATTCTGTTTTCCTAATATCTACATCTGCAGAAGATGTTGAGTTCAGCAAAGACGAACTAACTTTATTTGCTCCTGGTCAACAAGCACATCCTGGATGTGGTATTCTGCAGGAGAGGACCACTCAGCTGATCGCTGCTACTTCAGTTTGTATTTTCGAGTCACTAGACAACGTACACAATCTTCCTCTAGCATATAATATCTTCTAGGAAATAGACCATCTGTTAGAGTTCAAGAAAATCCTCGCAAATTTCAGTATATCTAAGTTTATCCTTTTTGTTGACAATAGGGATTTTTTCTAAACATCGTGAAGAAACTGACCACATATTTTCTTAATTTTATAAATCAAGGTAAACTGAAAAATCCTTATAGAAGCCACCTTTTCTAGAGGATGCCTTATGGCGGCCATCGCTAGGCTTGGATTCTGCAGCCCCTTATTCGCTGAGCGGTGAGTACATTATACCTTGACCTTATTGAGCAACTATGGTGGCCGTTAAGCAACAAAATTATGCGGATATGATTTCCTCATGATTAATCCAAGTCAGTGTTGCTTTTATTCTTTTTATACTGTTTTTTTTTTGGACACCCCAATCTCAAAGACCAGATCGAGTTGTCCTTCCACCTCCTTGAGGTCAGTGTGTTTTGCAGCATAATACTATTTAACTTTTTCTTACTTCCATGATAATATTTAATTTTTTTGGTTAGACATTTTAAACGACCAACCAGCCTTGCCGGCTGGTTGATAATATTTAATTTTAGAATGCTTATTTGTTACATCATAGATACCCAATTTCCACAAATGTTTATACCCAATTTCTTCGAATAATTTGAAGTTTGTTTGTCCTTTCTCTCCCCCCGTGTCACCCCACCCTAGCTGAATTTTGACTAAATACAGTTATTTACTGATTACATATCTTATTGTATCATCAGTAATACAAGAGAGTATGAAGACATTCATAACTATTAGTAGCTGAACCTTGATATCCTGAAGTGCCAAGTTGCTAACGTAATTTACTATCCTCGGATATCTTGATGGGCTCAAGGACCATTATTATCCTTGGATGAGTTCAAGGACCATCAGGGATCTGAACTAATGGAGTTTTGCATGGTAGGTTTAGCTAAAGCAAGCGACTGTTTCAAACGTTGAAAGTTTCGTTTCAATCATGACATATTTGGTTATCAATATTTTTATTTATAATTGTGTAACAAAGGTAAGAGAAAGCCACCTGTAGCTATGATGAAACCTGAAAGTTTCGTTTATCCTTACAGTTCTATGCTTACTCATACATTATGGTTCTTCGATGGTACCAGGCTGTATTGTGCTGAGTGTTCATGTGTCAAAATCTAGAAGAGTGGTATCCTGGTAAGTTGCATTTCATTATGATTTATAATAGGTTGACCTAACAGACATTGGTACGGCTAATATATGTTTTCTCTCATATTATATGTCATTGTAAATTAAAAGAACACAGTGGCGAGTAGCATCTAAATATACACATTTGTTGGATTGTTCACAATCACAACCTATCATTCGATCAAGCAAATGACCCTCTCTATAAAAAAATGACCAAACACCTGACTCTAAAATGGCATGTGTACATCCAGATCTAAGTAAATATTATGTTTGTTCTATTGCAACTTGTCATCTCAAGTAAGAAAGAGGAGGAATAATGGCTCTTTTCAAAGGCAAACTAATTGAAATAACAGAACAGCTTAATATGTTCTCCTTTATTGGGCCCTTTTTCATTTTCTTAAGATTTCTTTGTTGTGCTTTGACAAAGCTATGATTGTTCTTTTGGTCCGGCCTCTCATGAAGTTAAGTTGATAAGGTTATTTGTTCGATATTTATCTCAAGTGATGTTAAGACATGCTATTCTTTCACTCTACTTTTTTATTACATGCTAGCAGTTTGCCTATTCTATGAGTAAATGGTTCCCGACGAAAATAAAAGCTCGACATTAAAATTGTTTTATATAATAACAAATACATTTTATGTCTCCATTCTCCTACAATCTGATCAAGGCTATCCTCTAATACCATGGTTCTTTCTTGTATTTCCTTAATAATTTATACACAACCACGGTAGTTTTCCTACTCACTCATGCCCTTTAAAAATTGTGCTACATCGTTTTCTTATATGTGCACAACGAATATAATGAGGCTAGAAAAAAGATTTTGTCCTGTTAAAATGCAGTCATGTGTGCTTCCACCACAACTCAAATTTTTCACCTCCACCAGCCTCGACATTATCAACAACTCTGCTAACACAATATGTCCTTGCTCCTGCCTCTATGTTCTTACTACATTTGCTCAGTGCACATCAATCTTAGACCACGTGGAGGAAAGTGATCTACAACAAGGAATGATGAATTTTAGAGTAGTATTGAAGTATTGGTTCCATAAAATTTTCTGATTTGACGTACATATACTTAATTGACTTAAGGAGCTATATTTGAAGATTTTTTTCATGTTCAATTTTGTTGTTTAGAAGGAGGACAAAATAAGTCAAGGAGAAGATGTGATTAATTTGCACGGGAAAATACTAACCTGGCATTACCTTTTCATTATATCTATGTTAAATTTCTGTTAACATATTCTAAATTTTCATTCATTCGGTCTTCTTGAATTATGGAGCATGAAAGCTAAAAAGGCAATAGCTAGGTTAGAGACTACCATCTTTTCCGAGGGGTCATAGGGGCATTACTTCAGTTATACTACGTATAGGCATGTGATTCATTTATGCTTTAAGTCAATTAACTATGTTCATGTTAGTACATTTTTCACTGTAACTGAACATGCCTAAATAGTATGATAAGCTATAATTTTTTTGGTATACAAACAGTTCACTCAGTGTGAAGTTTGTATAGTTACTACAAAAGATGGGTTATATTTATAGTAAATATCATAATAATGTTGTCAGATGATTACCATTAAATATATTTTACATGTGTAAATCTCGATGGCAATGATCTCAATTTTTAATTAGTGTTTTGAATCATATATTAAATAAATAACAAGATGTTGCCCGCGCATGTGCGCGGGCCACTTTGCTAGTTATATAAAGTTTGCAACTGGCACAGTCATTACAAAAGGGCGACATGCATCGCAATGGACAAACTACAAAAGATGAAAAATACAAACACAAGCAGCTACTGCGAGCTCGTGGACTTCTTGGCCTTCTCCGCACGCTTGGCAGCCTGCTTCTCCAAGGTTTCAGTCAGCTTTTGTGCCAACCCGCGAGACCGCTCGGCGAAACTACCAAGAGCCACCAGCTTGCCATCGGGTCCGCGGGGCAGCTCAGACACAGCCTTGTCGAGGTCACCCCCGAAGTCGTGCCCCAGCAGCCTAAGGAGGGTGGTATGCGAGCCACGTACCATGTGCTTGCGTCTGAAGTCGTCGATGGTGGAGCCGTCAGGGCCAAACAGCTCAGCCAGTTCATCGAGGGAAGCAGGAGGCTGCCCCTTGGGAAACAGACTGCTGTGCAAGCTCGTCAGCGCGCCGGTAGCCTTCTCCAGGAGACCGCCCGCCTGTTGGCCAACACCCTCTACAGCAGAAACTGCGCCGTCCAAGTCATCGACAGCAGCTTGGGCGCTGGAACATGCCACAGTGCCAAGGCTACCTGAAGAAAGCAGAAAAGAAACTCCTTTAAACTAAAGGAAGTAGAAAGAACAGAACAAAGCAGAGTTAACACTTACCCAACAAGGAGTTGCTCGCCGCACAGAGGCGCTGCACCAAGGCCTGCTTGTGGGCATCGGCCGCCTCCTTCGCGACAGCGGCGGTGTCCAGCTGCTCCTTGAGGGTAGCAGCCTGTTGCGACGCGTTCTCCCTCTCGCGTCGCGACTGCGCCAACAACTCTACAGGCAAAAAGGCGTTCAAACAAATAGCAATAAAAACACTACCAAGCAGCGGAAGACAAAGGACAAACCTCGGAGTTCGGTGGACTCTCGTTCCAGGCGAGTTTTCTCTGCCTCCATGGCCGCGAAACGGCGGCCGATACCCAACAGCTCGAGCACCATGGGCTGCACCGAACAAAGAACAAAGGTTTAGTGGAAGAACTTGAGTCTGTACACGACTGAATTCAGTCACCCACAGACTCGGGGCTACTCCCATCGGGAGCGCTGTCGCGCACCCGATAAATCACAGATAAAAAGCAAAAAAAAAAAGGAGAAAGACCAGTTTAGAGTCTATACCCAACTGTTCCTAGTTGACTATAGACTCGGGGGCTACTCCCATCGGGAGCGCTGCCGCGCACCCGATACAAGCAAAAGGAATGCACTACTTACATGCTCGGCTGAAGCAAGCGGAGGAGCGCCGGTGATGGTGACAACGGCGTCGCCAGGAGTCGAGGCGGTTGCGGCCGGCACGATGTCGTGATCAGACGGCGGTGGAGGAGCCGCTGTCCCTACACGGCGGGCATCCGCGCTGTCACCCTCATCCGTCTGTTTGCCTGCATTGGGCGGCAGAGTCGCACCAGAGGAAGAGTCCCTACAGATGAGCACATGATAAGCCAAGAATTTCAAATAGAAACAAGAAAGGGAAAGCTGCAGTTAGAAACTTACGAGCAAAGGACTATCAGCAGAGCGGCAGGGTCGAGGCAGTCCGGAGCAGCACGAGCCTTCTTCGGTGGAGGCTCCACGAGATCACGCACCGGAGGGACCTCCTCGGCGGCACGACTAGGAGGCGACGACGAACAGGAGCCCTCTGCGCTGGGACCCTGTTTCGAGTTCCCCGCTGCCTTGGAGCCAGCATCGAGGAGATGCTTGCGGCGAATGAGAGGGACTTCATCACTGTCCGCAGCCTCCGCATCCTCAACCGATGCGGCGGAACAGACAGAAATGTCCTGTTCATCAGGATCATCCCGCAAGTCAGGGGCCGCAGAAGTCCCCTTCCTCTCAGGAAGAGGAGGAAGGCTGACAAACGTCGAGAAGCCCTTCGGGCAGAAAAACAAGGAATCTCTCTCAGTAATCAAAACATCGGCAAACACAACAAACAGAGAAAAGAAATACAAGAACCAAGCACATACCTCCGGAACAGGGTTCTCGAGGCTGAATGGCACCACGGGCGATTCAAGGATGTTCGCCTCACCGACCTTGAGCATGGTCACCGCGCAAACGCGAGACTCGACCTCGCTCGTGGACAACTCCTCCGCGGATGTGCGCGTCACGTCGGCGGCTCCGGCAAACTCGAACAACGGGTGCGCCCGAGCTTGAATCGGGTGCACCCGCCTTCTGATGAAAGTGGCGATGAGGTGAACGCCACTTACCTTCCTGCCGGCGGTCTTCAGCAGATCCGACACCCGAGACATGAGGGGTTCAGACTCCTTGGTCTCTCGGGCATCGGGGCGGTGCGTCCAGGATTTCTTCTTCGTCACGGTCATGCCAGCACGGAATGCGGGAACCCCGTATTTCTGCCCGGGCTGGTGGACGTCGGTGACGTAGAACCACTTTTTCCTCCAGTTCTGCACGGACTCGAGTTGCTTCAGGTTGAAGTACTCGATGTCGCCACGGGTTTGGATGCCGAAGCCCCTGACGGGATATACACCGCGAGCACCGGCATTGCGCTTCACGTTGAAGATCCGTTGCCACAGCCCCCAGTGCGGGTGAATGCCGAGGAAGCACTCGCATAGGATGATGAAGCAGCTGATGTGGAGGATGGCGTTCGGCGTGAAGTCGTGGAGCTGGAAGCCGTACGCGTACATCAGCCCCCGGACGAATTCGTGAACAGGGAAGGCGAATCCCCTGTTCACGAAATCGACGAAGCTGATGCGCTCGTCGTCGCGGGGACGAGGGGCCACCTCGTCGCCGGGCGCCCGCGTCACCATCTTCTCCAATGGCGGCAGGAGGCCATCGCGGCGCAGCGCCTCCAGCTGGCGCTCATCCACGGACGACCTCTGCCAGTCACCGTGAATCTTTTTCAGCCCACCGGTTGTGCCGGCGCCGGCAGCGGCGACACCGGTGGACCTCTTCTTTGCGGAGATCTTCTTCATGCCGGAGGTGGACATGGGCGCTTTGGTGGCTATGAGCAGAGAGGCAGAGTGCAAGGGGGAGAAGGAGAACTTCGTTGGTGAGAATGGGGATTGTGCCTTTTTCACCGCCGGGGCGCCCCCTACTTATCCATTGCTCTGGGCGATCTGTGCCGTCCGATATTCATCAAGCAAAACGGAGCACATCCAACCCCACACGTGGCGCGTGCGGAGGGCAACCGTCGCCGGCCGCATCGCCCACTACGCACGAGAAACGAGGAGGCCATCATCAAGGCGTGGCGAAATTTTCGCGCCCACCAGTCAAACCGACATGACGTTT
Source organism: Puccinellia tenuiflora (assembly GCA_012064385.1). Classification (NCBI taxonomy): domain Eukaryota; kingdom Viridiplantae; phylum Streptophyta; class Magnoliopsida; order Poales; family Poaceae; genus Puccinellia; species Puccinellia tenuiflora. The sequence continues at coordinate 245,272 of QRDG01000298.1, read as the reverse complement.
CATACTGCCACTTCTGGCAGGCCAAACGGCAGAGCGCCTCGGTAACACAGCGCACGCGCGTGATGTCATTCATGACGCAGAAGATACAGACTGCCTTCGGCGCGGTCTTACTCGACAAAGTATCGGCACCCATATGTCGTCAGACTGAACAAGTTTGCATCTACTCACTCCCATCGGGAGCAAAAAGAAATCCCTCGGCCTTCGACAAAATAAATGGGTTGAGATTATCCCCAGTAATAAATAATTCAGCATAAATTTGGGAAACACTACCCTCAGGAGCACCACCGCGCACTCGATGGAAGCACGACCGTGCAACACTCGAAAGGTTATCGACTTCGGTCTAACCCGAGCAACATACCCGAGATGAATCAAATACAGCTGACCCTCGGATGCTGCACTCTGAAGTGCAAAGGTAAGTCCCACCGGCTTGTCGAGTTGGGCCGGGGCTGACAGCAACAGCTGAGGCACCTGAACAAAGTTCCATACCAACAAGTGTGATGAAAATCCTGACGGACGCGTTGGGTACCCTTTCAGGCCGAATTCGACTCCGTAAGATCCCAAGCGGCTGGAGTCGAAGGGACTAGCCTCCAAGCTCGAGCCTGGGGACTCGAGTTTGATGTACGCTAATAATGCTTGTGCCCCAGAGCACTTAACTGGTCCCGATCCGTCGAGAGTACCAGGCTTATTATGCGAGATCCACCACTAAGCGTCCTGAAACACGGATACGAATAAATCACTAAAAGCATGACTCGCACCAGGATGATACAATGCGGAGGAGTCCCTACCAGACTCTCCAAGTCTACTAGGTCCTCGGGGGCTACTGATGTGGGTACACCTTTCGGGTGTGTCACCATGGACTACCCTGGTGCGGAAAAGGATGAAGGCCCATCGGTCATAAGGCCCAGGAAGGAGGCCCCGAAGGAAAGACTCAGAAATATTAGGTCGGCAGGCTCAAATGTAAACCTAGTCGGTAAAGGACCCGAGACCCAGTCCCACTATTTAAGGACTGGGAGGGCCGCTGTCGTGGTGGGTTGCACGGCATATCCATCTGAGATGGAAAGAAGTATGGGGAAAGTCGACGATGGCGCTCGCGCGGGATTGGGTAGCAAGCACGCAAACACACGCGATGTACCCAGGTTCAGGGCCCTCGTGGTGAGGTAACACCCCTACGTCCTGCTCTTCTTGTTTCTTATTGCTTGATCACAAAGTGCGGGCTACAAAGTGCTCCTAGAGCTGTATGCAGGTGGCAGCCGGCTGGAGGTCCTAGCCGGCTGGAGGTTGACGATGATTCTATCTGCCTCTGGTCTCTCTTCCTTCCCTTCGTTGCTTGCCTCATGCAGGAGGCTCTAGCTCGCCTTATATAGGCAACGGGCTAGGGTTTTAGGTTACATGGAATTTACAGGATTGTCCCTATGACATCATCTACTTTCTGGGCCGGCTGGAACTCGTTGCCATGATTCTGTACAGGAGATGCCCGACAGGAAGTACTGTTCACCAGGAGCGGTTATGTGGGGCTGGCCTACTGGTACGGAGCTGTCGGTTGGTACGTCCGGCTTCAGCCCAGCCGGACGTCTGTGTCCGGGTAGACGCAGGCGGCTTGATTCAGCCGGCCCGTGGAGTTTGAAGGATTGAACCTCTTTGGGGTATCCGGGGTTCATCTCCCCGACACTAGCCCCCGAGATCGTGGAGTCTTGCTAGCTTGCTGGGAAGACTTTGCGATCTTCCCCTTGGCCTTGACTGTCGTGGTCGCAATGTCGAGGTTGGAGATTGGGCCGGCTGAAATTGGGGCCGGGTAAAGCTGAAGCCGGATAAAGTTGGAACTTGCGTGCGGGGAAAACTCCGCGGGCACCCCTGATCCTGGCTGCACATTGTTGAAGTTAACGATGACTTGTTCGGTTGCGTGGGGCCGGAATTGAAGTCCTTGGCGGCCTAGCGTGGCCGACTTGAGGGCTCGGGTCGTAGCTTATTTCTGCCACGTCCCCACGTCCCGTCCGCCTAGAGGCTCTTCCTGGGAATCGAGGCAGAACTCCTCGGCTTCGTCGCCGGGATCTTCAGCGGCAACCGCTCGTTAGTGGGATCTTTTACGGGCGGTTCGGCGTAATTGCATGCCACGCGTCGTGCGGAGGCACGTCTCCGCCCACGGCTCCTTGCTCGTAAAGGGGGAAGTGGGGAATGGTTCGGGTTATCGTTCCCCATTCTCCTGCCTGCGCTCTGGCTTCAGTCCTCTCCGATATTATCTCCTTCTTTCGCATTCTCCCAACGCTTTCTTCTTCTTCGCCGGCGGCGCTTCCTTTCCGACGGGGAATCGGACCTCAATGGCAAGCACTGGAGCCTGGATGGGGTCCAACGTCGACAGTGCGGAGCTCAAGAAGCTCCGCAGCGGGATGCTCATCGGCCGCCAAGAGGAGGTCGGGATCCGTGTTCCTGACGACGAGGAGGTTTCGCTGGCCGCGGCGGTGAACGAGTCCGTGGTGTTCTCCTCGCACCTGGCGAGGGGATTGGCACTGCCGGTGAGCCCCTTCCTCCGGCAGTTCCTCGATTTTTACGGTCTGCAGCTCCACCACTTGGGGGCGAACAGCATTACGCTGCTCTCTTGCTTCGTCACCCTTTGCGAGGCGTACCTGGGCCTCTGGCCCTGCATGGAGCTATTCGGGCTGTTCTTCTTCCTCCGCGCCCAGACTTGCGACAAGAGGTTGCGAGAATGTGGATGCGTCTCCGTGTCCACGAAGAATGTCCTCTTTCCCAAGGTTCATCTCCTCGAATCCGTCAAGAAGTGGCAGAGCAGCTACTTCTATGTTCGGAACCTCACGGCGGAGGACCGGATTGGGCTCCCTCAGTTTGTGAACCAACTGCCTGCTGACAAGTCCTGGAACCGGAAGGCGCCTATTGATGAAGGTCTGGAGGCGGCCGTGACGGCTCGGGTGAAGGACCTGATTCCAGGGGGCCTGACCTCCAGGGACTTGACGCTGGCTTGGCTGGCTAGGCGGGTGTACCCGCTGCAGGCTCGAGCGCACAAGATGTGCTTCTATTCGGGTCTCCGAGACCCCACCCGGGCTTGCACGGAGGCCTGGGAGTTGAGCGAGTTGCGACGCTGGGCCGGCCAAGTGATCACCGACGGGATCGAGCGGAAATGGCAGTTCGGTGTTGAGCCGTTTTCTCGCGCGCGGCGCGCTCTGGTGGTCAGTTCCTTTCGCTCTTTCTTGTCTTGCGTTCCTTCGAGCCGGCTGAGTACTTATCCGGCTGGCATGTCTTCGCAGATTTGCAATCTTCAGAGGGCTGAAGACCTTGACGTCGTCTTCGGGGCGGACCAGCCCGGTCCCCCCCCGGAGGAGCAGGCGGCCTTTGGCGAGGAGAGTGCCTTCGATGGAGAGGCGGACAGTGAAGAGACCGCCTTGGATGCCGAGGCGGGTGACGATTCCCCCGTTGCATCTGACGCGGGGAAGCGGCCGGTTAGGCACGACGACTCCATGGAGTCGTCTGATGGCGCTGATGGCGCCGGTGTCGAGGACGATGATGATAGCGGTCGCGCCGTGGCGAGCCCCGCCACGGCCGACTCTGATTCTGACCGGGCCGCCCGCGGGGGCCCGGACTTGGGGCGCGGCAAAGCGGCGCCAGCTCCGGCTTCTCGTGGTAAGTCTTCCGCGCCCGATTTCGCCGGCCGAAACAGCGGCGGGGGCGTGCGGGTATTTGTCGATCTCTCCAGTAGCTCCGAACCGGACTCTGAGGGTTCCTCTTCCGTGCCAGCCTCCAAGCAGGGCGCGTCCAGTCGCAGAACAAAGGAGCTGGAGGCGAGCGTCCGGAAGGCTCGGTCGTTGCCCTCCCCCCAGGTCGTAAAGGAGAGGCGGTCGAAGGCGGCCGCCGACTCAGACGCGGGCGAGAGCATCCGCCTGTGAGGCGGGTCGTTCGTGAAGCGGGGTGCGCTCCCCGCAAAGAAGCTTTCTTCAGTGTTCAGCCGGCCGACCACAGCCGGCTTGACGCCCGCTGGGAAATCGACAGCGGAGAAGAAGGTTGATGCTATCATGGAGGAAGCCATAGCTAAAATCGCAGCGAAGCAGAAGGAGGAGGAGGAAGCGGAGAGGCCGGAAGCTCTTGCTGGTGGGACCAGCACCCAGGTGGTTAATCCTACTCTTGAAGTTGATCCTGATTACGACTTGAGTGTTGAGGATATGGAAAAGGCTATTTATGCGGAACTGGCGCAGGCGGATTTGATCCGGGAGGCGATGGACGCCAAGATGACTGTGGAGCAGCTGGTTGCTACAAAGGTGGCTGAGGCGAAGGCGGGCGCAGACGCCGGGAAGACCGCGGAGGCTGGTGCCGAGGTTGAAATGACGCCGGCTTCCGCGAAGCGGCCGACTGACGATCTTGTCGTTCCTGTGAAGGGCGGAGAGGCGCCCTCTGGTGGCGTGAAGCGCCTTCCCGACGATGCGCCGGCTCCTCCGCCAAAGCGCTTGAAGAGGAGGAAACCCGTGGAATTGGGCTCACGCGACGGGTAAGCCTTCGCCCTGAGGCAGAAATCTTGTAGTCTGTACTTCTTGGGGGTGACGCTTTCTTCGTTTTGCAGGGTGCCACTCCCGACCGTGGTGGCGGCGACCAGCATGGTGGTGGATCCGGCCTCGGGGCCTGCTCCCGAGGCCCCTGTGATGCAAACGGCTGGTCCGCCTCAAGAGGCGGCGATGGCGAAGGCGGACGTGGAGCCAGACAGTCGGGTGCCGGCAGACACAACTCCCCTCGTGGTCGACTTCGACCCTCCGGTTTCTGGCGGTGGTGCCGAGGCGACGGCGGATGCCTTCAAGACAGTTCCTCGGCCCGGTGCCGGGGCCGGAAACCTCGCCTTCCCCACTCCTTCCTCGTCCGTGGTCGAGACGGCCAAGGACAGGGCCATAGAGGGGGCGACGGCTTTGCTCCCTGGCCCCCGTCAATCAACTTTGGTGTGCTCTCCTCCATATTCCGGGCCAGTGCCGGCTCGGCCCGACGCATCGGGGAAGTTCCCCCTCGCCGTACTGGTGGAGCAAAAGGCTCAGGAGAATCTGGCCAACATCGCGTTGCTCCGCTCCTCGATAGAGTATGGCTTCGCCGAGGCGGTTAAGGAGGCGACGATGCTCAAGCGAGAGCTTGAGGCGGCCAGAGGTTCGGTTTCCCTTCTCGGTCGCATTTTCCGTCTTGGCGCCTTGTATTTTTCTTGTGCGGCTTGATTTGATGATGACCCGGCCTCTTCAGGCGACACCACCTCCCGCGCCGGCCTGGAGAGGCAGCTGAAGAAGAAGGACGCTGCCCTGGCACTGGTCAAGGCCGATCTCCAGACGGCGGAGAAGGTGTCGGAGGAGCGCCGCCTGGAGGTCGTCCGGCTGGGGGAGGAGGTGAAGAAACTGCGGGAAGCTGAGCAGCGAAGGCAGGGCGAGGTCGAGTCCCTCCGGAAGAATGCGGATGAACTGAGGTGCCAGCTGAAGGAGTCCATCGACACCAATGATCAGATCGTCCAGGCGGCCAAGGCGCGTGAACTTGAGCATGAGCAACTGGTGGGCGGCCTGATTAGGGAGGTTGAGCGCGTAAACGAGCTTATCCTTGGTAAGTGGTGTCTCTTTCTCTTTGATTTCTTGCTTGGGGTCCTCTACTCGGCTTCACCGGCTTGAAATGCAGGCTTTTATCCCGAGGTGGATGCGCAGATCCAGAAAGACGCTGCCTCGGCGCGCTCACGGCCGGAGTCTTCTGGTGCCACCGCTGGGTCTGCGCCGACTGCCTCCTCCCGTCTTCTCCGATTTGGCCAAGAGTTCAAACGGCTGAAGGAAGCGGCCGACGGCGTTCTCGAGAACTTATGGCTGGATGCCCCCTTGCCAACCGCTCTCCACGACCTGTCCGTCCGGCTTGAGGGGGCGCCAGCCGGTATTAACGAACAGGTGGAGATGGCGGCACGTGGAGGCACCGACATGACGTTGGCCTTGGTGAAGTCATGGTATCCAAGCGTGCAGATGAGTATGCTGGTGGGTGGCTTCCACACAGGAACGTCCCTTGCGAGTCTGCTTCCGGAGATCTTCATGGCTTCAGGGCGAATTGCCGCGGCGGTGGACTTGACGAAGTTGGTGCCTGCCGAGCCGTCCGCGACGGCGCGACCGACTGAAGACACTGGAGCCGGCAGTGCTGCCGCCGCCACCAATGCAGCTGCTCCTTGATTTGCTTGCTCCCCTGGAATGCCGGGCGTACTTGTAGAACTTGTTGTTTTGAGTTGACGACTAGTTTGATCTGCTGCTCGTTGTAATATGGATCTGTTTCTCTGCTATTAATTACTGCCCTTTGGACCTTTGTGTTTGCACTTGTCGAGCCTTCGTGCCGAGATTTGTATCCATCTTGGTGATGATGATCACCATGTCTAGCCCCCGAATTTTGGGCCGGCTTGAGCATCGAGCCGGGTCAAAATTTTATGTCTCTTACTCATCTTGTACTTTCTTCTGTCGTCTTGATGACGTGCAGCCCCCCGAGTCTCTGACTTGGGGTGTAGTAGTCGATCATCCGGGTATGCGAGGCCGGCTTGGCGGCTGCAAGGCGCCCAGGAATTTTCTGCCGGCTGACGGCGTGGCAGCCCCCGAGTCCGTGACTCGGGGTGTTGTAGATGTACGTTCGGGTCTGCGGAGCCGGCTTGCCGGCTGCGCAGCCCCCGGGAATTTTCTGCCGGCTGACGGCGTGGCGCCCCCGAGTCCGTGACTCGGGGTGTTGTAGATGTACGTCCGGGTCTGCGGAGCCGGCTTGCCGGCTGCGCAGCCCTCGGGAATTTTCTGCCGGCTGACGGCGTGGCAGCCCCCGAGTCCGTGACTCGGGGTGTTGTAGATGTACGTCCGGGTCTGCGGAGCCGGCTTGCCGGCTGCGCAGCCCCCGGGAATTTTCTGCCGGCTGACGGCGTGACAGCCCCCGAGTCCGTGACTCGGGGTGTTGTAGATATACATCCGGGTCTGCGGAGCCGGCTTGCTGGCTACGCAGCCCCCGGGAATTTTCTGCTGGCTGACGGCGTGGCAGCCCCCGAGTCCGTGACTCGGGGTGTTGTAGATATACGTCAGGGTCTGCAGAGCCAGCTTGCCGACTGCGCAGCCCCCGGGAATTTTCTGCCGGCTGACGGCATGGCAGCCCCCGAGTCCATGACTCGGGGTGTTGTAGATGTACGTCCGGGTCTGCGGAGCCGGCTTGCCGGCTGCGCAGCCCCCGGGAATTTTCTGCCGGCTGACGGCGTGGCAGCCCCCGAGTCCGTGACTCGGGGTGTTGTAGATGTACGTCCGGGTCTGCGGAGCCGGCTTGCCGGCTGCGTAGCCCCCGGGAATTTTCTGCCGGCTGACGGCGTGGCAGCCCCGGAGTCCGTGACTCGGGGTGTTGTAGATATACGTCCGGGTCTGCGGAGCCGGCTCGCCGGCTGCGCAGCCCCCGGGAATTTTCTGCCGGCTGACGGCGTGGCAGCCCCCGAGTCCGTGACTCGGGGTGTTGTAGATGTACGTCCGGGTCTGCGGAGCCGGCTTGCCAGCTGCGCAGCCCCCGGGAATTTTCTGCTGGCTGACGGCGTGGCAGCCCCCGAGTCTGTGACTCGGGGTGTTGTAGATGTACGTCCGGGTCTGCGGAGCCGGCTTGCCGGCTGCGCAGCCCCCGGGAATTTTCTACCGGCTGACGGCGTGGCAGCCCCCGAGTCCGTGACTCGGGGTGTTGTAGATATACATCCGGGTCTGCGGAGCCGGCTTGCCGGCTGCGCAGCCCCCGGGAATTTTCTGCCAGCTGACGGCGTGGCAGCCCCCGAGTCCGTGACTCGGGGTGTTGTAGATATACGTCCGGGTCTGCGGAGCCGGCTTGCCGGCTGCGTAGCCCCCGGGAATTTTCTTTGCCGTCTTGATCCTGCGCTGTGCTTTTTGCCTCCTCGGCTTCGCCGTCTTTTGTGTCAGTGGCCACGTGTCGCCCAGAGGCGGGGCGTTGACGGTTGAGCTACCGTTGGGTCCCCTTATAAGTAGTGGTGCGGGTGCGTTCTCCTTGCTTCATCTTCTCTTTCGCTTTGCTCCCCCTCATCCAAGCATGGCGCCGAAGAAAGAGGTCGGGATGGATTCCCCCGTGGTAGCTAAGCGCGGTCGGGGTCGTCCGCCGAAGAAGGGCACCGGGGAGTCCTCCACCGCGGCAGCCAAGCGTGGCAGGGGCCGGCCGCCCAAGCTTGGCCATGGCGGTGGTGGAGATGCCGCCGTTGCGGTAGCTGGAGGCAAACGGAGCCCCTCTCCCGCTCGCTCGGAGTCTCCTGTAGGTGTCTATTGGGACGAGTTCCCCATTTTGGAGTTCCTCCTGACGCTGTACGCGCCCATCCAGCGCATCCAGTGGATCCCTCGGGCCGTCGCCGATGCGCTGGAGGGGGAAGGCCCCTTCACATTTCTTCTTCATCGGGTTGGAGCCCATCAAGGGCCTTGGGACGTGCATGCTCGCGTCATCGTCAGCCAGGAAGGTGGGGAAGTTCGCCGACGGGCTGAGTTCTTCTCCGGCTAGAAAGCTTTCGCCAAGTTCTTCCGCCTGGAGCCTCCCTTCATCCTCCACTTCCAGCTGAAGCGCCAGACTGGGGTCCTCTACGTCAAGGTCTTCGACGGCTCCCTGTGCCTCAAGGAGTGGGAGGAGAGCGATGACGATATGACTCCGCCTCCCGCTTAGCCTTTTAGGTTATCTTGTAGCCGGCTTGGCCTGTAGGCGAGGTTGTCCGCCTGTGGACTTCCTCCTTTTGCTTATGTAATCTGCTCCCGGCTGTAAGCCTTTATTTATGATATTGAATGCCTTTCGGTTTTGCTCTTGCATCTATGTGCTGTTGATCGGCTTGGTCCTTTACATATCGTCCGGGTTGAGATCTCCAGAGCTGGCAGGCGGCATTTTTGTGCGGGAAACGAAATGACGAAGTGGTTAGCTTGCTCTTTCGATTATGGAGAATATTTTTATTTTGCTTAGCTCAATTTTGCACTCGCCTGTAGCCTCTCCTGCCGCCATTCGTGTGCACTTCACCGTCTAGCGGGATCATGCACACTACTATAACATTAGGATCCGGTTTGTTGGGCCAGAGTTTTCTCAGCCGGCAACAATTTCTGTTTCTTACGTCTTTCACATATAGTTAGCCTCCAGCTTATTCTCTTGCTGGCCTTAACCAGTTCCGAAGAGTTAGCCATTTAGCGTTGTGTAGTTAATCATCCGTAATAGGAGAAGAAGTTGCCGACTGCCGGCTTGGCCGAGTTTGCAGAATAGCGATTTTTCAGCCGGCAACACTTTCACTTAAGCGTTTTTCACATGGTTGGCCTCCTCCAGCTTATTCTCTTGCCGTCCTTAACCGGATCCGAAGAGTTAGCCGTTTAGAGGTTAGCCACGCTACACGGCCGTTGAAGGCAAGCTTGCCGGCTGCCGGAGCAACCGGAAGAGAAATGCGAAAAAATTGCGAAAAAACTTCTCATGTGCTCATCATTCTCATTTCTTTATTGAAAGCATGGGTGATACATACATGGTTCTTTCTCAAGTGTAGAATCGACGCAAGAGTGAAGCATTCCATGGCCTCTCCGTTTCATCGCCTTCCTTGTCCATTGTGTCCTTCTTGTGCTCTCGGGCGTCGATCAAGTAGTAGGCATCGTTGATGAGCGCTTTGCTTACGATGAATGGTCCCTCCCAGGGTGATGAAAGCTTGTGCATGTTCTTTGTGTCTTGGATTAGTCGTAGCACGAGGTCGCCTTCGCGAAAGCGGACAGGTCTGACCTGCCGGCTGTGGTAGTTGCGTAATTGCTGCTGATACATTGCCGACCTTGACTCGGCAAGCTGGCGCGCTTCTTCGAGCAGGTCCATCCCGTCTTCATAGGCTTGTTTAACTTGTGCTTCCGTGAACAGGACGATTCGAGGCGCGTCGTGCTCGATATCAGTTGGCATGACGGCTTCGGCTCCATGGACGAGGAAGAAGGGGGTGAAGCCGGTTGAGCGATTTGGGGTTGTCCTTAGGCTCCAGAGGACGAAAGGTAGTTCTTCTTCCCACGCGCTGGCTGCCCGCTCAAGCGGTTCGAGCAACCGGGGTTTGATGCCGGATAGGATGAGGCCGTTTGCTCGTTCAACCTGCCCGTTTGATTGTGGGTGCACGACGGAGGCCACGTCGAGCCGGATGCCAGTTCTGCCACAGAACTTGGTGAATTCTCCCTTGACAAAGTTTGATCCATTGTCCGTGATGATGCTGTTGGGGTAACCGAAACGGTAGATGATGCTCTTGAAGAACTTGACGGCTGTTGGTCCATCCAGCTTCTTGATCGGCTTGGCTTCAATCCATTTCGTGAACTTGTCGACGGCTACCAGCAGGTGTGTCATACCTCCACTGGACCTCTTCAGCGGACCCACCATGTCCAGTCCCCAGACGGCAAACGGCCATGTGATTGAAATCATCTTGAGTGCTGAAGCCGGCGTGTGTTTCTGCGTTGCGAATCGTTGACAGCCATTGCAGAGACGGACAAGCTGGTTTGCGTCTGCCAGCGCAGTCGGCCAGTAGAAGCCGTGCCTGAACGCCTTGGCCACGATTGCTCTTGATGACGCGTGATGGCCGCATTCGCCTTGATGAATTTCCTTGAGGATCTTGATTCCTTCTTCTTGGCTTACACAGCGCTGGAATATTCCAGAGACACTGCGTTTGTACAACTCGTTGTTGATGATGGTGTAAGCACTTGCTCGGCGTTTGATCTGCCTGGCCACGAGCTCATCCGCCGGGAGCTCGCCATTGGCGAGGTAGGCGAGGAAGAATTGGGTCCATGGCGGAGCCTCTTTGATGACGAGGACCTCGACGGCTTCCGGCTTGCCTGGAGCCGGCCCGTCCGACTCTGCGCCCGGCGGCATCCGGATGGAATCGGAGCCGGGACACGGCGTGATGGACGGCTTGTACAACTTCTCGAGGGCGACGCCGGGTGGGATTTCCTCTCGAAGAGAGCCAATGTTCGCGAAGGTGTCAGCTGCTTCGTTGTTGGAGCGGTGGATGTGGTGGAATTCACATCCGTCGAAGCATCCCGCGAGTTGCTGGACGAAGAAGCGGTAGGCGGCCATGTTGGGGTCCTTGGCGTCCCAATGACCGGTGGTTTGCTGGACCACCAAGTTGGAGTCGCCATAGCAGAGGATTCGTTTGATGTTCATGGCCTTGGCGAGCTTGAGGCCGTGCGCGAGAGCTTCGTATTCAGCTACGTTGTTGGACGCCGTGAAGGGCCGGCCCAAAACATATTCGAGTCGGCCCCCTTTGGGTGAGGTGAGAACGACTCCGGCGCCGAGTCCCCAGTATCTTTTGGAACCATCGAAGTGCATGAGCCAATGCTCGCCGAAGTCGGGTGGTGGTGGTACGTGGTCCGTCTCCGTCCAGTCGGCTAGGAAGTCAGCCAGCTCCTGTGACTTGATCGCCGTTCTCTTGTCATATTCGACTCCGTGCGCTGTCAAGTTGATCGCCCATTTCGCCACTCTGCCGGTTGCGTCCTTGTTGCCTATGATCTCGGCAAGCGGAGCATCACTTATCACCTTGATCGGATGCTCTTGGAAGTAATGCTTCAGCTTCTTCGTTTCCATGTACACGCCGTATACTAGCTTCTGGTAGTGCGGGTAGTTTTGCTTCGACTGTGAGAGCACTTCGCTGAGGTAGTAAACTGGCCGCTGCACCGGACGCTGCTTGCCGGCTTCCTCTCGTTCCACCACCAGGACGACGCTGACGACTCAGTTGGAGGCGGCAATGTACATGAGCATGGGCTCCTTCGGAGCCGGAGGTGCTAAGACCGGGGTGGTGGCCATCGGACGCTTGAGCTCTTTGAAAGCGGCGTCGGCCGCGTCGCTCCAGACGAACTTGTCCGTCTTCTTCAGCAAGTGGTAGAGCGGGAGAGCCTTTTCTCCGAGCCGGCTGATGAAACGGCTGAGGGATGCCAGACAGACGGTGAACTTTTGGATGTCCTTGACGCTTCTTGGCTGTCACATGTTGTCGATGGCGGCAATTTTCTCCGGGTTGGCCTCGATTCCTCGTCCTGACACAAGGTAGCTGAGTAGCTGTCCGGCTGGAACGCCGAACACGCATTTCTCCGGGTTGAGCTTCATCTGGAAGCGGCGCAGGTTGTCGAAGATTTCTTTGAGGTCGGCGAGCAGAGTGTGCTTCTCCTTGGTCTTGATGACGACGTCGTCGACGTAGGCGTGCGCGTTACTGGTCGTGCAAGCATTTCTGCATGCAGCGCTGGTATGTTGCCCCCGCGTTCTTCAAGCCGAACGGCATGGTGGTGTAGCAGTACGGGCCGTAGGGGGTGATGAAGGCGGTCTTGAGCTGGTCATCCGGGTTCAGCGGAATTTGGTGGTAGCCGGAGTAGGCGTCGAGGAGGGAGAGGAGATCGCAGCCGGCTGTGGAATCGATCACCTGGTCGATGCGCGGCAATGCGAAGGGGTCTTTGGGGCAGGCCTTGTTGAGGTGAGTGTAATCAATACACATCTGCCATCGCTTGTTCTTCTTTTCCACCATCACTGGATTGGCTAGCCATTCTGTGTGTTGCACTTCCTTAATGAATCCGGCCGCGAGCAGTCGGGCTATCTCTTCTCCTATTAACTGTCTTCTTCCCTCCGCGAAGCGACGTAGAGACTGTTTTACCGGCTTGGCATCTGGCCGGACGTGTAGAGAGTGCTCGGCGAGTTCCCTCGGTACACCAGGCATGTCCTTGGGGGACCACGCGAAAATGTCCCGGTTCTCACGGAGGAACTCGACGAGCACGCCTTCCTATTTGGGGTCCAGGCTCGCCCCCACAGTGACGAACTTGGACTTGTCGCTGTCGTCGAAGTAGATCTTCTTAGTATCTCGCGCCACCTGGAAGTTTGACTCGCCAGCCGTCTTGGCCGACTCCGGAATCTCTAGCTTCTCCTCGCTGGCCTTGCGCTTGAATTGTCGCATTTCCTCATTGCAGACCATGGTCTCGGCCACCTTCGCGCTATTGGTGGCGCAGGCGATGGAGCGTTTGTAGTCTCCGGAGACGGTGATGATTCCGCGTGGGCCTGGTAGTTTCATCTTGAGGTAGGCGTAATGCGGTACTGCCATGAACTTGGTGAGCGTCGGCCGCCCAAGTATAGCGTGGTAGGCGCTGGAGTGGTCGACCACTTCAAAGGAGATGGTCTCGCGGTGATGGTTGCTCTTGGTGCCGAATAGTACGTTGAGCCGGATGAGCCCCATGGATGAGCCGGCTCGCCCCGGCACAATGCCATGGAAGACCGTCCGGCTGGGGGTCAAGCTGGACTCGGAGACGCCCAGCTTCTCCAGCGTGTCACAGTAGAGGATGTTGATGCTGCTGCCTCCGTCGATGAGGACGCGTGAGAAGGTGCATGCGCGCTTGGGGGAGATGATCACGGGCTCCAGGACTAGAGCATAGCCGCCTGGATTGGGCATCAGCTCCGGGTGGTCGCTGCGGTCCCACGTGATTGGCTCTTGCGACCAGTTGAGGTATTAGGGGACAGGTGGAACCACAACATTCACCGCCTTGAACCGCTCGCGCCGGCTTCGCTTGTCGTCGCGCTCGCTGACGAACACGATGTATGCGGCATCCGGATTCCGATATCCGTCTGGACCCCTCGGTGGCGGAGATGGAAGGCGTTCCCTCCTTTGCTCTTCGCGTTGGCGATCATCGCGATCCCTGTCTTCGCGCCGCCTGTCGTCGCGCCTCCGGTCATCCCATCCGGCTTCGTCCGGAGGCGGGGCGGATTTCGCCGCTCGTACGGTGGCGGCCTTGGGCGGCCAAGGTTGCATTGCCTGACGGTGTGGTTCGCCGGCCGGTCGCCGTGGTTCCGGCACGGCTGATCGAGCAAAAACTCGTAGCTGTTCCTCGCCCTTGTCCGGCGCATGTCGCTGCTCGTCCTCAGGCAGCGGTTGTCGAAGCCTCCTGCCGGCCTTCCCTCGGTGGTGGCGACGACCTTGGACTCGACGCGGTCGTCCGTGGACTTGCGCTTGTCGGATGCGTCGGAGTCACGCCGGGTTGATCTTCCTCCCTCCTAGTTCTCCGTCCGGCTGCGGCGTGCAGCCGGCTCGGCCGTGATGATTCTTCCGGCTTCGTCGAGTCGGATCGGGTTGGTCATGCCCGCGTCGGTGGTGTCGTACTCGTCAGCGATTGCCATGAGCTCCGCCATGGTCTTCGGACTTTTCCTCAGGAGCCGGTGCTTGAGTAGGGTCTGGTCCCGGCAGCCTTGGACGAAGTACTGGACGGCTTGGAGCTCGAGGATCCCCTTGCAGGAGTTGCGTAAGCTAGTCCACCGGGTGAGGTAAGCACGGTCCGACTCGCCATCCTTCTGCTTGCACAGCGCGAGCAGTTGTGCGTTGCCGGGGCGCAAGTAAGTGCCGGTGAAGTTGCGGTTGAACACTTCCTCGAAGTCCAGCCAGCTGTTGACGCTTTCAGCCGGCAGACTGTTCAGCCAGGTCCGAGCCGACCCCTGGAGCATGAGTGGCACGTAGCGTACGGCCACCCGCTTGTTGCCGCCTGCGATGTTGACCGCCGTGACGTAGTCGGCGAGCCAGTCCTCCGGCTTCGTTGTGCCGTTATACTTGGGTGTGTCCCTTGGGAGGGTGAATCCCCTCGGGAACTGCTCGGTCCGGATGCGGGGTCCGAAGCAGCGATGCGCGGCGACGTCTTCCTCCTCGATGACGCTTGACGCCTTGAGCACGTCGATGCGGATGCGCACGTCGTGAATTGTTTCGGGCCCCAATGGTCCCAGGCGTTCCTCTATGGTGACCTTGTGTCCGATTCGCTCATTGACGCTGCAGCCGGCTTGCGGTCCATTCCGGTTGCCGTCTTCACGTCCCCCAGCCAGATCGCGGCCGTGATCACGAGGATGCGAACTCGCGCTTCCCTCGCGATGAGGTCGTGGTTGCTTGTCCTTCGCCCGGCCGCGGCTCGTGGATGACGCCTCGGCGCCCTGCTTGGACTTGCCGCCTGCGTCGTAGCCTGGAGGCGGATCATGATGCCCCGGCTCGCAGTTGCCTCGGTTTCGCGTTGCTGCCGGTTAGCCGCGGCGATGAGCTCCTGGACTCGGCGCGCTTGTTGACGTAGCTCCTCGCCCTGAAGATGGGGTAGTTCCGCTGCTGCCGCCTCCGCAGCCTTCATGTTTTGCACCGGGTTGCTGTACTCGGGCAAGACGATGTCCGAATGCTCGTGCGGCTGGCCAGCACGGTTCAGGGCACCGCCGAGGTCCCCTCCTTTGCGCCTGACTTCATTCAGCTTCTCCGTGTTGCCCCTTTCCGGCTCGAAGCCGTGGACGGTGTTGTACTCGCGCATCGTGGCGTTGAGTCGGCGCTGTGTCGATGCGAGGTGGAGAGCCTTGTCGTATATCTGTTGACGCATCCTCTCGAGTTCAGCCGCCGCCTTGGCTGGATCCGCACCCGGCGCGATGGGGGTGCTCAGCAGCTCGAAGTCAGCTTCAAGGTTGCGTTGGAAGCGAGAGGGTTCTCCAGCTTCGTGAACAGTTGTGACGACGTCGCCTCCTGCCGCCACATGCTCGACCATGTGCACCTCGGCGTAGACGTTGAGCTTGGCGTCGTCGCGGTCCGCGTCGCCGGAGCTGAGGTAGCCGAAGGAGTTGCCGTCGCTGACGCTGGCGTCGAAGATCGAAGGAGCCAAGCACGAGTAGACCTCCTCCGGGTACTCCATGGCGGCGACGGCGACGTAGACGTGGAAGTCGCCGAGGGTGACGACGGTGCCTCCGCTGGTGAAGCCCACGTCAGCGAAGCTCCCGGTGTTGTCGAGGACGCACCCGATGGAGCCGATGGAGAGCACGAGGCCGGAGACGACCCGCCGATCATCTACGGTCCGGGATCCCGCGCAGAACGTGATTCCGCTCGCCGCTTGCCCCACGGTGGGCGCCAAATGTCGTGGTGGGTTGCACGGCATATCCATCTGAGATGGAAAGAAGTATGGGGCAAGGCGATGATGGCGCTCACGCAGGATTGGGTAGCAAGCACGCAAACACACGCGATGTACCCAGGTTCAGGGCCCTCGTGGTGAGGTAACACCCCTACGTCCTGCTCTTCTTGTTTCTTATTGCTTGATCACAAAGTGCGGGCTACATAGTGCTCCTAGAGCTGTATGCAGGTGGCAGCCGGCTGGAGGTCCTAGCCGGCTCGAGGTTGACGACGATTCTATCTGCCTTTGGTCTCTCTTCCTTCCCTTCGTTGCTTGCCTCATGCAGGAGGATCTAGCCCGCCTTATATCGGCAACGGGCTAGGGTTTTAGGTTACATGGAATTTACAGGATTGTCCCTATGACATCATCTACTTTCTGGGCCGGCTGGAACTCGTTGCCATGATTCTGTACAGGAGATGCCCGACAGGAAGTACTGTTCACCAGGAGCGGTTACGCGGGGCTGGCCCACTGGTACGGAGCTGTCGGTTGGTACGTCCGGCTTCAGCCCAGCCGGACGTCTGTGTCCGGGTAGACGCAGGCGGCTTGATTCAGCCGGCGGATCCAGGCGGCGTTGCGCAACCGGCATTGTTCAGCCGGCCCGTGGAGTTTGAAGGAGTGAACCTCTTTGGGGTATCCGGGGTTCATCTCCCCGACAGCCGCCGACCTAGGGTACGCTCATACTCACCACCAAAAACCCTAGCGAGATTGCATCTCACGATCTCGCCATTGTAATCGATCTGTAAGCTCATCATCATCAATACCAGACAAGCAGGACGTAGGGCTTTTACCTTCGGGGGCCTGAACCTGGGTAAATCTCTCTTGTCAGCCGACGAATCCGCCAGTACCACCATCTTCTTCTCCTATTCTCTCAACCCGCGGATGTCATCCGAGGGATTTGGCGTGGTAACCCCACGTCATGTGATCTGTGATAATGTATGCAATGATCATGTTTGTAATCTTTCACGACTTGCATGTCGATGAGTACGGCAACCGGCAGGAGCCATATGGTTGTCTATTATTTTATGTGACCTAATTTTAATCACCATGTAATTGCTTTACTTTATCGCTAAGAGTATCAATAGTTGTAGTTGCAATACTTGGTGGACACAACCATGATGGTGGCGCCACAATGCTGGTGATGATGGAGATCGTGCCGGTGCTTTGGAGATGGAGATCAAAGGCACAAGAAGAAAAGGCTATAACATGTCACAAATTTTATATTGCATGTGATGTTAATCTTTTTATGCACCTTATTGCTTGCTTAGATGTGATCGCGCGGTAGCATGATAAGGTGATCTCTCACGTTAATATCAAGATAATAAAGTGTTCTCCCCTAGTATGCACCGTTGCAAAAGTTCGTCGTTTTGAAGCACCACGTGATGATCGGGTGTGATAGACTCTACATTCGCATACAACGGGTGTAAGCCAGATTTACACATGCAAAAATACTACGGTTTCCTTGACAAGCCTAGCATGTATAGACATGGCCTCGGAACACAAGAACCGAAAGGTTAAAACGAGTTATATGGACGATATGATCAACATGGTGATGTTCACCATTAAAGCTACATCATCTCACCTGATGATCGGTTGTGGTGTAGTGAATTTGGATCGTGTGTCACTAAACAACCAGAGAAATGTTAAGTTTAGTGCGAGTTCATGTAGCAATTTTGATTAAGATGAACTAAAATTATCATAAACAAAAGTCCTAAAGATGTCTTTGCAAAAATCCTTGTAGATCATGGCCGACTATGGTCGTCTTTTCATGGCCGAGGAGCTGCGTCTAGATGGGTCAAACTTTATCGAGTGGTACCTGCTTTTGTGTGAAGTCCTACACGCCAATGACTTGCTTGACGTGCTAGAAGAACCAATAGGAGATAAACCCAACGCTACTGCAACTGAGGAAGAGCACATAGAATGGCTTCGCCAAGAAACCACTTACTTACAAGTTGAGTGGTTGATGTGCACCTGCATGAATTCTGATCTGAGTAGTCAATTCGAAGACTTGCGTGCCAATGAGATTGTTGATGAGCTGAAAAATAGGTTCATAGCACAAGTCAGAATTGCGAGGTTTGAGAATCTGAATGAGTTTCTTTCACTCAAGATGGAAGAAAACACTTGTTTGGAACAACACCTGAGGAAGATGCATGAGATTCATCACCGTCTAGTGCTTGTTTGGGACTACTTGATGACGGATGAGTTCGCGATAGATGGGGTGCTGCACTCGCTTCCCCCCAGCTTCAAGAATTATGTCAGAGACTATCATGGGAGGGGATTTGATCACTTTCTGTGAGTTTTGTTCTCGGCTGCGTCATGTCAAAGTAGAACCCATAGCAGGAGAAGTCGTCAATGCAGAAGGTATATAGTGATATACAAGTTATAAATGTTTAAATGTCCTGTTTACACTTGTGGCTAAGTATTTGATACTTGTGCTGTTTTATGAAAACAGGACCTGCCGTTTGAGAAGTGCAGTCGATGGACTGAGTGGATATCGCGGGATGATGGCAATCAAGGAGTTGATGCTGGCGACATTCTACTTCTGCATTTGTCGTTTTTGATTAGAGGATTTAAATGAGTTTTGTAATCGAATTAAGTGTGATCTTTAAATTAGTGTGTCTCGGTTTGTGAGACGGTCATTCATGTTAAAAACAAGTGGTTGTTCTATTTTCATGAGTCATCCTTTTTGGTGATCACGTTTCGATTATGAGGTTATTGTCCTTAGTTCAATCTAAACGATGATTAGTTAAACATTTATAAAATATGGGACATACTAAAATATCCAAAACTTAATAACGACAATTGTTTTAGCCGTGCTAAATATTGAATAAACATTTTGATGTTTTATCAATGCACCTTATTAAAAGGAGTATGACGAAAATGCCACCCTTTGGAAGAGTGCCATGAGTTGCCGAAAATAAACACAAGTGTTGGTTATATTTTCAGCAAATGTTAAATGTCATTATTTTGTGCGCTCCATTATAAATGATATGAGTAAATATATGTATTTGTTCGAGTTATGATATTTGATGAGATCAAATAAAATTCTGGAGTTTAGGATATTAAGTTAACAAGAAAGTTGAGTCTTTATGATTTGATCAAAAGAGACAAAATATTTGAGTTATATGTTAGTATGCGGACTTGTGAGCAGTGTTATCACAAATTACAATGTTTAGAATATTTAAAGGCGTTTTTGATATGTCCTAAGATTTTGTAATCACGCACTATTCGATATTTTGTGGTCTCAAAGAAGGGTTTTATTTCGGGGTTTAATAATAGCATTTAGATTTATTTGATAAACACTCTGTTTAGAAATAAGGATCTATTTAATGATTCGCATAAACGATTCCATATGAGTTATGAGAAGTCGTGGTAATTATGAGATAATTAGAGACTATTGCGAATAATGTTGTAGTATATTCATATGTGTGACTATGAATGTGATTCCACAATATGAGACTAAAAGGGGCAAACCAATTTGTTGGTTGTGCTAAGTTTTTTAGTGGTTTATAGTGAAAAGGTTTCATTGATAAAAGAATTGCTGGAATAAATGAGAAACATAAATAAGGTTATTGACCTTGACTTTAATGTATCGAGTAACATAGCAGAAAGTGTTTTCTGTTGGGGTTTTACTTGACACATGAAATGAGGAATTAATGATGATGATCATTGAATTCAAATAGCATCTGGAAAGTTTGCAAACATGTGATTAGGAGTAATCACGGAGATCCTATATTATGGTCGAGTAAAGAGAACTTGCCGGGTAACGAGATTAAACTAGATATGGGGATATCGACGATCAAATCTCGGGCAAGTAAAATATCGTGAGACAAAGGGAATCGTATACGAGATTAAGAATCTTCGGCATCGTGGTTCAATCGATAAGGAACTTCGTTAAATATGTAGAGTCAATATGGGCATCCCGGTCCCGCTATTGATTATTGATTGGATCATGTCTACATGTTCTCAAACCCATAGGGTCACACACTTAACGCTCCGATCTAGCTAGGATTAGCGATGAGATAATTGATGGTATGAACAAATATTGATTCAGAGTCTCGGATGAGATCCTAGACGTCACGAGGAGATCCGGAAGAGTCCAGATGTCATGGTGGTGCACGGACAAATGCCATAGATAGGCTTAAGGTGGGGCCGATGGACGCTGGAGGCACCGGGGAGGGCTTGCACGTGAAGACGTACACACACGAACACACACACACACACACACACGGTTTTACCCAGGTTCGGGGCTCTCGTGAGGAGATAACACCCCTACTCCTGCCTGTCTGATCTTATATATGTGGACTACAATTGAGTTACAAGCTGCTCCTTGAGCTGTATAAGAAGGACTAAGAGCTTTGGGCTCTCTACCGAGTCTCGGAACTCTCTACCAAGTCTCGGAACTCTCTACCGAGTCTTGAAACGGCTCACAGGCTTTCTGGTCTAGCGTGCTTTCTTGTGAGGCAAAGTCTCAGCGATCTAATGAAGCGTCCCTGTAAGAGGAGCCCCTGGTGCTCCTTATATAGGGAAACCCAGGGCACAGGGTTAGGGCTGACGTTGGTGCTGGCGTAGGCAGCACTGTGGCCACGCCGGGGCCTCTGACTGCTTCCATCACCCCTGCGTGGCATGTCCAATCCATCAACTCCTGTGCACTGCTCCACCGTACTGCATAGGTCAGCAGCGTGGAGGTCTGACTGCCCATGCTACCACCGAGTCAAGGAGTAGGCAGCGCGTCCTGTCCTGCCAGTGGCAGGACGCCTGCCCCGTGATAGTAGGGACAAGATGTGAGCCTTGACCAATCCCAAGATAGAGCTTCATTCATCCCGATCCGACATAGGCATGCCAGATATTCCCTAACTCGGTTTCTCCTCTCCTGCACATAAGAACAACAAAGCAGATTCCGACATATAGTACGCATAATCCGACATAGGGCTATGTCGGTAAGCCCTTACCCGGTTGACCCCGGGTAAGCCCATGTGTATGTCGGTTTACCATTGACTCGGTCAACTCCGAGTCCATGCTTATTTCACCATATTGACCCATCTCGGGGGCTGCCCCCCGACATTAGTCCCCGAAGCTGGCGCGGTCCTGCAGCCTCGGATGGAGGGCCACGGCAGGTTTACCCGAAAACCAGCATTCTTACTTGATTACCGACATCACATACGTCGGCAAACCATTTATATGTCGGAAAGCAGATTCGCCTCCCATCATGATATTCGACTTAATGTCGGATCGTTCCGACTCACAGGAAAACCCACGGCTCCTCCGAGTCATTGGTTCCTCTACGTGGCAGAGCATCTCTGCTTAACGCCTCGGCTCTTGTGCACGAATGGACATGCCACCAGCGCGCACGCCACTTGCGTCACGCCGGTCGCCTCGGAGACTGTGCGCACGCAAGCACTCAAGCGCGGTTGGACCGCACCGCTCGCGTCGCCTCGGGTCGCGCCCAATCAGGTGTGCCGCTCAGAGCCGTTGGCTCCCTGTGGCCCATCGTGGGGCGGATCGTGCGGCAGTTAAGCCGCTGAGAGGATCGTGGCGGAGATCGTGGGGTGGTAACTTCCCATCCGTTACGGAATCGTGCGCTGAAAATCACGCGCCCACGATCTCCTCCGGCCACTCTTAAATAGTAGGGAGGGGGCACCTGTCTTCCCCTCCGCATTCACTCCTTGCATCCTTCTTCTTCCTTCTCTCCTGCGCGCAGAGCACAAGCGACACAGAGCTCGCCGCCTCCGCCGCACGCACGGATCCGCGCACGCCGACGAGCCGCCGGACGCCGACGCCGCCGACGTGCAGCGCCGCCGTCGCACACCGTGACACCGCGGTAAGATTTCCTCTTCTTCCCTTTTGCGCATTAGCGCCTTGAATCTATAAGCATTCTCCGTCCTTGTTTCTTCCCTTGTTCTTCATCGCAGCGACGCATCGGACGTCGCCGGTGAACTTGTGGTCGTAGATGCGGTTTACCGCCGGTGGACTAGCCTCCGTAGCACATTTTCTTCTTTTTTCTCCTTGCACCCTAGCGCTTTTCGCATCTAGATTAGACACATGCATACTCTTCCCTTCTTGTTTCTTGTTTTACTTTTTCTTTCTTCCCCCATCATGATTTTAACCTTAGTGCCCGTGCACCTCCTCTTGCAGAACTCGGCTAGCCTTCTCCGATATGTCGGACAACACCAACCTCGAGGTGGTAGAGGTAGTAGAAGAGGGAGTTGCTGATGAAGCCACCCGGGCCACCTGGGAAGGCTCCTACATCACCATAGCCGACATAGACTGGTTGATCCGGACTCGTCGGATCCCTGCCGAGGTTGAGTGTCGGCTTCCGGGTCCAAAGACATCGCCGGATCTCAGGGAGGGAGAGTATGTCGTCTTCATCGTGCACTTCGAGCGCGGATTCGGCCTACCCGCCAGCACTTTCTTCCGCAGCTTCCTCAATAAATTCGGCCTTCAACCTCATCAACTCCCGGCGAATGCCTTCACCACACTTTCTGCCTTCGTCTCCTTCATCGAGGGTTATCTCGGCCTCTGGCCTACCACCGAGGCGTGGTCCAAATACTTCCACTTCCGGAAACAAGTCGTTCCGAATCCTGCCAACCCGGATGCGGTCCGAGAGATGACCCAGTGCGGGGCCGCCACCATTGTACCTCGGCGCGGCTCCATTTTTCCCAGGATCCAAGGACTAGAGTCATGCCGGAAATGGCAGCGCTCCTTCTTCTACGTGAAGAACACAACCGAGGTTGACATGATCAACCTGCCGAGGTTCGCCATCGGCCCCCCAACTGCGCAGCTCAACTGGGGGTACAACCCGACGGATCAAGTATTGGAGGTAAACCACATCCACCAGGTTGTTGAACAGCTCAAAGGCGAAGGAATAACAGCCGATGACCTACTCGCGACCTTTATCAGCCGCCGAGTCTTGCCTCTCCAGCGCCGAGTCCACAAAATTTGCCACATGAGTGGCCCACTGGATCCGACCCGAGTGAACACCGTCGAGCTGGACAACGACCAGATCCGGCGGCTCATCAAAGCCATAGCCCGGACAAAGATGCCGGAGGCATGGTAATGGGGCAAAGAACCCCATAGCCGGAGCAACCTTCCACCGAACGTAAGCACCTCCGCCGAAGTAACATTTTCACCGACATAAACTTTTATGTCGGTACAACTCTGTACTTGGTATTAATCATTTCTTATTTCCATTACGCAGAGATTCGGTCGGCAGTTGACGGAGGACGGAGAGAACCCCTCTGCCAACTGGGGTAAAGACCGGGTCGACGCCGACTCGGAAGACCCGGACGACGAGGATAACGTGCCAATTCCCGACGTCGGCTCAATTCCTGCCACGGGTAAGACTCGTGATTCCTCCCTCCGAGACTGGTCTGAGGATGAAGATGACGATTGTCGGGTTTTAGAGGTGTATGATCCTCTCCCCGTTGCATACTCATATCCGATGTCCCCGCCCTCAGCTGACTCGGATGAAGTGATCGAGGTGGCACCCCTCGCCACAGGACCCAAGGGTGCAGCTCGGAAGCGCCCCGCGGCCGCATCCGCAGATGCCGGAACCTCCGGCACCTCTGGCCCCGCGCAAAAGAAGCAGCGCGTGAAGACCGTAGTGAAGCGCCAACGCCCTGTCTCCAAGGGGTAAGATCCCTTATTGCCGACATATACCCTATGCTCTTATCTATACTTACTTTTCTCCTCTTGACAACATATTTTGCTGCTTTGGCTTTCCAGCATGGCTCCTCTGAAGGTTCCCACTACCGGGTCCACCGACCGGGCCCCTACAAGGACACCAACACCGCCTCAGCCCGACGACACCCGGGTGCCGAGTCCACCAAGGATGAGTCCGGTTGCGGACATCTCGGCTCCGGGATCCGGAGCCGGGAATGAAGACTCGGTCGAGGCCGCAACCTCGGCGCCCGACCAAGCGATGCATCTCGGAGCCAGCTCTTCGGCTTCTGAGGTAGAACGGACCGAGGTCCAGCAGGACTCAGAGCCACCGAGACAGCAGCAGCAGCAAGAGCAGCAGACTCGGCCGCAACAACCACCACAGCAGCAATAGACCCAGCCGCAACAACCACAACCGCAGCAGCAGCAAGTCCAGCCACCATCATCGCAGCCGCAATAGAAGCAGAAGCAAGCTCCATCAGTGCAGCAGCAGCCAAAGCACAAGCCGCAGCCATCGCCCTCGAAATCGACATCAACAACAAAGCCAACACCGCCACCGGCACAGCCGCAGCCACAGCAACTGACATCGAAAGCTCCAGTTCCTGCAACTGGGGTAACGACCGGAAAGGCACCGGCGACAACGGTGTCGGCTAACCCGGAACGACAGCTAATTGTGCCACCAAGCAAAGGCACAGTGACATCCGGCAGCATCCAGACCGCCAGCTGGGGGTTTGCCCCCTTGCGAACACTTAGCGGAAAAAGCTTGGGCTCCCTTGAGCACTACAACATGGACTGGAACGCCGCTGACCTGAGCGAGGTGAGCTCGAAGTCACCAGCAGGCCAAATTGTCTCAGAACATCCGGCGGGGCCGAGTCTGGTGGCTCAAAAGATGTCCGCAGCCAAAGCTGCTCTTCTCGCAGCCGACCAAGCAGCTGCGGTAAGTTGCGCCGAGTAAAGATAACTCGGTTTATTTCTTTAATGTAAATATCATCTATCCCCAGTCCCCGAGATTCGGGTCGAGTGACTGAGGCTTGGCCGAGTAAAGCTGACTCGGTTGAGTGAGGGTAACTCGGCCTGAATCTTCACCAACAAGAATAACATCTCTTCTTTTCAGGCTTGCATGACCAAGCGCACACAAATACACCGCAAGCTGCTGCTAGAACACAAGACGCTCTCCAAGAAATACAAGCTGCTGCGAGCCAAGCTGAGCCAAGTAGCCGAATCGGAAACCAAGGCTGAGGGTAAGTCATATTTTGTCTCCCAGCTTATATTTGCATTAGTTTTTGTCTTCTGACTCTGCTATCTCGGCACAGCCGCACGGAAGGAGCGCGAGCTTGCGCACCAGGCCGAGCTGAAGAAAGAGCAGGAGGAGGTGTCCCGGCTGAAAGCCGAGCTGGAGGAATCTCGGGGCCGAGCCGCCGAGTTGGAAAAGACCGCCGCCACAGAGAAACAGCTCCGAGAGGAAGAGACTCGGAAGCTCAAGGAGTCTCTTAAAGAGTCCAAGTCGCAGGCAACCTCGGCTGAGAGCGAGCTCCGAGCTCTGAAGGCCAAG
The DNA here is from genome assembly GCA_012064385.1 of Puccinellia tenuiflora. Lineage (NCBI taxonomy): Eukaryota > Viridiplantae > Streptophyta > Magnoliopsida > Poales > Poaceae > Puccinellia > Puccinellia tenuiflora. Next base: position 220,171 of record QRDG01000298.1, on the reverse strand, counting down.
ATCGCGCAGTAGCTGGTGGACATCTCCAGCATCAACTCCGAGATGGACAGTAAGCCCCCTTCCCCTTCTACCTCTATTCAATTTCTCACTTTTATCCTTATGTGACTTATTTTGGCGTTAGCCATTCCCTATTCAGAACGCTTCCCCCACACCAAGGCTGCTGCGGACAAGGGCGCTCAGGAGCACCGGAGTAAGAAAATCCAAGATGGCCCGATCTCGGCCGAGTGGGATATAGATGCTCATTTGGTGGCCCTAAAGGCACGCTTGGTACCGATGAGAGCTATTGGGATGAATCTCCTTAGCTCTGCGATCCGGGTCTACAATGTTCTCTGGCCCGGGTGCGAGGCCCCTGCGATTGTTGATGAATTGGCCAAGTGCCTGATGGCCTCCGAGGAAAGGCTTGATGACTGGCGATCATCCGCCGCCCGAGTCGGCGCAGACGAGGCCTTAACCTATGTGCTGTCTTGGTACGAGGAGCTCGACCTCGAGATGCTGAAGACCGTGCGTGACGGGTCCAAGTGGCTCTCTGACCCGGAACTCATTCAGCGTCGCCAAGAGCTGGCTCATTCCCTCATTCAATATGCTCCGGTGCACAGCTTTGTCCCGGGTGAGCGGGTTCCTCAAGCAGAGGAATTGGAGGTCGACGGCGAGGAAGAAGAAGAGGACGAAGAACACGTCGATGAGGAAATCCAAGCCGACACTCCTCCTGGCACGGCCACAGCCGAGGAACCGGCCTCGACCGACACCGTTCCTTCTGCTCCGAGTAGCTGATGCCCTGCTGTCTAGACTTAGAACAAACTGAACTCATCAAATCCCCGGAATGCCGGGTGCAAATGTAATATAACCTTTAGCTTTTAAGTTCTGGTACTTGGTTCTTTTACTTTGCACAATTTTAGCATGGTTTATTTATTATGCCGGATCATTCTGAACCGAGTCCCCGAGTTTATTTTCTTGTTTACCATACTTTGCAACCTCTGCTCTTGTCTACCTTTCTTGGTTTCTTGACAGTCGAGTCACAAGATTACCGAGATATGGCATACAATACTAAGAAACTTTGAGTCAAAGCTCACAATCATCCGACATAAAGGTTAGGAACGAAACAACTTATGCCGAATCGCACTTGGGCCGAGTCCCCAAGTTTGTTTTCTTGTGTACTACCCCTTGCAATCTCTGCCCTTGCCTACCTTTCATGGGTTTTTTGGCATTCGGGTCACAAAATCACAAAAACATAGCATACAATACTCAAAACTTTGAAACATGGTCTAGAGCTATCCGACATAAAACAAAAGGACAACAAAAGAAAACCAAATCGCTCCTGAACCGAGTCCCCGAGTCTGTTTTCTTGTTTACTATCCCTTGCAATCTCTGCCCTTGCCTACCTTTCATGGGTTTTTTGGCAGTCGGGTCACAAAATCACAAAAACATAGCATACAATACTTAAAACTTGGAAGCACGATTTTTGGAGCCATACGACATACAGGAAACAGAGATAAACATGCATACAACACAAAATTCATAGCAAGGCAGTCCCCGAGTTTCATTTCGGGGTGCCGACATTTCATTTCAGGGTTTCGAGATACATACAGTGAGTCCTTAAGAGTAAAAAGGGCGAAGAAGAGCTACATTCCAAGGTCGTTTGGTCTCCTCTCCGGATCTATCCATTATGTTCTTCACCTGTGCCTGAGCATCAATAAGATAATATGCATCGTTGTTCAAAGCCTTGCTCACAATAAACGGCCCCTCCCAGGGAGGTGATAGCTTGTGCATTCCGGCGGTGCGCTGCACAAGCCTAAGGACCAGGTCTCCTTCTCGGAACTTGCGAGGATTTACTTTCCGGCTATGGTAGCGTCGGAGATTTTGCTGATATATCGCTGACTTGGACAATGCCAATTCTCGTGCTTCCTCGAGTAAATCGACATCATTTTCCCGGGCTTCCTTTGCCTCTGACTCGGTATATAATGTAACTCTTGGCGAGTCATGCTCTATGTCGGTTGGCAGAACTGCCTTTGCTCCATAAACCAGGAAGAATGGCGTATAGCCGGTCGAGCGATTCGGTGTAGTCCTTAGACTCCACAACACTGCTGGAATCTCATCCAACCAACAACCCGGAGCACGCAGCAAAGTCTCAATCAACTGAGGTTTTATACCGGATAAGACCAAACCATTTGATCTTTCCACTTGTCCATTGGAATGGGGATGTGCAACCGATGCAATGTCCATCCGGATCCTCTTTTCCTGGCAAAACCGAGCAAAGGCTCCCTCTGCAAAATTGGTGCCATTATCCGTGATAATGCTATGCGGGTGACCATACCTTAGGATAATATCCTTCAGGAATGACACGGCTGTGCGGCCATCGCACTTTCTTATTGGCTTCACCTCAATCCATTTGGTGAACTTGTCCACCATCACCAGAATGTGAGTCATGTTACCTCGGGCTGGCTTGAACGGTCCCACCATATCCAGACACCACACTGCAAATGGCCAAGTGATGGGAATAGTTTTGAGTGCGGAGGCCGGCATATGAATTTTGTGTGCAAACCTCTGACATCCTTCGCATTTCCGGACAATGTCCTCTGCTTGCTGCAAAGCAGTGGGCCAGTAGAACCCATATCGGAATGCTTTAGCCACTATGGCTCGGGAAGAAGCGTGATGACCGCATTCTCCCTGATGGATATCTCGGAGAATCTTTTCCCCCTCTTCTGGTTCGACACAGCGCTGGAGCACGGTGGTCACACTTCTCTTGTACAACTCCTGGTTGATGATGGTGAAGGATTTGGATCGCCTTTGGATCTGTCTGGCCGAGACCTCATCACTCGGTAAGGTGCCATCTAACATGAATTTCATAATGGGTTGTGCCCATGCCGGTACAGGGCGAGTGCCGAGTACAGGCTCGTCGATTTCCATTACATCAACCGACATCACTACGCCCGACATAGACTGGTGAGTCCCCGAGTCCTCCCAAGGAGTCCCCGAGTTCCGCCAAGCGGCTTTCCAATTTTCCAGCATAGTTGCCGAGTCTTGCTCAATGTACTCTGCATCCATGGAAGTCTCCGGGTCCTGCGTAGCAGTCCCCGAGTCCTGGTGCTTGCTCCCGACATCCACATCCATCGGGACGATGTTGGGTTCCGGATTACCCGGTATGAATATCGATTCAGACTCGGGTGAAGGCTTGATTGATGGCTTGCGAAGATGCTCCAGTGATACCCCGGGCGGAATGGCTTGCCGATATGACCCAATCTTGGACAGCATGTCAGCACTTTCATTATCTGTCCGCCGAATGTGAGTGAACTCGCACCCATCAAAGAATCCTGAAATTTTCTGGACATGGAACCGGTATGCCGCCATGTTGGCATCTAGGGCATCCCAGTTGCCTGATGTTTGCTGAATAGCCAGATCCGAGTCACCATAACAGATGATCCGGCGAATTCCAATTTCCTTGGCCACCTTGAGTCCATGAATCAGTGCTTCATACTCGGCGACATTGTTAGATGCCGCGAAATGGACTTGCAGCACATATTTCAGCTGATCTCGCTTTGGCGAGGTGAGAACTACGCCAGCTCCCAGGCCATCCTTTACCTTGGACCCGTCAAAATGCATTCTCCAGTAATTGGAGTCCAGCAGGGACGACTCATATTCCATCTCGGCCCAATCCACAAGAAAATCTGCCACGACTCAGAGAAGCCAGACAATTTCATATTTCTGGACATCTCGGAGGCATCTCGGCAATTTCATGTTTTCTATCGCCCGGATCTTAGTCGGGTTCGCCTCAATACCTCGGCTAGACACGAGGAAACCGAGTAACTTTCCTGCTGGTACACCGAATGTGCATTTATCCGGATTAAGCTTAAGTCGGAATTTCCGCAGGTTTGCGAATGTCTCTTTGAGATCATCCAGCAGAGTGTGTTTTTCTTTAGTTTTTATGACTATGTCGTCAACATACACCTGTACATTTTTGCCTATCTGGTCATGCAGACATTTTTGCATACAACGCTGATAAGTAGCGCCAGCATTTCTCAAACCAAAACACATAACACGATAGCAATAAGCCCCATACGGGGTGATAAAGGCAGTCTTTATTTGATCATCAGGGTTCAGCGGTATCTGGTGAAAACCAGAATACGCATCTACAAACGAGAGTAGTTCACACCCGGCCGTGGAGTCGATCACTTGATCGATCCGGGGCAGCGGGAATGGATCTTTAGGACATGCCTTGTTCAGGTGTGTGTAGTCAACACACATGCGCCAGACAGTGGCAGCATTCGGATCATCTTTTTTCTTTTCTACCAGAACCGGGTTAGCCAACCAGTCCGGGTACTTCACTTCTACAACGGCATTCGACGCGAGTAACTTGGCTAACTCGTCGCCCACAGCCTTCCTTCTTCCTTCGGCAAGACGCCGAGTCGGTTGCTTCACTGGCCTAGCATCTGGCCTGACATGTAGAGAGTGCTCAGCCAACTCCCTCGGAACACCCGACAAGTCCTGACTGGACCATGCAAAGATATCCCGATTCTCACGGAGGAAGTGGATGAGCTCGCTTTCCTATTTACTGTCCAACCCGGCACCGATGATGACGGTGTGGTCCGGGTTAGACTCATCAACTCCGACTTTCTTGGACTCCTTCGCCGCTTGGAAGGTTGCAGTTTGCTGCGGGTTGGCCGGACTCGGCATGCCGAGTTGAGCAGACTGGGCCAGAGCCACCACTTCTAGAATTCTCTTCTTCTCCGCAGCAACACCAAAGACTCGGCCAGACAGGACCCGGTAGAAGCACACTCCATAGAACGCTTGTAGTCTCCCGAGATGGTGATGACACCATTTGGTGTCGGAAGCTTCATCTTCAGGTAGGCCACATGAGTGGACGCCATGAACTTGGCGAGTGCTGGCCTACCGAGCAAGGCATGATACGGGCTTTCGAGATCCACGACCTCGAACAGCAGACTCTCAGTTCGGCAGTTGCTTTTGTCGCCAAATGCGACATCTACCCAGACTGTGCCCATGGGCGCATGCAACACACCCGGCACGATACCATGGAAGGTGGTTCTGCTTGGCTGCATCATATTCTCGGTTATGCCGAGTTTGACCATGGTGTCTCGGTACATAATGTTGATGCTGCTCCCGTTGTCCACAAGAACCCTGGAGAATCTGACATTGATGCTGGGCCCGACGAATGTCGGATCCAACACTAGAGCATAACCCCCGGGATTCGGCATGACCCTGGGATGGTCATTGATGCTCCAAGTGATCTGATCCTCGGACCAGTACATAAACTTGGGCACGGCCGGCATAACCGCGTTCACCTCCATTGCGCGCCGATGTTGGCTCTGCTTGTCCGTCGGCTCAGTCACAAAGACCATGTAACTCTGATGGGGCTCTCTGTACTCGTTCTGCCGACTCGGGCCGGCGTTGTTGTTGCGGTTGTAGTCGTTGTTGTTGTTTGCCACCTGGTTGACATTTTCCTGCCTCGGCTGAGTGTTCAGAGGCTCAGTGTTTGCACCAGTGAGAGGTGCATGTCTGGATGTAGGACCAGCAGTTACTGGCTTGCGCTTGTGCCAATCGCAGTCCCGGGTCGAATGTTGAGCCGGTCTGCTGGGGTGCCTGGTGTGATAGCAGCAGGGGCCATCCAGCATTTTCTCATAGGTGTACCTCTCCTGGTCATCCCACTGCTTCTTGTTGCCATTCCATGGTTTCTTTTCGCCGTTCCACGGCTTCCTCTCGCCGTTCCACGGCTTCCTCTCGCCGTTCCACGGCCTTTTCCCTTCCGAGTTCTGGCCCCAAGAGGGACCATCATTTTTCTGACGCTGGCTGCTGCCAGCATCAACTTGATATTGGTCGACAGCTGGACTTGATCCGAACCATACCGAAAATCCGGCCTGTCTTCTCTTCTCTTGTTGCGATTATCCGGGCGATCGCTACGCCGGCCTGACCTGTCTCGGTCTTGAGCAGGATACCTCCTGCCCACATCAACCTGGGTCAGCAAAGGCTGTGTCGGATCACCGAGTGCATAGCTGTCTGCTATTGCCATTGTTTCGGCCAAAGTGGCCGGCATCTCCGTCTGGAGTCTCTGCCAAAGCATGGAGCCATGTCGGCATCCTTGCGCAAACCAAGCAATGGCCTGTGACTCAATCACTCCTTCACAGGAGTTCCGGATCATGCTCCACCGGGTAAGGTACTCCCGGTCTGTTTCGTCTTCTCTCTGCCGACACATGGACAACTGCTGAGGGCGATTCGGCCTCTTGTAGGTGCTGGAGAAGTTGCTGACAAAAGCGTCGGAGAAGTCGAGCCAGCAATCAATGCTGTTCTCCTCCAGATTGTTTGGCCAGAAGTTCGGCACCGGTGGCTGCTTCATGATTCGGGGTCCAAAACATGCAGGACCCGGTGGGCCTTGCTCCTCCAACAGTTCAGACAGATAGATTCGGTCAAGCTTGTTGCGGACGTCGTGAGCCGGTAGCTGGCGAGCTCCCAGCCTAGTACCGAGTGCACCCTCGGTCGCCAGATCTCTGAATCTTGTGTACCCGGCCCGCTCCATGGCCGAGTAACCATCGTCATATCGGTCAGCGGCCTGCTCGGCGTACCCGGCACCCGGTTGTTGCCGAGGTGGATTGGGTACCGGATACCGAGGTGGCTGACCCGGATTTGCCGGGTTGACCCGGTTGGCTTCATGTCTGCCCTGAACGGGTCCTGGGGCTCCCTGACCGGGTTGACCTTGGGCAGCTTTCTGCTTTCCGGCATATACCGGATCATACGCCTGCAGCTGCTTGTTCTTACCGGAGTTTACACTCTGGCCACGGCTTCCGCCGACATGTGGCGAAGAGGCCTGTCCCTTGGACATTGCCCCGGCACCACCATTTGAGTAGAGGTACCGAGACCCACCTACATCCGGGTTTGCATTCCGGAATGCCTCATTCTGTCGGTTGGCTACAGCTACCAACTCGTTCACTCGGTCCTGCTGCCTACTACGAGCTTCACCGGACAAATTAGGTAACTCTGCTATGGCAGCCTCAGCAGCTCTAAAGTTCTTGCCCGGGGTACTGTATTTCGGCCGGTCCGCCGACACATGACAAGCAGTTCTACTAGATCTGGCTCTACCATCTCTAGCTATCTCGGCATTGAGGTCTCTACCTCTAGCACGCACCTCATTTATGCGACTAACCGGATTGGCTACCGGCGTAAAACCATGAGCGATGTTGTACTCACGGAGAGATATGTCAAACTCCTGTCTGAATCGGGCCACCTCCTGGGCCTCCTGGAGTATCTCCTTGCGCTGATGTTCCAACTCCGCCTGAGTTAGAGCAGCATCTGCGCTCGGAGCCACTGGGGTTGCCAGCTTTTCAATCACGTTCTGAAGAGGACTCGGTGCTACCGGCACAGCAGATGTACCGGCCTGCTCCTGACGGTTCTTCGGCCTCTCCAGCGGCGGGCGCGCCGTCCTAGCCGACCTAGTGCTGACCTCAGCCACCCCGGCACCAGCAACTGGGGCGGTCATCATGACCTCTGCACAGCTAGCGGGGCGGGCGATACGTCGGCCGCGAGCTGCGCAAACAGCGGGAGGATCCGCAGCAACCTGCACCCTTTCGGGAAACCGGCAGGGAACCTCGGTGGCGACGTAGATGGTGAGGGAGCCAAACTCGATGAGGCACCCGTTCCGAGGTAACGGCCTGCTGCCGAAACAGCCGGCGTTGTCGCTGACGACGTTGAGCGAGCCGAACCTGTGGACAAGGCCACAGAGAACGCGCTCACCCGACGCGATGAAGGAGCCCGTACGGATGAACACACCAGCCAGCGCCGCTGCTGGCCCCACGGTGGGCGCCAACTGTCGTGGTGGTGCACGGACAGATGCCATAGATAGGCTTAAGGTGGGGCCGATGGACGCTGGAGGCACCGGGGAGGGCTTGCACGTGAAGACGTACACACACGAACACACACACACACACACGGCTTTACCCAGGTTCGGGGCTCTCGTGAGGAGATAACACCCCTACTCCTGCCTGTCTGATCTTATATATGTGGACTACAATTGAGTTACAAGCTGCTCCTTGAGCTGTATAAGAAGGACTAAGAGCTTTGGGCTCTCTACCGAGTCTCGGAACTCTCTACCGAGTCTCGGAACTCTCTACCGAGTCTCGGAACGGCTCACATGCTCTCTAGTCTAGCATGCTTTCTTGTGAGGCAAAGTCTCAGCGATCTAATGAAGCGTCCCTGTAAGAGGAGCCCCTGGTGCTCCTTATATAGGGAACCCAGGGCACAGGGTTAGGGCTGACGTTGGTGCTGGCGTAGGCAGCACTGTGGCCACGCCGGGGCCTCTGACTGCTTCCATCACCCCTGCGTGGCCTGTCCAATCCATCAACTCCTGTGCACTGCTCCACCGTACTGCATAGGTCAGCAGCGTGGAGGTCTGACTGCCCATGCTACCACCGAGTCAAGGAGTAGGCAGCGCGTCCTGTCCTGCCAGTGGCAGGACGCCTGCCCCGTGATTGCAGGGACAAGATGTGAGCCTTGACCAATCCCGAGATAGAGCTTCATTCATCCCGATCCGACATAGGCATGCCAGATATTCCCTAACTCGGTTTCTCCTCTCCTGCACATAAGAACAACAAAGCAGATTCCGACATATAGTATGCATAATCCGACATAGGGCTATGTTGGTAAGCCCTTACCCGGTTGACCCCGGGTAAGCCCATGTGTATGTCGGTTTACCATTGACTCGGTCAACTCTGAGTCCACGCTTATTTCACCATATTGACCCATCTCGAGGGCTGCCCCCCGACACCAGAGAATAAGATTCATATAAGGAAAGTGGTTTCCGGAGGTGAAAGAACATGTGCCATCCCCATGGGTTTTGATGTTGACAACAATACAATTAAGTGCTCTAATGTTGAATCTCAGCTGTGCAGGAATTTCAAAAGAGTCGTCGCGAAAAGATGTTGAAGGAGGTGTTTTCTGGGTTTACCGGAAGTACCGGTAATGTCACCGGTACTACCGCTGGAAACTTCCGGTAGCACTTCCGGTGGCACATCCGCTTATGAGAATTCGCTTCTGCATTGCCCCGGAAGTCGCACCGGAAGTAGCACCGGTACTTCCGCTAAACCGGAAGTACCGGCGTGCTCAGCGGTACTACCGCTGGCTACTTCCGGAGCCACTTCCGGAACCAGTGCCACAGCGCTTCTGTTCTTTTCCGGAAGTTGCACCGGAAGTGAGCCCGGTACTTCCGCTAAACCGAAAGTACCGGCCCTCCCGGCGGTACTTCCGCTCCTGCGGGAAACAGGACGTCGGCTGAGAAGACCGTTGACTGAAGGACGCTGAGGACCGGAAGTACCGGCCCTCCTGGCGGTACTTCCGGCGCTGCGGGTTGAAGCAGCCCTCCAACGGCCAGTTTTTCGTGAAGGAGTATAAATGCTCCTTCACCTACCTTGGGAGAGCTAGCTTGTTCATCTCTCTCTCCTCCATTAATGCTTTAGCAAGCTCAAGCTCAAATTTCATAGATCTCTCAATCCCTCCACTCAAAGTCGTCGATCTTTGGAGGATTGAAGGAGAAGGCCCCGATCTACATCTTCACTGAGCAGTTTTCATTTCCCCCCTCATTCTCTTGAGGGATCTTGTTTCTAGGGTTAGCATTGTGTTACCCTAGATTCTTTTGCTCACTTGTTGTTGTATTTGTGGCAGTGTTGTTGATTTGGGAGCCCCCAATTCAGTTGTGGGTGTGTGCCCCAAGAACCTTGTAAGGGCTCCGGATTCTGCCTTGAAGGATTCCGATAGTGGAAGGTGAACCAAACCCTCGGGTGCGGTTCATCGGAGAATAGGGTGAGGCCTTTGTGGCATCTTGAGTAGGCCTCTTGTGGCGAGCTCACACCCCTCCAACGAGACGTACTCCCTTAACAAGGAGGAACTCGGGAATACATCCTTGTCTCCGCATGCTTCCCCTTTCGGTTACCTCTTCCCCTTAGTCGTCTTTACTTGTTTTGTAAATTGCCTAGTTGCTTTAGTTTGCTTCTCATATAGGTAAATTCACCGTAGATGCATATCTAGCGAATTTACCTTTTGTGTTAAGCCTAAATTGAAAAAGAATTAAAAATTGGTGTAGCACCTATTCACCCCCCCTCTAGGTGCCCATACGATCCTTTCAATTGGTATCAGAGCCTTGTATCTTAAGTTAGGCTTCACCGCCTAAGAGAGTATGGGTGACGGAGATGGTGTTACGGGTGGTAGCGCTCCTCCGGTGTCCATGGATGATCTCAAGAATTTGGAAACAAGCTTGACATCATCCATGAACACTCAAATGGATGAGTTGCGTGCTATGATGAGGCAACTCTTGAAGGCTAACACGCCACCCGCCACACCATCCCTAGAGGCAAATGCTTCCGCCGCGCATAGTGGGGAGGGCGAACAACTCACTAATGAACCCCCTCCTAAAATTGATGGTGGGAAGCCGGAGTACCATGGGGTTCCATTCACGTACTCGGTCGACCCACCTATCCCGCATTATCATATAAACAATAGGGGTGATCCACCTAAGTTTAATCCATCTTGTTTTACTAATTGGCAATTTATGATGAGATCTCATATCAAGAGCGCTTCAAGCGAGCTATGGAGAATCATTCAAGTTGGGTTCAAGGCCGTCGATCCAAACAACATGACAAGAAGAGAAGTTGTGGATGGTCAACTCAATGACTTGGCTCTCAACATGATTCATACCGCCGTGGGAGAAAAGCACATGTCTCTCATTGAGATGGCCACCACCGCCAAAGAAGCTTGGGATATTCTCACTCAAGAGTTTATCAGTAATGAGAGCATGCAAAGGAATAGATTTGAAGCCTTGAGCAACCAAGCTGAGGGCTTTTTCATGGTAGAGGGTGAAGATCATGAAGAAATGTATCAAAGACTCAAGACTCTTGCTACTCAATTTTGAGCCCTTGGCGCAACCTATGTGGATGATGCTTGGATCAAGAGGAAGTATGTGAGCGCCCTTTGGCCGTTTGAATCCACCGACTTGAAGAGCCTCCAAGGAAGACACAACTACCACCTCATGTCATCTAATGAAGTCATGCAAGAGATGGCGGCATACAAGGTGGCCGCCAAGAATGTCGAAGATGCTCGAGCCCGAGCCATTGGAATGCATAGAGGAACCTCACTTGCTTTGAAGGCCAAGGTTGTGGAGCAAGAAGATGATGATGAGGCTCAAGAAGATGTATCACATTGGGATCCCAAAGAACTTCAAGATACTCTCAAGGACTATGCGGCTCTCACATCTAAAGTCTTTTGGAAGAGTCCGTCCAAGGCAAGGGATTTTGTCAACAAGGCAAGTGGAAGGAAGGAGGGTGGCCAAAGAGTTCGTTCGTGCTACAATTGCAAAGATAAATATCACTTTGTGGCCGAGTGTCCGTTTGAGAACCGAGAACTTCATGGAGGAAAGCTTGTTAGGAAGGACAAGTCAAAGGACACCCATAAGAAACCTTTCTTCAAGAAGAATGCCATCAACAAGAAGCCTCCGAGAATTGTGTTGCTTGCTCAAGAAGAGTATTCATCCGGAGAAGAAGAAGAGCCCACAAATGAAGCTGCCGCTATTGCTATTGCTTCTTCATCATCTCCTTCCCTATTTGAATCCCCCAATGAGAATGTCTCTAACTCCTCAGCAAGATGCTTCATGGCCAAGACTACCGAGGTATCATCTCCCTCATCTCCTAAGGCTATGAGTAATATGGATGATGCTACTAGTCTTAAAATCAAAGAGGAAATAGTTGCTTTCGATATTTTTATCACTAACATGCAAGGTGAAACAAAGAAGCATGTTGAGACTCTTATGAGTCAATATGGTGAAGCTCAAGAAATGCTTGAGATAAAGGGTAAGATTGAAAGAGAGGATGCTATGGAAATTGCATCCTTGAAAAACAATCTTGAAGAAGAGCCTGAGCTTAGAGTTTCTCTAGAGCAACAACTAGAATCTATAGAAGAATCAAATGATGTAATTGTTGCTAAACTCATTAAAGAACGTGACCATGCAATTGCTAAATACAAAGCATGTAAGAAGGAAAAGGTCGAGCTTGGTGTTGGTCATTCTAGACTAACCGAGGAGCTAGAGAAGCTCTCCAAGGCCTACAAAGCATTGGAGAGTGAACAATCTACCCTCACCAAGTCGTATGAACAACTTCAAGCTCAACCGCCTAAAAATGATATGCCTAGTTCCTACACTCCTATTACTTGTGATCATGCAAATATCATTGAGGAGAATGCTAGGTTGAAGATCAATCTTGCTAAGGCCATCTCCCTAGGTAAGAAACCGTTTGTCACTTCACAAAAGGGGAGAGTTGGTCTTGGGTTCGTTGAGGAAGAAAAGGAGAAAGAGAGCTTCATGAAGGATGCTAGAGCTCCTCAAATTAAGAAGGCCAATGTTACTAGTGCTCCTCAAGCAATGAGGATCCCTCAAGCAAAGAAGAAGGTCAACATTGCTAGTGGTGGTTAGGGGTGGACACAAAGCTCGAGGCTCGGCTCGGGCTCGACAAGGCTCGGCTCGAGCTCGGCTCGGCTCGAAGGTCGGACAAGCCAAGCCTAAGCCTTCTGGCCAAGCTCGAAAGCTCGACAAGCCGGCTCGATGAAGCTCGCAAGCCGGCTCGAAGGCTCGAAGAATACAAAAATCACCATGACCTTTCCTAGTTCACAAGCATATTGCAGAAATTGATAATCATATTTAACACAATATCTACAGTGGGTTGATATATAACAATCCATCAATACATCATACATGCATATTTTTAAAAGGGTGCATCCCCAAATTCCATTTGATAAAACAATCCAGCAATACAAGGACTTGGTCAAAAAAAAATTTGAAGAGACAATCGTTAGGTATCTCCAGACGACCAAATCTATACAAACAAGCGAGAGATACACACATGTATTGCTCAATACAAATAACAGAGACTTGTTTTTTTCTTGGTATGCTTCCAGCCAACTAGTACAATGGATGAAGCAATATATTGACAAACATGACTCGATTAATACATTCTATTTCAACTGTTCAACATGTACTAAAAAGAATCCCACGACGCTGCATCAACCTCCTGCCGTGGGGAAAATCACTGGAATGGGCATGACATGAGGAGGATGGAGCAGCCACGGGAGGAGTAGTTGGCGGAGGACTAGAGAAGCAGTCAATGGAGAACCTGAGCGGCTGAGCCTGATGCTGCCGTGCGCTGCCCGCGGACGGACGACGACGAAGGGCCGGCAGGTTCCGCTCCCTTCAAACTGCGGCGCCAAGCGCGTGTGGAATGAGTCCGGAAGATCTAGGGGTGGGGGAGCCAAGGCAGCAGGGGGGTAGAGACGGTGGAGGTGGCGGCGCCGCCACCGGCATAACCTACCGAGATGGGAGGAGGGGAATCGCGTACGAGAGAGCCCAGCCAGTGAGGCGAATTGAAGAAGTCAGGCTCGGCCTGCTTTATTGGGCTACTGTGACGCTCGGCTCGCAAGCCAACCGAGCCGAGCCTCGAGTCCACCGAGCCGAGCTGCGAGCCCGATTTCTGAAGTAGAAACAGCAGCAAGCCGAGCGAGGCTCGGCTCGAGATTTCACGAGCCTGACCGAGCCGAGCCACGAGCCAGCTCGGCTCGGCTCGATTCCACCCCTAGTGGTGGTGCCACAAGGGGCAAAACCATTAGTGATGACTTTGCGGGAAAGACTAACCCTCACTACATTATCTTTGTTGATTATTATGGAGATGTCTATGCTAAGTTTGTTGGTCCTAGAAATGTACCCATTGCTCGTTCTATTTGGGTTCCTAAGGCCCTTGTTGCTAACAAAAGAGGACCCATTGAAAAATGGGGACCTAAATCCAAACAATGATTTCTTGTAGGACTATGCTTCCGGTGGGTCAAAATGGGTGCTTGATAGTGGGTGCACAAAACTGTCGGCACAGTGGAAACCAGGGTACCACGGGCCGGCCTGCCAGGGCCCACAAGATTCTTTGGATGATTTTCGCTAAGGACCAGGCTCTCCAAGCCTGGCGAGCCTCGCGAGGGTATTCCCCTCGCGAGGAGTCTTTTCTCCTCGCCGAGGATTCTCTCTCTTGGCGAGGGATCGCAACTCGACAAGGTGTCTCCGACGCCACCCGCAATTCTGCTAAGGACCAAGCCGAAGGGCTCGGCGAGGTTTTTCGCCTCGCCGAGGCTCCTTCCTCACGAAGCCATCCCTGCCTCCGCGGCAGAGCGCACATGGGCTCTGCGCCATGTGCAGAGTCACGCGCGCGCTTACGCGCGATGACGACGACACCACAGTTGCCGTTCCCATGTATAAAGGAGTCAACAAAGCAGCACCAAGCAAAGCGGACAACGAGTATTTCCACTTTGGTGATAAGGGAACCGTCTGCAGCTACGCGCCAAGGGCGACGTCACCGTGGGACCCGTTCCGCCTCCGCAGCGCCAGCCCGCCGCCCGTTGGACGATGGCCTTTTCCAGCTTTGGTGACGCCGTCCCTGCCCTGGACCGCGTCCATGGCCTTCACATTTCTGGTGGACTTCACCTTTATGGTGCACCGCGCCTCCTCCTTCGTCGCCGTGTGGTAACCCTTCCCGCCCAAATGTTTGGGCGGAAGAGGTCCGAGACGCCTATAAAAGGAGAAGGGGCGCGCCCAAGCAAAGCGGGCGGTTCGGAATCTGGGAGCTTAGACCAAACCCTAGATCTGAAGACTAGCAAGTAGCCATTGTTAGCCACCTCGAGCTCGACAAGCTCTCCTTGTACTGTGAACTCTCCAAGCCGTGCAATACACCAAAGCAGGACGTAGGGGTTTTACCTCCACAAGAGGGCCCTGAACCTGGGTAAGACCGAGTGTTCCATCTCTGCAGTGCTGTCCCGCAGCGAGTCCGATGAGCACCGTCGCCGGAGCACGTTGAGGGTTGTTTGATTCCGTGTTCATCCCCTTACTCGATTCCTTCTCAAGACACACCCAGTTCCTGGGACAGTTCTCCGATATTTGGCGCGCCAGGTAGGGGGCTGAGGCGCATCTTCAACCTCGACGCAGCCATGGCCGGCCCTTCTCGCGCCGAACAACTCGCTCGCCGGACGGCCAGCACCGCCACCGCTCCTCCTGCTGGCAACCCGCGCGGCTGCCCACGCGGGAGCGCCGCTCCGGTGCGCCGCGCCGACCCCGAGCCCCGCGTCGAGCACCCGGATGATGACGACATCGACCACGCTGAGGACGACCTCGGCGAAGAGGAGGCCTCCTCCCTGCACCCGTCGCGGGACCGTGCTGCTTCCTCGCTGGGCCGCCCTGCGCCCAGCCCGGCGACTGCGCTTCTCATGGCGCAGGAGCTGCTGCAGTACCGCCCCACGCCGGCGGCTCAGGAGGCCTGGCTCAACCGCGTCTCCGAACTCATCGGCGCCGCTCGAGCCGCCGCACCTGCACCGTCTCGTTCCCTGGTTCCTTCCGCGCTCATGGGGGACGTGGCGCACGGCGCGCCTCCCGCTCCTCCTCGTCACCATGCACCTGCTCCAGCTCCACCGTTTCCACCGCAGCCTGCTCCAGCGAGGGCTCCTCCTCGCGACGGCCGCGCTGCATCGCACGCGTCGTCGCCGCACGACTGCCAAATCGTGCAGCGAGCCCCTGAGGACGCACGCGTGAGCATCGAGCGCGGGCAGGAACGCCGCAACCGCGCCGTCCAGGACGTCGCCACCGCCGGGCGCCACCTCCGCGCCACCCTTGCCAGCGGCACGGTCACCTACGGCACGACGGCCGCATTCACTCGCAGACTCCGTCGCGTCGTCTGGCCGGTCAAGTTCAGGCCGGACCTCCCTCCGCGCTACGACGGCAAGAACAACCCCCTGGAGTTCCTGCAACTCTACACTCTGGCCATCCAGGCCGCCGGGGGCGACGATAGGGTCATGGCGAACTGGTTCCCCATGGCCCTCAAGGACTCTGCGTCCTCATGGCTCACCAACCTCCCCACCGAGTCCATCAACACCTGGGAGGAGCTCTGCCGGTGCTTCGTCGCCAACTTTAAGGGAACCTACGAGCGCGGCCTCACCTACAACGACCTCCGCGCCGTGCGTCAGAAGCCCGCGAGACCCTCCGCAAGTACATCCAGCGTTTCAGCCAAGTGCGCAACAAGATTCCCAACGCCACCGACGCGCAGGTCATTTCGGCCTTCCAGGCTGGGGTCACAGACGTGCGGATGCTCGAGAAGCTTGGCATCCACAACAACATCACCACCGTCGTCAAGCTCTTCGACTTGGCAGATAAGTGCGCCAAGGCTGAAGAGGGCCGCTTGTTCGTCAAGAACGAGCCAGGGGACCCCGCCGAGGGGTCTAAGAAGAAGAAATCCTCCGAGAAGCGCAAGACCACTGCGGTCCTCGTGGCAGAGCCCGACGCCAAGCAGCCTCGCCAAGCTGCCACTCCAGCCGCAGGACCTGAGAAGAAAGATGATTGTCCCTTCTGCATCTACCACAACAGGCATTCTCATGCCACCGAGGACTGCTACAACCTCAAGAGGCTTCGCGAGGCTCGCGAGGCAAATGGAGGCCGCGGAGGCCGCGACGGAGGCCGCGGCGGCCGCGGGGGCGACGCTGGAACAACAACTACAATGACAACTACCAGCAGAACCCCCAGGCCAATGCCGTCCAGCCCGCGGACAACAACCTGCCTGCCGAGGCTGACGAGGGCTACCAGGTGCCTCGCGGGGCCGCTTGCATCCTCGGCAGGGCTCAGGCCCCTCGCTCCAACCGCCACTTCAAGCAACTCGCTCGCGAGGTCGCAGCAGCCCTTCCTGGAGTCGAGGCCTCCAGGCCCCTCAAGTGGTCCCAGTACCCCATCACTTTCGACTCCAGCGACCACCCCAAGTCCACCTCGACTGTTGGCACCATCCCGCTGGTCTGCACCCCCACCATCAACAACATCGCCGTCTCTAAGACGCTCATTGATGGGGGTGCCGGCCTTAACGTCATCTCCGTCGAGACATTCGAGAAGCTGCAGGTGCCCTACGAGCGGCTCATGCCCACCAGGCCCTTCTCGGGAGTGACAGAGGGTCTTACCACCCCTTTGGGGCAGGTGAGGCTCGCCGTCACTTTCGGCACCCAGGCCAACTACCGCACCGAGCTGATCGATTTCGACGTCGCGCACATCGGCCTGCCCTACAACGCCATACTCGGCTACCCCGCCCTCGCCAAGTTCATGGCGGTGACCCACCACGCCTACAACCTCGTCAAGCTCCCTGGCTCGGGTGGCACCACTGTCATCCACGGCGTGGTCTCGGACGCCCTGTACGCTGCGCAAGCGGCCTACAAGGCTGCCGCGGTGGCGTCACCCGCTGACGAGGACGAGGAACCCCTCCCGAGGCCCCCCGCGAAGAAGAAGCAGTTGTTCTCTCAGGAGAAGGCCGCGACAAAGCAAGTGTCTCTGGAGGCAAGCGGCTCGGGGGCTAGCGTCACCATCGGCGTGAACCTGCATCCCAAATAGGAAAGCACGCTCGTCGCCTTCCTCAGGGCAAACTCTGACATGTTCGCCTGGACACCGTCAGATATGTCCGGAGTACCGAGGGAGGTGATCGAGCACCACTTAGCCGTGTGTCCAAACGCACGCCCCGTGAAGCAAAAGGCGCGGCGCCAAGCGCCAGAGAAACAAGATTTCATCGTCAAGGAAGTAGAGAAGCTAAAGAAGGCCAGCATCATCAAGGAAGTGGTCCACCCCACTTGGCTCGCCAACGGTGTGGTCATCCCCAAGCACACTGGAGGGAGCCGCCTCTGCATCGACTTCACCGACCTCAACAAGGCCTGCCCCAAGGACCCCTATCCCCTCCCGAGGATCGACGAGATCGTGGACTCCACCGCCGGCTGTGCACTCCTCTGTTTTCTGGATGCCTTCTCTGGTTACCACCAGATCAAGATGGCGAAAGAAGACGAAGAGAAGACAGCATTTCTCACCCCTTGTGGTGTGTTCTGCTACGTCTGCATGCCCTTCGGTCTGAAGAACGCCGGCGCCACTTTCCAGCGCCTCATGAGGATCGCCCTGGGGGCTCAAATGGGGAGGAATGCAGAGGCCTACGTCGATGACATCGTCGTCAAGACCCGCGAGAAGGACACGCTCATCCAGGACCTCGAAGAGACCTTTGCCAACCTGCGCAAGGTCAACATCAAGCTGAACCCCGCCAAGTGTGTCTTCGAGGTCCCTTCAGGCAAGCTCCTCGGGTTCCTGGTGTCTCACCGCGGCATTGAGGCTAACCCCGACAAGATCAAGGCCATAGGCCAACTGGTGAGACGCCGTTCTCCCTTGTCTATGGCGCTGAAGCCGTCCTCCCCAGCGAGATCACTCATGGCTCTCCGCGAGTCCTGGCCTTCAAGGAGGCTGAGGTGGACGAACTCCGCAACAACAAACTGCTGCTGCTTGAAGGGCTCCGCCGCAATGCGGCCCTAAGAGCGGCAAGGTACCAGCAAGACCTCCGTCGCTACCACAGCCGCCACATCCGCCCGCGCACCCTCGAAGCAGGAGACCTTGTCCTGAGGAGAATCCTCTCCAGGGCAGGCCTCCACAAGCTCTCACTAATGTGGGAAGGCCCCTACAGAGTCGTGCACATCGCCAGGCCTGGCTCCGCGCGGCTCGAGACGGAGGACGGCATCCCTGTCGCCAACCCCTAGAACATCCAGCACCTGCGCAAGTTCTACCCTTGATCGCCCTCGGCGAGCAACTTTTTGCATCAAGGGAGAGCCAAGCGCCATCATCCTCCACGAGGAAAAACTTCGGGCTCCCCTCTGTACTATACATTGCCGTGGGCCGTTCGAGAAGACTCCCAAGCCATCACGCCTCGGCAAGGTAACCTCTTCAGGCACCATGCCTTGGCGTGGTGGATCCCCATGCCCAGCCATGGTGGACCGCAGGCTCTACAAGCCACCCCCGCATAGGGGCCCCCTCTGAGCTCTCTCTACATGCGTCGCCACGAGCATGCCCCCTCAAGAGTTTCAGCCACAGCATGTAGAACCCCATGCCTGACATGGTGGATTTTTTGTGTTCCTGGCCACGCCAGTGTAATGAACATCTATTTCAGGTCATTTTGAACCTTTGCGCATCGCGCCAGCATATTTTGTGGCTTCGGTAAGCTGTTATGTTATTGCTGTTTATTTCTTGCTCGCATGATCCATCCTGTGTATCTCGCGAGCGGGGGCTAGCATGGTGCCATGCCACGGGAGCATCCCGGCAGCGCCTCAAACCCAAGGGATCCGAGCTCTGAACTCACGGACCAGCCTTCATGCATGTCAACTCCCAAGGAGCTCTGAACTCATGAGCCGGCTCCCGTGCACGTCAACTCACCAAGGACTTTGGTGCCTGTTCTCCTCGCGAGACACCCATGAAGGAACCTACGAGCACGCATAAGTTATCTAGCTATGTATCGCTT
This sequence comes from Puccinellia tenuiflora, assembly GCA_012064385.1. Lineage (NCBI taxonomy): Eukaryota > Viridiplantae > Streptophyta > Magnoliopsida > Poales > Poaceae > Puccinellia > Puccinellia tenuiflora. The sequence continues at coordinate 200,816 of QRDG01000298.1, read as the reverse complement.
GTGGTACGCCTATCTGTCAAAACGCAGGAAAACAGGTCCAAAGTGAGCGCCAGGAACCGACACCCTCTCCAAGGCAAAAACATCTCGCCAGGGAACCAACACCCTCTCCAAGGCAGAATGCCTCGCTAAGCTAAGTACAAACACTTGGTCGGATTTCCTCTTGCTGGTTTTTGCCCCTCGAGTCTCTTTTCTCTCTCCTACGCCTCATGGGTTGCTTGCACGTCAAAGGGGGGCCCCAAGCATCGCGCTTCGAGGAGCTCTTACTTCTTGAGGCCTCACACACCCCCCGGCCTTGTGGAGCCCTGACTCTCACATACCGCAGCGGCGGTGGTGTAGCGCTAAGAGAGGGTCCTAAGACGTAGAGCGAAAAAGACATGAAGGGGAAAGACAAAAGCCACCCGAGGGACATTCACAAGCGCGTTCAAAAGCTTAAAGCAAGTCTTTACAAAAGTTGTTACAACCAAAATACTAAGATAATGTGCCCCATGCACCACCAGCTACAGGAAGGAGTTTAGGCCGTCGCGCCTCCTGAGGTGCCCGCTCCGTCCACGGCAGCTTCCGCCTCCAGGGCGCCGTCCTCGCCGTCGCCTTCGTCTTCATCGACCAAGACTTGGTCGTACTTCCTGGCGAGCACCTCAGCGGCCTCCCCCGCCTTGCTGCGGATCTCGACCGGCCCCATCACGGCCTCGAGGTTGAACGAGGGCCAGAGCTTCAGGAGGTTGCTGAAGATGCGGCTGGTGGCGAGGACGAGGAGATCGCGGCTCTCCGCCATGACACGCTCGTCGAAGCGCTTCGCGACCTTTTCAATCTCCCCGAAGAATTGCCCGAAGAAGTGCATGTATGCGGCCTCGTCGTCGATCCCTCCGGAGGGAAAGTGGGGGAACTCGATCCTCATGTCATCCCCGACGGTGTTCGCGCGGCGGACCAGCTCGTGGAGCATGACCTGGCGCTGGCGCGTCATGGCCCGGCCGTGCTGTGCGGTGTCTCGCGCTTGCTCCGCGCGGTCCGCGGCCGGCCCCACCTGCTGCTGGAGGTCGCTCAGGTCCGCCTTCAGGGCGGCGATCTCCCTCTCCGCACGAGTCAGCGCCTCCTTGGCGCGCTGGAGGCGAGAGGTCAACTCCTGCTCCGACTTCTCGAGCCCTTCGATCTGGTGCAGGAACTCGTTGCGCTTGATGGTAAAGCGCTCTTCCTGTTTCTTGGCCTTGGCGTCGTAGTCATTGGCGAGGCTCTCGTGGATGCGCTCGACCTTGGCGTCGGCCTCCTCCTGGGTTCGTTTTTGCTTCAGCGCGAGGTCGGCGTTGGCCTTGTCGTGGCGCTCCTTGCGGGTGGCCTCGCTCCTGGCCACCGAGTTCTCGCGCTCCTGCAGCTGCCCCTCGCGGGTGGCCTGCTCCTCCTCCAGCAGGTGGACCTGCTCCTCGCGCTGGTCCAGCTCCTTCTCCCGGAGGGAGAGCTCTTCCTCACGCTTCTTCAGCTCGGCCTCCCGAGATGCCAGCTGCCCCTCGCGGGCGTCTAGCAGCTCGTGGAGCTCCTTCAGGCTAACCCTTGCGGCCTCAGACTCGGCGGCGAATTTTTGCTCGGCGGCCGCTAGCTCTTGATGCTTGGCGTCGGTCTCCGCCTCCAGCGTCTCCCAGGCGGCGTCCAGCTGGTCCATGACCTCAGCTGCCTCCCGCTTGACGCTGTCGCGGGTCTCCTTCATGAAGCGCATCGCTTCTTCGCGCGCCGCCTGGGCCGTTGCGTCATGCCTACGACACATCTCCACCCTCTCGTGGAGGAGGGCCCAGGTGTCAGCCAGCCTTGTCCGCTCCTCCTCCCGGGCGCGCTCCTCCTTAGCGTGTTGCACCTCCAGCTCGTCAAGCGCCCGCCGCGCTTGGCCGAAGACAACCCTGCGGCGAGCCGCGCGAGGGCGCGGCTCCTGCAGCGCCAAGGTCCCCGCGTCGTCGCGGGGCGCAGAGGCCTCGACACTCGTCGAGGCACCTGGGGCCTCCTGCCTCGGGCTCACGGCCGTTTCTGGTACGGCCTGGGGACTGGCGCGGTCGCCTCCCTCGTTGCCCAAGGCAAGAGCCCTCTGGGGGCTGGGCGTCCTCTCACCCCCGGCTCCGCCGCTCGGGGGCTCTAGGGGCGCCTCCACCTCCTGCTCTTCTGGGGCGCTCCCCGCCCCTTCTGTGGTGGCCGCGTCTGCCGCGGCCTCGGGCGCGTCCGCCCCCCTTGTGGAAGCCTCCCCCGCCAGTGGAGGTGGCTCCGTGACTGTCGGGGGGAAGCCCCCGAGTGGGGTCAATATGGTGAAATAAGCAAGGACTCGGAGTTGACCGAGTCAATGGAAACCGACATACCATACCGGCCTACCCGGTGTCGACAGGGTCAAGGCTAACCGACTTATCCCTATGTCGGATCATGCTTGATATATGTCGGAATCCCCTTTGTTGTTCTTACATGCAGGAAAGGCAAACCGAGTTATGAGCATAGGCATGCCTAAACCGGGTGTAGGTTATCCCGGACGGTGGACCAAGCTCCTTGAGACACGGAGCGAGACAAGGGCGGCGGCGTGCCGCAAGTGGACGGCGTGCCAAGCCTCGGCCATGCCTCTGACGCGGGCAGCGCGGTACAGAGGCGCTAGGCCTAGGCGTGGGTGTCCTGTCTGACATAGAGGGGACCGTGGCGACCAGCGCTGCCACAGCCTGGGCATGGCGCAGCGGCGCCCGTGTCGGGCGGCGACCAAGGGGTATGGCGACAGTAGCAATGTTTTACACTGTAACCCTGGGTTTCCCTATATAAGGGGTACCAGGGGCTCCTCTTACACAGAGGCTTGGATAATCTTTGACTTGACGCGTAGACACTAGCATTTCCTCCAGAGCCCTCTGAGAGCCAAGGAGCCACTCTGAGACTCGGTAGGAGCTTAGAGTGGGTAGTTTCTTCTATCCAGCTCAAGGAGCAGGCTTGTAATCAGTTGTGATCCACTTATATACATCAGAAAGGCAGGAGTAGGGGTGTTATCTCCTCACGAGAGCCCCGAACCTGGGTAAAATCGAGTGTGAGTGTGTGTTTGTGTGTGTGTGTCTCTTTGTACGTCTTCACGTGCAAGCCCTCCCCGGTTGCCTCCAGCGTCCAATCGGCCCCACCTTAAGCCTATATGGCATCTGTCCGTGCACCACCACGACAGTTGGCGCCCACCGTGGGTCCAGCAGCGGCGCTGGCTGGTGTGTTCATCCGGACGGGTTCCTTCATCGCATCAGGTGAGCGCGTTCTCTGTGGCCTTGTCCACAGGTTCGGCTCGCTCAACGTCGTCAGCGACAACGCCGGCTGTTTCGGCAGCAGGCCGTTACCTCGGAACGGGTGCCTCATCGAGTTCGGCTCCCTCACCGTCTACGTCGCCACCGAGGTCCCCTGCCGGTTCCCCGACAGGGTGCAGGTTGCTGCGGATCCCCCCGCTGTCTGTGCAGCTCGCGGCCGACGTATCGCCCGCCCCGCTAGCTGTGCAGAGGTCATGATGACCGCCCCGGTTGCTGGTGCCGGGGTGGCCGAGGTCAACACCAGGTCTGCCAGGACGGGACGCCCGCCGCTGGAGAGGCCGGAGAACCGTCAGGAGCTGGCCAGTACTTCCGCTGTGCCGGTGGTGCCGAGTCCTCTTCAGGACGTGATCGAGAAGCTGGCAACGCCAGTGGCTCCGAGCGTAGATGTTGCTCTAACTCAGGCGGAGTTGGAACATCAGCGCCAGGAGATAATCCGAGAGGCCCAGGAAGTGGCCCGAGTCAGACAGGACTTCGACATCTCCCTCCGTGAGTACAATATCGCTCATGGTTTTACACCGGTAGCCAACCCGGTTAGTCGCATAAATGAGGTACGTGCTAGAGGTAGAGACCTCAATGCCGAGATAGCTAGAGATGGTAGAGCCAGATCTAGTAGAACTGCTAGTCATGTGTCGGCAGGCCGGCCGAAATACAGTACCCCGGGTAAAAACCTTAGAGCTGCTGAGGCTGCCATAGCTGAGTTACCTAATTTATCCGGTGAAGCTCGTAGTAGGCAGCAGGACCGAGTTAATGAGTTGGTAGCTGTAGCCAACCGTCAAAATGAGGCATTCCGGAATGCAAACCCGGGTGTAGGAGGATCCGGGTATCTCTACTCAAATGGTGGTGCCTAAGGAGTGTCCAAGGGACAGGCCTCTTCGCCGTATGTCGGTGGGAGCCGTGGCCAGAGTGTGAACTCTGGCAAGAACAAACAGATGCAGGCGCATGATCCGGTATATGCCGGAAAGCAGAAAGCTGCCCAAGGTCAACCTGGTCAGGGAGCTCTAGGACCCGTTCAGGGCAGACATGAAGCCAACCGAGTTAACCCGGCAAATCCGGGTCAGCCACCTCGGTATCCGGTACCCAATCCACCTCGTCATCAAGCGGGTGCCAGGTATGCCGAGCCGACCGCTGACCGATACGACGACGGTTACTCGGCCATGGATCGTGCCGGGTATACAAGGTTTAGAGAGCTGGCGTCTGAGGGTGCACTCGGCGCTAGGCTGGGAGCTCGCCAGCTACCGGCTCACGACATTCGCAACAAGCTTGACAGAATCTATCTGTCTGAGATGCTAGAGGAGCAAGGCCCACCGGGTCCTGTATGGTTTGGACCCCGGATCATGAAACAGTCACCTGTACCGAATTTCCAGCTTCCCCGGGGTGCAAAGACCTATGACGGCAGCACCAAGCCGGAGGACTGGTTGACAGATTATGTCACTGTCGTGGTGGTGTCACGGCAGATACCATAGGATGGCTTGAAGTGTGGGGCCGATGGACGCTGGAGGCACCCGGGGAGGGCTTGCGCACACGAACACGCACACGAAGAACACAACTCAAACACACACACGGTTTTACCCAGGTTCGGGGCTCTCGTGAGGAGATAACACCCCTACTCCTGCCTATATGATCGATATATATGGACTATCACTGATTTACAAGCTTGCTCCTTGAGCTCTACGTGATGAACAACGAGCTCCCAGCTTCTACCGAGTCTCGGCGGTGCTTTCTAGCTCTCTACTGCCTATGACAGAAATGAGTTAGTGCTTTAGCGTGAGGCAAGTATGCGTGCATGCGTCCCCGTAAGAGGAGCCCCTGGTGCTCCTTATAAAGGGAAGCCCAGGGCACAAGTTAGGGCTGACATCAGTGCTGGCGTAGTCCGAACTGTAGCCACGCCCGGTCCTCTGACCGCTTCCGTCACCGCGCCGTGGCACGTCCCATCTGTCTCCTCCAACACACTGCTCCCTGGTACCGCTTCGGTCAGCGGCATGGAGGTCAGTCACCCTGGTCAAGTGGCCTCGTCCCATCGTGCAAGTGGCTCTGCGTCCTGACCCGTGATTGTAGGGATAAGACCTGCGCCTTGACCATGGCCCGAGTAAGCCTCCTTATCCGGCACAGGCATGCCGAATCCCCTGTAACTCGGTTTCGCCTTCCCTGCATACAAGAAGAGCAAAGAACGATCCGACATATAACTTGCGTGATCCGACATAACCATATGTCGGTTTAGTCATGACCCGGCCAGCTCCGAGTCAGCCGGTACAGTTATGTCGGTTTCAGTGACCCGGTCAACTCCGAGTCGACACTTATATCGGCATCTTGCCCCTATTTGGGGGTTGCCCCCCGACATTAGTCCCCGAAGCTGGCGCGGTCCTGCAGCCTCGGATGAAGGGCCGCGGCAGGTTTACCCAAAAAAAACCAGCATCCTTAACTGATCTCCGACATAACATACGCCGGCGAAAATCATATGTCGGAAAGCACTTTGTAACCCTACTTGATATATCACCTTATGTCGGATCATTCCGACTTACAGGGAAAACCCCTTAACTCCTCCGAGTCATCGGCTTGCTACGTGGCAGAGCATCTCTGCCCAACGCCTCGCTCATCGTGCACGGATGGACGTGCCACAGGCATGCGTGCCACCTGTGCGACGTCGGTCGTCTCGGCCACTGTGCCCACGTAAGCACTCGAGTGCACCCTTGACCGTGCGTGCGTCTCCTCGGGTCTCGCCCGATCGCGTGTACTGCCCTTGGACCGTTGGCCTCCTGTGGCCTCCCGTGTGGCTGATCGTGCGGCGGTTAAGCCGCAACGGGGATCGTGCCACAGATCGTGGGGACGTAACTTCCCGTCCGTTACGAGATCGTGCGCAGTAACTTCTGCACACACGATCTCCTCCGCCGTAAATAAATAGGAGGAGCGGGGCAAATCTTTTCCCCCTCCCCGCATTCACTCATCCTCTTCCTCGCCTCTTCGTTCTCCTTCCCCAGCGCGCAGAGCCCAAGCAGCGCCGCACGCCACCGCGCGCAACGCCGCCGCCGTACGCACTTGCGCACCAACGCCGCCGACGCACAGCACCGCCGCCGTATGCCGCGACACCGCGGTATGATTTCCTCTTCTTCTCTCTTTCTTCCTTTGTGCATTAGCACTTTGAATCTACGGGAGCTCCTCCGTCTCTGTTTTTTGCTTGTTCTTGTTCTTGCTCTTGTTCTTCACCGCGGCGACGCATCGCGCGCCGCCGGTGACCTCGCAGCCGCGATTGCGGTGTGCCGCCGGCGGGTTAGCCGCCATATCATTTTCTTCTCTTCTTCTTCGCTTCTCTTCTGGATCTAACACTTGTTTGCATCTTCCCGCATTTTCTTCCCTTTTTCTTTCCGTTCTCATTATGGCACATCTCGCTCACCGCCGGTGAACCCTTTGTTTGCAGATCTCGGTAATCTCCCATCAAGATGTCGGACGACGCCGCCCTCGAGGTGATTGACTCGGTTGAGGAAACCACCGTGGAGGGATCCACTCGGGCCTCCTGGGAAGGCTCTGATGTCGGACGAGCCGAGATTGACTGGTTGGTCCGGACGCGACGGATCCCGCCCGGAGTCGAGTGCCGAATGCCCGGCACCGAGACCACGCCGAGTCTCCAGGAGGGCGAACGAGTCGTCTTCGTCGCGCACTTCGAGCGGGGATTCGGACTACCCGCCAGTGTGTTCTTCCGAAACTTCCTCGACAGTTTCGATCTCCAGCCTCACCACTTACCGGCCAACGCCATCACCACCTTATCCTCCTTTGCTTCCTTCACCGAGGGTTATCTCGGTCTCAAGGCCAGCGTCCGCGCATGGTCCAAGTACTTCGGATTCCGGAAGCAAGTCATTCCGAATCCTGCCGACCCGACAGCTCCCAAGGTGATGACCCAGTGCGGGGCCGCCACCGTCACACCTCGGCGCGGCTCCATCTTTCCCCGGATCAACGGCTTGGAGTCATGCCGGAAATGACAGCGCTCCTTCTTCTACGTGAAGAACTCGACCGACGTCGACAAGATCAACTTGCCGGATTTCGTCATCGGCCCCCCCACAGCGCAGCTCAACTGGGGGTACAATCCAACCGACAAAGGAGGCCGAGGTCAACCAGATCCACGAAGTCGTGGGACAGCTCCGAGCAGAGGGTTAACTGCCGACGATCTGTTGGCGACATTCATAAGCCGCCGGGTCTCACCCCTTCAGCGCCGAGTCACAAGATCTGCCACATGAGTGGCCCTCTTGACCCGACCCGGACAAGCACGGTCGAGCTGACCAAGGCCCAGATCCGGCAGCGGGTCAAGGCCATAGCCCGGACAAGGATGACGGAAAGAGTGGGAGTGGGGAATAGAACCTCACAGCCGGAACAACCTTCCGCCCCAGGTAAACGACTTGCACCGACGTAACTTTCCTACCGANTGACCGCTTCCGTCACCGCGCCGTGGCACGTCCCATCTGTCTCCTCCAACACACTGCTCCCTGGTACCGCTTCGGTCAGCGGCATGGAGGTCAGTCACTCTGGTCAAGTGGCCTCGTCCCATCGTGCAAGTGGCTCTGCGTCCTGACCCGTGATCGTAGGGACAAGACCTGCGTCTTGACCAGGCCGAGTAGGCTTCCTTATTCGGCACAGGCATGCCGAATCCCTGTAACTCGGTTTTGCCTCCCCTGCATACAAGAAGAACAAAGAACGATCCGACATATAACTTGCGTGATCCGACATAACCATATGTCGGTTTAGTCATGACCCGGCCAATTCCGAGTCAGCCGGTACAGTTATGTCGGTTTCGGTGACCCGGTCAACACCGAGTCAACCCTTATATCGGCGTCATGCCCCTATTCGGGGGTTGCCCCCCGACATTAGTCCCCGAAGCTGGCGCGGTCCTGCAGCCTCGGATGGAGGGCCACGGCAGGTTTATCCGAAAAACCAACATCCTTAACTGATCTCCGACATAACATACGCTGGCGAAAATCATATGTCGGAAAGCACTTTGTAACCCTACTTGATACATCACCTTATGCCGGATCATTCCGACTTACAGGGAAAACCCCTTAACTCCTCCGAGTCATCGGCTTGCTACGTGGCAGAGCATCTCTGCCCAACGCCTCGCTCATCGTGCACGGATGGACGTGCCACAGGCATGCATGCCACCTGTGCGACGTCGGTCGTCTCGGCCACTGTGCCCACGTAAGCACTCGAGTGCACCCTTGACGTGCGTGCGTCTCCTCGGGTCTCGCCCGATCGCGTGTGCTGCCCCTGGACCGTTGGCCTCCTGTGGCCTTCCCGTGTGGCTGATCGTGCGGCGGTTAAGCCGCAACGGGGATCGTGCCACAGATCGTTGGGACGTAACTTCCCGTCCGTTACGAGATCGTGCGCAGTAACTTCCGCACACACGATCTCCTCCGCCGTAAATAAATAGGAGGAGCGGGGCAAACCTTTTCCCCCTCCCCGCATTCACTCATTTCTTTTCCTCGCCTCCTCGTTCTCCTTCCCCAGCGCGCAGAGCCCAAGCAGCGCCGCACGCCACCGCGCGCAACGCCGCCGCCGTACGCACTTGCGCACCAAACGCCGCCGACGCACAAGCACCGCCGCCGTACGCCGCGACGCCGCGGTACGATCTCCTCTTCTTCTCTCTTTCTTCCTCTTTTGCGCATTGACGCCCGGCATCTACGGGCATCCCCTTTTTCTTCACTTGTTCTTGCCCTTGTTCCTCACCGCGGCGACGCACCGCTCGCCGCCGGTGCCCTCACCGCCGCGGTTGCGGTGAGCCGCCGGCGGGTTAGCCGCCTTAGCCTTCTTTTCCTCTCCTTTGCTTCTCCTCTGGATCTAGCGCTTGCTCGCCTTTTCGCATATATTTTCTTCTCTTTTTCTCTCTGCTTTCACTACGGCACATCTTGCTCACCGCCGGTGAACCCATTGTTTGCAGATCTCGGTAATCTTCCATCAGGATGTCGGACGACGCCGCCCTCGAGGTGATTGACTCGGTTGAGGAAACCACCGTGGAGGGATCCACTCGGGCCTCCTGGGAAGGCTCAGATGTCGGACGAGCCGAGATTGACTGGTTGGTCCGGACGCGACGGATTCCGCCCGGAGTCGAGTGCCGAATGCCCGGCACCGAAACCACGCCGAGTCTCAAGGAGGGCGAACGGTCGTCTTCGTCGAGCACTTCGAGCGGGGATTCGGGTTACCCGCCAGTGTGTTCTTCCGAAACTTCCTCGACAGTTTCGGCTCCAGCCTCACCACTTGCCGGCCAACGCCATCACCACCTTATCCTCCTTCGCCTCCTTCACCGAGGGTTATCTCGGTCTCAAGGCCTAGCGTCCGCGCCTGGTCCAAGTACTTCGGATTCCGGAAGCAAGTCATTCGACTCCTGCCGGACCCGACAGCTCCCAAGGTGATGACCCAGTGTGGGGCCGCCACGGTCACGCCTCGGCGCGGCTCCATCTTCCCCCGGATCAACGGCCTGGAGTCGTGCCGGAAATGGCAGCGCTCCTTCTTCTACGTGAAGAACTCGACCGACGTCGACAAGATCAACTTGCCGGATTTCGTCATCGGCCCCCCCACGGCGCAACTCAACTGGGGGTACAATCCAACCGACAAAGAGGCCGAGGTCAACCAGATCCACGAAGTCGTGGGACAGCTCCGAGCAGAAAGGGTTAACTGCCGACGATCTGTTGGCGACATTCATCAGCCGCCGGGTCTCACCCCTTCAGCGCCGAGTCCACAAGATCTGCCACATGAGTGGCCCTCTTGACCCGACCCGGACAAGCACGGTCGAGCTGACCAAGGCCCAGATCCGGCAGCGGGTCAAGGCCATAGCCCGGACAAGGATGACGGAAGAGTGGGAGTGGGGAATAGAACCTCACAGCCGGAACAACCTTCCGCCCCAGGTAAATAACTTGCGCCGACGTAACTTTCCCTGCCGATATAACTCTTAAGTCGGTTCCCCTTTTTATACTCGGCCTTAATCTTTCTCCGTTTCCATTGTTCAGAGATTCGAGCGGCAAAAGAAGGAGGGACGGACGGCATCCGGCTGCCAAATGGGGCCCAGACCGGGTCGAAGCTGACTCGGTGGACCCGGATAACGACGACAACATGCCGATCCCTGATGTCGGCACAGTTCCTGTCACGGTAAGGCTCGCGTCCGAGATTGGTCAGATGATGATGATGACGACTGTCGAATTCTAGAGGTAGAAGATCCTCTCCCGGTTTCGTTGCTTACCCGGTGCCCTCGCCCCAGCTGACGCGGACGACCAGGTGCTCGAGGTGGAGCCCCTCGCCACGGGACCCAAGGGCGCAGTTCGGAAACGCCCAGCAGCAGCGACCGCCGGTGCCGGAACATCCGGCGCTCCCGCGAAGAAGCAGCGGCGGGTAAAGACTTCGGCGAAGCGCCGCGAGCGCCCAGTCACTAAGGGGTAAGACTCCCTTTCACCGACATAACCTTATATGCTTAGCCGTATTTACTTTCTCCCTCTGACGATATAGCCTGCTGTTTTGCCTTGCAGCTCCGCCCCTCTGGAGATTCCAACCGAGCCCACTGACTCGGATCCTGTCAGGACTCCGACTCCGCCTCGGCCGGACGACACGAGGCTGCCGAGTCCGCTACGGACCAGCCCGATAGTGCCTCCAACTGTTCCGGGATCCGGGACCGGAGAGGCCGAGTCGGTAACGACCGACACATCCAAGAATCTCGGGGCCAGCACGTCGGCCCCCGAAACAGAGAAGACCGCGGCTCCAGAAGATTCGGCCCATCCGAGTCAGCCGCAGCAAGAACCGCCACAACCGCAACAGCCACAGCAGCAGCAACAGCAACAGCAGCAGCAACAGCAACAGCAGCAGCAACAGCAACAACAACAGCCACAACAGCAACAGCAACAGCCACAACAGCAACAGCCACAGCCGCCGCGACCGCAGCCACAGCCCGCTCCGACACAACCACCACGGCCATCGCCGTCTAAGTCGAAATCCGCATCGACATCCACGGCCGAGCCAACACCTCCACCGACACAACCGACGGCCAAGCCAACGCCGGCACCGGCACAACTGCCGCCACGGCCACAAACATCCAAGGCTCCAGTTCCTGCAACTGGGGAAACAACCGGAAAGGCACTGGTGACGACGGTACCGGCTAATCCGGAGCGACAGCTGGTGGTGCCAGCGAGCCGCGGGACACCCCCAGTGTTATTAACCAGTACACATACCACTGACTGGGTGCATGCCCCGGTGCGAACCGACAGCGGAAAAAGCCTGGGCTCCCTCGAGCACTACAACGCGGAGTGGAATGCCGCCGACATGGGCGAAGTGAGCTCGAAGCCACCCGCGAGCCAAATCCTCTTAGAGCATCCGGTGAATCCGAGTCTGGTTGGCCAAAAGATGGCCGCAGTAAAATCTGCCCTTTTCGCCGCCGACCAAGCAGCCGCGGTAAGCTATACCGAGTAAATATAACTCGGTTTATTTTCCTTTATATATTATCCATCCCCAGTCCCCGAGATTCGGGTCGAGTGACTGAAACTCGGCTGAGTAAAGATAACTCGGGCTGAATCTTTATCAATAATATTAATATCTCTTCTTTTCAGATCTGCATGACCAAGCGCACGCAAGTGCATCGCAAACTTCTGCTGGCCCACAAAAGCCTCTCCGATAAACACAAGTTGCTGCGAGCCAAGCTGGACCAAGTAGCAGACTCGGCGCTCAAGGTTGAAGGCTTGGAGAAACGGATCTCGGAAACCGAGTGTAAGCCACACTTTGCCCTTTCAACTTGCACTTGCATCAATCTGCTCATTCTAACACTTGCTACCTCGGCACAGCCGCACATAAGGAGCGCGAGCTTGCTCACCAGGCCGAGCTAAAGAAAAATCAGGAGGAGATATCCCGGCTAAAGGCCGAGCTGGAGCTAACTCGGAGTCGAGCCGCCGAGTCGGAAAAGAGCGCTACCGAGGAAAAGCGGCTCCGAGTCGAGGAAACCCGGAAACTCCAGGAGTCACTTGCCGAATCCCAGTCTGAGGCTACCTCGGCCAAGAGCGAGCTTCAAACTTTGCAGGCCAAGATCGCACAGTGGCTGGTGGACATCTCCAAGATAAACTCCAAGATGGACAGTAAGCTCTCTTCCCTTCTGCCTTTATTCCTTCTTTCACCTTTCTTCACCTGTAACTTATTTCGGCGCCAGCCATTCCCTACTCAGAACGCTTCCCACACACCAAGGCCGCCGCGGACAAGAGCGCGAACGAGCACCGGTTCGAGAAGATCCTAGGTGGCCCTATCTCGGCCGAGTGGGATATGGATGCCCACCTGGTGGCGCTGAAGGCTCGCTTGGGGCCGATGAGATTAATCGGGATGAACCTCCTCACTGCTGCCATCCGAGCATACAACGTCCTCTGGCCCGGGAGTGAAGCCCCTCTGATTGTTGACGAGCTGGCCACGTGCCTGCTGGCCTCCGAGGCAAGGCTTGATGACTGGCGATCATCCGCCGCCCGGGTCGGCGCCGACGAGGCGATGATGTACGTGCTATCCTGGTACGAGAAGCTCGATCTCGACAAGCTCCAGACCCTGCGCGACGGGTCAAAGTGGCTCACTGATCCGGGTCACATTCGGCGTCGCCAGGAATTTGCTCACGCCCTTATCCAGTACGCCCCGGTGCACTCCTTTGTCGCTGGCGACCGGGTTCCCCAATCCGAGGAGATCCCGGTTGAAGGAGACGAAGGAGAAGGCGAAGACGAGGCCGTCGACGAAGAGATCGCAGCAGACGCTCCACCCGAGTCAGCCACCGGCACTGCTACCGGGTCCACCGCCGAGGAAACCGCAACCGAGACTCCAGCCTCTCCTTCTGCCCGAAAGGCCTCGGACTCTGCTGCTTAAACTTTTAAGAAAAAACTTAATTCGTTAAATCCCCGGAATGCCGGGTGCAGATGTAATATATACCTTGCACTTTTTATGGTTGGTACTTGATTTTTTACTTTGCAAGTTTTAACAAGTTTAGCCGTATGCCGGATCACATTGAACCGAGTCCCCGAGTTCAATTTCTTGTTTACTATACTTCTGCCATCTCTGCTCTTGCCTACCAGTCTTGGTGTCAGGCAGTCGAGTCACAAAACGACCGTTGTACAGCATACAGTGCTTAGAAACTTGGGAAAACAGCCAAGGCCATCCGACATAAGGTTATTAAAAGGAAACCGAATCGCTCCTGGACCGAGTCCCCGAGTCGGTTTTCTTGTTTACTGCACCGAGTAACCTTTGCTCTTGCCTACCTTTTTCGGTGTCAGGCAGTCGAGTCACAAAATCACCAGTACAGCATACAATACTCACCAACATGGCGACACAGTTTTTAGAGCCATTCAACACAAACACATTACCTAAAAAAGGAAACCGAATCGCTCCTGGACCGAGTCCCCGAGTCGGTTTTCTTGTGTACTGCGCCTGGTAACCTTTGCTCTTGCCTACCTTTCTCGGTGTCAGGCAGTCGAGTCACAAGATCACCAGAACACTGTACACAATACTTACAGAAATGGTGATACGGTTTTTAGAGCCATCCGACACAAGGAATTAAATACAAGGATAAAACACAGATTTGTTCAACAAGGCAGTCCCCGAGTCACTTCTCGGGGTGCCGACATTTCATTTCTTAGTTTCGAGATACATACAGTGGGTCCTTAAGAGTAGAAAGGGCGGAGGAGAGCTACATTCCAAGGGCGTTTGGTTTCCTCTCCGGATCGGTCCATCCTGTTCTTCACCTGTTTCTGAGCATCTATAAGATAGTAGGCATCATTGCTCAAAGCTTTGCTCACGATAAACGGTCCCTCCCACGGAGGTGATAGCTTGTGCATCCCGGCCGTACGCTGCACAAGCCTAAGCACGAGGTCTCCTTCTCGGAACTTGCGAGGATTCACCTTCCGACTGTGGTAACGTCGGAGATTTTGCTGATATATCGCTGACTTGGACAACGCCAACTCTCGTGCTTCCTCGAGCAAATCGACATCGTTTTCTCGGGCTTCTCTTGCCTCTGACTCGGTATATAAAGCAACTCTCGGCGAGTCGTGCTCTATGTCGGTCGGCAGAACTGCCTCCGCTCCGTAGACCAGGAAGAAAGGCGTATAGCCGGTAGAGCGATTCGGTGTAGTCCGTAGACTCCACAGTACTGCCGGGATCTCATCCAGCCAACACCCCGGAGCACGTAACAGTGGCTCAATTAGCCGGGGTTTTATACCGGATAAGACCAGAGCGTTTGATCTTTCCACTTGCCCATTCGATTGCGGATGGGCGACCGACGCCAGGTCGAGTCGGATTCTCTTTTCTTGGCAAAACCGAGCGAAGTCTCCCTCGGCGAAATTTGTGCCGTTATCAGTTATGATGCTGTGTGGGTGCCCATATCTCAGGATAATATCCTTTAAGAACGACACAGCTGTACGGCCATCGCACTTTCTTATTGGTTTCACCTCGATCCACTTGGTGAACTTGTCCACCATCACCAATATGTGGGTCATGTTACCTCGGGCCGGTTTAAACGGTCCTACCATATCCAAACACCACACCGCAAAGGGCCAAGTGATGGGGATAGTCTTGAGTGCAGACGCCGGCATATGAATCTTGTTTGCAAATCTTTGACATCCTTCACACTTCCGGACTATGTCCTCTGCCTGCTGCAGAGCACTCGGCCAGTAAAACCCATATCGGAATGCTTTGGCCACAATGGCTCGGGAAGAGGCGTGATGACCGCATTCTCCCTGATGGATATCTCGGAGGATCCTTTCCCCTTCTTCTGGTTCGACACACCGCTGAAGAATGGTGGTCACGCTTCTCTTGTATAGCTCTCGGTTGATGATGGTGAAAGACTTGGATCGTCTCTGTATCTGCCTGGCCGAGATCTCATCACTCGGTAGGGTGCCATCTAACATAAATGTCATGATGGGTTGGGCCCATGTCGGTACCGGACGAGTTCCGATTTTAGGCTCATCGACCTCCATGGCATCAATCGACATAACGACGCTCGACATAGGCTGACGAGTCCCCGAGTCCTCCCAAAGGATTCCCGAGTTCCGCCAAGCAGCTTTCCAATTTTCCAACTCTATTCTTGCGTCCGACATAACACACGAGACATCCATGGGAGTCCCCGGGTCCTGCAGAGCAGTCCCCGAGTCCTGCGGCGCAGTCCCCGGGTTCAGCGCCTTGCTCCCGACGTCAACGTCCATCGGGACGACATCGGATTCCGGATTACCCGGGATGAATATTGAGTCTGACTCGGGTGAAGGCTTAATTGACGGCTTGTGAAGATGCTCCAGAGATACTCCGGGTGGAATGGCCTGTCGGTATGATCCGATCTTGGACAACATGTCTGCACTTTCATTCTCGGTTCGCCGGATGTGATTGAACTCGCAGCCATCAAAGAACCCCGAGATCTTCTGGACATGGAACCGGTATGCCGCCATGTTGGCATCCAGGGCGTCCCAGTTGCCCGAGGTCTGCTGAATCACCAAATCCGAGTCACCATAACAGATTATTCGGCGAATCCCGATCTCCTTGGCCACCTTGAGTCCGTGGATCAATGCCTCATACTCGGCTACATTGTTGGATGCCGCGAAATGAACTTGCAGCACATATTTCAACTGGTCTCGCTTTGGCGAGGTGAGAACCACACCGGCACCCAGGCCTTCTTTTACCTTGGACCCGTCGAAGTGCATCCTCCAGTAATTGGAGTCCGGCAGAGATGGTTCATATTCCATCTCGGCCCAGTCCACAAGGAACTCGGCCACTGCTTGAGACTTGATGGTATCTCTTCTCGCGTATTGCGGCGCATATGCCGCCAATTCGATAGCCCACTTGGCTACTCGGCCACTTGCGTCTCGGTTGCCGATGATTTCCGAGATAGGAGCTGCACTCACCACGGTTATCGGGTGCTCCTGGAAGTAATGCTTCAATTTCTTGGCCGCCAGGTACACACCATAGGTCATTTTCTGGTAGTGTGGATAATTTTGTTTCGAGGTGGAGAGCACCTCACTCAGGTAGTACACCGGCCTCTGCACGGTGGTTCCCCCTTCTTCTCGTTTGTAACGCCCCGACCCCGGAATTATACAGAGAGGCTATGTAGTCAACACAACCATCAATGTATAAAACAAAGATCGAGACTTGTGGAACAGAACTGGCACAAAGCATGACTCTACGACACAAAACATTTATATAGCAACTCATATAACGAGAAGAATACAAATATCACAAACAAAAGGATCATAGATCCAACAATTCAACAAGCGGAAGCGAAGTAGCGTTGTCTAATACAACAAGAAGCAAATTATGGCCTAAGAGGCCTACAGATAAACATCACCCAAGCCAGCTTGTTCCACGGTCCCAAGCTGCCACCTGGGAACCCCAGACTAGTAGTCGACGTCAACGAAGAACCCACCTAACTGCTCGGTGTCGTCCTCCTCTGAAATACAAATACATAGAGGCAGCAAAGAGAGACTGAGTACGATGTACTCGCAAGTTTAGTAGGGCGATATAGGCCCAATGACTGACGGAGGCTCTAAAGCTTTATATGTAGTTCTTTTGCATAAAGCTAATTTTCATAAACCGAAACATAAATGACACAAGACATTCGTCTACTCAGAATATTTTTATAAACGGGGTAAGAGAGTAACCATTTGTCATCTTCGGTTCTCGACGAACCTACTCATAACCATCACCACTCGTCTCACACAAAGGCACTCCCTCGACTCACCCTCGAGGAAATGAACCTTTATCACAAGTTTATTATGCAACCTCTAGCTGCCATATCAATTAGGTTAACTTTATCTATGATCTTATATCCGTTCCCAAGTCGTCCATAACCGCGGACACGGCTTTTCGAAAAGATTAAACCCTGCAGGGGTGTACTAATTTACCCATCGGTACCGTCCGGCTCACCTAGTTGGCCCTCTTCCGGGGAAGGCCGGCGAACGGGCGCGGTTAGACCTTTACATTGCATGAGGCTTACTCAAGGACCATCAGTGTGCGGAAGGACAGGTTAAGCGCTCCCAGCGCCCTGCCCCGCGGCCACATTCCTAAACACCACCATCCTCGTTCCTTTTTCCACCCACACAACTCACGCGCAAATGGAAAACTCGAACTAGAGGACCCTTGACAAGCCCCTCACAACTTATTCGGTCAAAGGGGGTTCCATATGCCCCCACCTCCGGAAGCACGCTCAGTCTTGGTTCAAGAGGTAAAGAACTCGCACCTAGGGGCTAGAGTGAGGCAAAACACCATCCCCGATGGCAACTCACCCAAGCCATCTTAGCATTTTAATTTAGCATCACATTTATCCACCATGCCCGAGTCATTCCATCAACATCAATAATTATGGAATTCAACAACGGACAAACTAGTATTTCAACTAAGCATTTCTAAGCATGTCTAAGCATATGAATACAACAATAATTCTATCTTCATCTCGGCCAACACTTCAACCCTAGGTTTCATAGGTAGGGATACATGTGATTGGCTCGGGGAAGAGACATGCATTCATAGGATTCTATATATTTACACAAAGAGATATTTGAACCGCATGCAATATTATGGTGGATAAAATAATTTGATAAAATCATAGGATGCTAAATGCCAAGAAGGTTAGGTTATCTCTTGCCTTGCTGCCCGGTAGTGAAGCACTGATCGTCGGGGTAGTTAGAGAGACCCTCGGCTCCGGAATCTATCGATACCCAAAAGAAATACAAAACACACATAAATCACACGAACTCAAAATGCAATGCTCAATCACATGATGACATGTCCAATGGATGCAACTATATTATTATCTAAATTAGATAGCAACATTAAATGAGGGGCCAAATAATTATTGCAATTATTTGGAACCAACCCCATATTTATCTTAGTGGCCACATTCTTTATAAAATCTCAAATTATTAGAGAGGTGGCTCAAATATGCATGAACATGACAAGAATGGATAGGTTTCGTTCTTCCGATCATTTTGGTATTTTATTTGTAATTTTCGGAGTACCGATGATTAAATAGTGAATTAAATAATTGTTCAAATTTAATTCATTTAATCATTTACGAATAACATCAAATAATTATTTGTGATAATGATGTAATATTAGCATGGTTTGATAGCAATTAGAGTGTTGATCACATTGATATTTTATTCTCCAATTTTAGTTAATTATTTCACGAGTTATGAATTTTCCCGATTTGGTATTATTTAACCCATTTTAGGAATTCATATGTGAACAGCAAGAAAATAAACTCAAGAGATGGTTTCAACTTCTCTAACAGCTAGAGTTTGTCTTCCTGAGCATTTTGGTATTTAATTTGCTATTTTTGAGTCATTATTTGAAAAGATATGAATTGTTTCAAATTGCTTTTATTTTCCAAAAGGAAAAATCAAAACCCAGACAGGCCGGCCTCAAGCCGGCCAGGCCGGGAGGCAGGCCGGGCACCAGCCCGAGTGGCCCGGCCCAGAGCCGGCCCAGGCTGGGCAACCGGCCGGGAGTGTGGCCGAACAGGCCGGCCTCGTGCCGGCCCAGGCCGGGCAGGCAGACCGGGCACCTGCCCGAAGGCTCCGGCCTCAGGCCGGCCCATGCGACGGCCAGGCCGG
Organism: Puccinellia tenuiflora; assembly: GCA_012064385.1. Taxonomy (NCBI): domain Eukaryota; kingdom Viridiplantae; phylum Streptophyta; class Magnoliopsida; order Poales; family Poaceae; genus Puccinellia; species Puccinellia tenuiflora. The sequence goes on along the minus strand of QRDG01000298.1, from coordinate 181,960 downwards.
GCGCGCTGCCACGGCGGGGAACTGGCGGCGACCGGCGTCGAATCGGCGGCGAGGGAGGAGAATGGGGCGAGGGAGAAGGCCAAGAAGAAGAGGAGCTCACCCCGAGTTCGTGAGCGGGGACGTCGACGGCGAGGGAGCGGCGGGCGTCGCCGTATTTCGGTCCCGGCGGACGGCAGCGCCGTCGGACGGTGTCGAGGACGCTCGCGACGATTAGAGCGTCCCCGGCTCGATTCCGGGCACCAGGAGGGAGAGGAGGAAGTGGTGAAACTAAAGGCGTCGTTGGCTTGTCCAGGGGAGCTCCAGGTGCGACGAAATCGACGGTGGCGGCAGCGGCTCTACGGAGGGCATGCAGAGGAAAAGAGAGAGGACCTCGATCCGGAAATCGCGGGAGAAAACTGAGAGGGGGAGGAGGAGAGCAGGTGGAGGTGGTGGCGGCCTCCTTATTTGCCCGGGGCCACGGCAATGGTGTGGACGACGGCATGGGCACGCCGGCCACTGTGGCCATGGCTACCGAAGCAAGAAGAAGAGTTCTTCACGAAAAACCCCCCGGCACAAAAATTTTAATTGCAAAGAGGTCCCTCCAGCGACTTTATCGATTTAGAAGAGGTGCTTCAGCATTTTGTAAAAATCCACAAAATTTCATGTGTCCTTCCCTTGTCCTTTAGGTGCTCCACAAAAAGTTTGGTGCCAAAATAAAAAGTTTGAACCACCTTTGTTCACAGGTTTTCAATATAGTTAAATTTTGATAAATACAAAAAGGTATTTATTTGGAGCAATTATATATTTCCAAAAAAAATAGAAATACTTATGGATGCTCATTCAGTAATATTGAAGCACCCCATATTCTCACTTTGTATTTCTGGACAAACTTAACTTGGTTCCAACAACGGAAATTGAAAGAACCAAATTGACTTCTCAATTGACAAAGTTTGGAAAAAGAGAAAATGATTTCAAAAGGTGAACCTGGAACTTTCTATACCATTTGGGAGTCTAAGCATGATGTGTTTTGACAGTTGAACATTTGCATTGGTTGGATGTGGAGAAGTTTGACTCCACATTTAATTTGTTGCCAAGTGAAAAAGTAAAAAGGCAAAAAGCATATGGATGCAATGATGCAAACATGGAAACAAAAGTGGAAAAATTATTCGTATTTTTCGTTACCAAGTTAGGGCTGTTACAAATCTACCCCCCTTACAGGAATCTCGTCCCGAGATTCTAGGCTTGAGTGAAAAAGGTGGGGTATTCCTGACGAAGACTAGTTTCTCGCTCCCATGTTGCTTCTTCCTCGGAATGGTTGGACCATTGAACTTTGAGGAACTTGATGGACTTGTTGCGGGTTTTCCTCTCCGCTTCATCCAAGATGCGAATAGGATGCTCGCGATAGGTCAAGTCCTCCTGAATGTCCAATGCCTCATGATCAACCCCACGGATGGGATCCTTGAAACACCGGCGGAGTTGGGAAACATGGAACACATCATGAACATCCGGGAAGTTTGAGGGCAACTCAAGTTGATAGGAGAGATCTCCTCGCTTGGCTAGGATGGTGAAAGGGCCAACAAAGCGAGGTGCCAATTTGCCCTTGATTCCAAAGCGACGAACGCCTCGGAGAGGAGAGACTCGAAGATAGACCTTGTCACCAATCTCATAGTGGACCTCTTGGTGGTGCTTGTCATAATAGCTTTTCTGACGGGATTGAGCAGCTTTGAGGTTTTCTCGAATGACACGGACCTTTTCTTCGGCTTCATTGATCACATCAGGACCGAAGAGTGACCTCTCCCCGGTTTCAGACCAATTGAGGGGAGTCCGGCATTTTCTTCCATATAGGACCTCAAAGGGGGCCATTTGCAAACTGGCTTGATAGCTATTGTTGTAGGAGAACTCGGCGAGAGGGAGGTATTTTTCCCAACCCTTGCCGAAGGAGATAACACAAGCCCGAAGCATGTCCTCAAGAACTTGGTTCACCCTCTCCGTTTGACCGTCGGTTTGAGGATGATAGGCGGTGCTGAAGTTGAGACGGGTTCCGAGAGCCTCTTGGAAGCTTTGCCAAAATTTGGACACAAACAAGCTTCCACGGTCTGAAATGATCCTCAAAGGAACCCCATGCAAAGGAACAATCCGGGCCATATATAACTCCGCCAATTTAGCAGCATTGATATCCTCCCGAACCGGAATGAAATGGGCAACCTTTGACAATCGGTCGATGATGACCCAAATAGCATTGTTGCCCTTTTGTGACTTTGGAAAGCCGGTGATGAAATCCATACCAACTTCATCCCACTTCCATTCGGGAACGGCTATGGGGCGAAGGGTACCAGCTGGTCTTTGATGTTCAGCTTTCACTCGGCGACAGACATCACATTCGGCAACATATTTGGCAATCTCCCGCTTCATGCGGGTCCACCAGAATTTGGGACGGAGGTCTTGGTACATCTTGGTGCTACCGGGATGGATGGATATAGGAGACTCATGTGCCTCTTGGAGAATTAACCCTTTTGTGTTTCCACTCTTGGGCACCACAAGACGGCCTTCGAAATAGACAACACCGGAGTCATCGATGGAGAAACACTTAGCCTTTCCACTTGCGACATTCTCCTTAATCTTGAGGATGCCAGCATCATTTTGCTGGGCGGCCTTGATTTCATCCTCTAGAGTGGATTTGATCTCGAGGTTAGCTAGAAAACCGGAAGGCACAATCTCCAGATTCAATTTAGCAAATTCCTCATGGAGAGCAGGTTGGGCCTTTTCAACCATCAAGGTGTTGCAATAGGCCTTGCGGCTCAAAGCATCGGCCACCACATTGGCCTTGCCGGGTTGATAGTTGAGGGTCACATCATAGTCTTTTATCAATTCCAGCCATCTTCTCTGCCTCAAGTTCAGATCTGGCTGGGTGAAGAGATATTTTAGACTTTGGTGGTCGGAGTAGATCTCACAACGGTTGCCCAAGAGATAGGGCCTCCATTGCTTCAGAGCATGTACCACGGCGGCAAGCTCCAAATCATGAGTTGGATAATTTTGCTCGTGTGGCTTGAGCTGACGGGAAGCATAAGCGACCACATGGCCCTCTTGCATCAAGACACATCCCAACCCTTGTAAAGATGCATCGCAATAGACGACAAAGTCCTTGGCGGTATCGGGAAGGACAAGTACCGGAGTGGTGGTGAGCTTGACCTTCAGGGTTTGGAAACTCTCTTCAGCCTTGTCTGACCACACAAATGGCTTGCCTTTCTTGAGAAGTTCAGTCAATGCCTTTGCTATTTTGGAGAAGCCCTCAATAAATCGACGGTAATAACCCGCCAATCCAAGGAAGCTTCGGATATCTTTGACGGATTTGGGAGTTGGCCAATCCAGGATTGCTTGAATCTTGTCGGGTATCACCGCTACTCCGGCAGCTGACACCACATGACCAAGAAAGATGAGCTCCTTCAGCCAAAACTCACATTTAGAGAACTTGGCATATAGACGGTGATCACGGAGCTTGGTCAGAACGAGTCGAAGATGCTCAGCATGCTCGTCTTCGGTCTTGGAGTACACAAGGATGTCATCGATGTAGATAATGACGAACTTGTCGAGGTACTCGTGGAAGATGGAGTTCATTAGCCTCATGAATGTAGCCGGAGCATTAGTGAGGCCGAAGGACATGACGGTGTACTCATATAACCCATAGCGGGTAGTGAATGCCGTCTTCGGAATATCCTCCTTTCGGATTTTTATCTGATGGTAACCGGACCTCAGATCCATCTTGGAGAATACCGTTGCTCCAGCTAGTTGATCGAACAAGTCGGTTATTCGAGGAATTGGATACTTGTTCTTGATGGTCACCGCATTAAGAGGGCGGTAATCAACGACCAGTCGAGGAACATTTGTATCCCTCTTCTTGACAAAGATAACCGGGCAGCCCCAAGGTGAGCTACTCGGCCGGATGAATTCTTTCTCCAGCAGTTCATCAAGTTGTTTCTTCAATTCAGCTAGCTCTTCCGTTGGCATACGGTAGGGCGTCTTGGAAACTGGGGCGGTTCCCGGAACCAGCTCAATCACAAACTCCACGTTGCGATCAGGTGGCATGCCGGGCAATTCCTCCGGGAACACATCGGGGAAATCACACACCACCTCCACTTCATGCATTTCAGGCGGGGTGATTCCTTCCAGGAAAAACAGACTGATCTCCGGGGAAAAAGGGGTAACAGCAGATGGAGCTGCGGAAGAAGGGGACCAATAGCGCACTTCCCCATAATACGGATGGATCACTGAGACAGTCTTGGCAGCACAGTTCAGGTTGGCCTGATACTTGACTAACCAGTCCATGCCCAAAATAACATCCAGACCCTCTGACTTCAGGGCTATCAACTGAAATGGAAAAGGGGTGGAGCCTATGGAAACCTGCACTTCAGGAGTGATCCATTTGGTTTGCCATCGAGAACCAGGTGTTTTAACCACTAGCGGGGGATCCATCATCACAAACGGTATTTGATGGTTGTGGGCATATGATATGGATATGAACGAATGCGAAGCTCCAGAATCAAATAATACTGAAGCTGGATATGTGTTGATTCGAAGCGTACCCATGAGAACTCCGGGGTCCTCCTCAATGCCTTCAGCCGAGACATGGTTCAGACGACCACGGCTGACGGTGGTAGCCTTGGCGGCTGGGGTAGAGGGTGCTGGTGCAGGTGCCGAGGTAGCCGGTGCCTTCTGGGGACACTCCCTGGAGTAGTGCCCCGGCTGGCCACAAGCGAAGCACGTGACCCCCGGTGGGGCAGGCAGTCGAGGGCGAAAACCGCCTCCAGCCGCGCCCAAGGTCGAAGTAGCTGGGCGAGGCGGAGGTGGCAGGTACCCGGTGGGCTTCGGCGCGAAGGGCGCCTTTGGCACGGCGCTGAAAGGCACGAAGACCTTGCGCTTCTTGCCCTCCGAGGAGGAGCTCTGGTGGTCGGTGGAAACTGGCCTCTTAGAAGCCTCTAGCTCCTTCCTACCTTGCTCCATGGTGAGAGCCTGGTTGTAGAGCTCTTGGTAGGAGGTGAACTTGAAGGGCAGGAGCTCGTATCGGAGACGAGGTGCGAGCCCCTTGCGGAAAAGGTATTGCTTGTCCTCATCATTCGTCACGTCCCGAGGGGCGTAACGGGAGAGGTGGTTGAACTCCCGTCCATAGGACTGGACGTCCATGCGTCCCTGGGTTAGATCCAGGAACTCCCGCCTCTTGAGCTCGAGGATGGGCTTGGGGATGTACGCCGCACGGAAAGCGGTGCGGAACTCCTCCCATGTGACAACATGGCCCGCGGCGACCATTGCCACGCGGCTCTCCCACCAGGAGCCGGCGGCTCCTTCCAGTAGGTAGGTGGCGAAGTTGACGTACTCCGCTGCCGGGACGTGAAGAGCGGCAAACTTGCGCTCGATCGCCCGAAGCCAATCGTCCGCATCAAGCGGCTCCTTAGCCTCGGAGAAAGTGGGAGGTTGGGACCGCAAGAACTGGTTGAGAGTGGTGCAGTCCGTGTTCCTCCTGGCCCCTTGCTGGACCAGCTGCTCGAGCAACCGCTCATTGCGCAGACGGTTTTGCTCGATCGCCATCATCACCTCCGCCATTGTGGGTGGCGGCGGTGGATCAGGGCTGCTATGTTCCCCACGACGGGTAGGAGCCATTCTGAAGAATTGGAACAACGACAAGTTAGTAACCAATTCTGGCAGTTAAGATAGATCATTGGTTGCTCCCAGATATAGACATTCAAGAGACAATAAACACCAAAGACAGATTTTAGGCAACCACGGTGACATCACGTCATCGTGGCGATATCAAACGGATTTAACGGACTCGAGGCATAACTGAACGGTAAGAACCCCAACCCCGAGAACCTAAACATCGACACCAAGCACAAAACAAATAGAGGTAAGAATCAGAGTAGAGCGAGTTGGATGAGAAGCAAAAAGAATCCTAAGAAGGTTTTCACAACTCATTTTTAGGTTGAAAATAATTTTCACTAGACTCGACATCGACCAAAAGAAAGGGTTTCCTACAGGCAGTCCTGCTCTGATACCAACTTGTAACGCCCCGACCCCGGAATTATACAGAGAGGCTATGTAGTCAACACAACCATCAATGTATAAAACAAAGATCGAGACTTGTGGAACAGAACTGGCACAAAGCATGACTCTACGACACAAAACAGTTATATAGCAACTCATATAACGAGAAGAATACAAATATTACAAACAAAAGGATCACAGATCCAACAATTCAACAAGCGGAAGCGAAGTAGCGTTGTCTAATACAACAAGAAGCAAATTATGGCCTAAGAGGCCTACAGATAAACATCACCCAAGCCAGCTTGTTCCACGGTCCCAAGCTGCCACCTGGGAACCCCAGACTAGTAGTCGACGTCAACGAAGAACCCACCTAACTGCTCGGTGTCGTCCTCCTCTGAAATACAAATACATAGAGGCAGCAAAGAGAGACTGAGTACGATGTACTCGCAAGTTTAGTAGGGCGATATAGGCCCCATGACTGACGGAGGCTCTAAAGCTTTATATGTAGTTCTTTTGCATAAAGCTAATTTTCATAAACCGAAACATAAATGACACAAGGCATTCGTCTACTCAGAATATTTTTATAAACGGGGTAAGAGAGTAAACATTTGTCATCTTCGGTTCTCGACGAACCTACTCATAACCATCACCACTCATCTCACACAAAGGCACTCCCTCGACTCACCCTCGAGGAAATGAACCTTTATCACAAGTTTATTATGCAACCTCTAGCTGCCATATCAATTAGGTTAAATTTCTCTATGATCTTATATCCGTTCCCAAGTCGTCCATAACCGCGGACATGGCTTTTCGAAAAGATTAAACCCTGCAGGGGTGTACTAATTTACCCATCGGTACCGTCCGGCTCACCTAGTTGGCCCTCTTCCGGGGAAGGCCGGCGAACGGGCGCGGTTAGACCTTTACATTGCATGAGGCTTACTCAAGGACCATCAGTGTGCGGAAGGACAGGTTAAGCGCTCCCAGCGCCCTGCCCCGCGGCCACATTCCTAAACACCACCATCCTCGTTCCTTTTTCCACCCACACAACTCACGCGCAAATGGAAAACTCGAACTAGAGGACCCTTGACAAGCCCCTCACAACTTATTCGGTCAAAGGGGGTTCCATATGCCCCCACCTCCGGGAGCACGCTCAGTCTTGGTTCAAGAGGTAAAGAACTCGCACCTAGGGGCTAGAGTGAGGCAAAACACCATCCCCGATGGCAACTCACCCAAGCCATCTTAGCATTTTAATTTAAGCATCACAATTATCCACCATGCCCGAGTCATTCCATCAACATCAATAATTATGGAATTCAACAACGGACAAACTAGTATTTCAACTAAGCATTTCTAAGCATGTCTAAGCATATGAATACAACAATAATTCTATCTTCATCTCGGCCAACACTTCAACCCTAGGTTTCATAGGTAGGGATACATGTGATTGGCTCGGGGAAGAGACATGCATTCATAGGATTCTATATATTTACACAAAGAGATATTTGAACCGCATGCAATATTATGGTGGATAAAATAATTTGATAAAATCATAGGATGCTAAATGCCAAGAAGGTTAGGTTATCTCTTGCCTTGCTGCCCGGTAATGAAGCACTGATCGTCGGGGTAGTTAGAGAGACCCTCGGCTCCGGAATCTATCGATACCCAAAAGAAATACAAAACACACATAAATCACACGAACTCAAAATGCAATGCTCAATCACATGATGACATGTCCAATGGATGCAACTATATTATTATCTAAATTAGATAGCAACATTAAATGAGGGGCCAAATAATTATTGCAATTATTTGGAACCAACCCCATATTTATCTTAGTGGCCACATTCTTTATAAAATCTCAAATTATTAGAGAGGTGGCTCAAATATGCATGAACATGACAAGAATGGATAGGTTTCGTTCTTCCGATCATTTTGGTATTTTATTTGTAATTTTCGGAGTACCGATGATTAAATAGTGAATTAAATAATTGTTCAAATTTAATTCATTTAATCATTTACGAATAACATCAAATAATTATTTGTGATAATGATGTAATATTAGCATGGTTTGATAGCAATTAGAGTGTTGATCACATTGATATTTTATTCTCCAATTTTAGTTAATTATTTCACGAGTTATGAATTTTCCCGATTTGGTATTATTTAACCCATTTTAGGAATTCATATGTGAACAGCAAGAAAATAAACTCAAGAGATGGTTTCAACTTCTCTAACAGCTAGAGTTTGTCTTCCTGAGCATTTTGGTATTTAATTTGCTATTTTTGAGTCATTATTTGAAAAGATATGAATTGTTTCAAATTGCTTTTATTTTCCAAAAGGAAAATCAAAACCCAGACAGGCCGGCCTCAAGCCGGCCAGGCCGGAGGCAGGCCGGGCACCAGCCCGAGTGGCCCGGCCCAGAGCCGGCCCAGGCTGGGCAACCGGCCGGGAGTGTGGCCGAACAGGCCGGCCTCGTGCCGGCCCAGGCCGGGCAGGCAGACCGGGCACCTGCCCGAAGGCTCCGGCCTCAGGCCGGCCCATGCGACGGCCAGGCTGGCGCGCTGCACGGCGGGGAACTGGCGGCGACCGGCGTCGAATCGGCGGCGAGGGAGGAGAATGGGGCGAGGGAGAAGGCCAAGAAGAAGAGGAGCTCACCCCGAGTTCGTGAGCGGGGACGTCGACGGCGAGGGAGCGGCGGGCGTCGCCGTATTTCGGTCCCGGCGGACGGCAGCGCCGTCGGACGGTGTCGAGGACGCTCGCGATGATTAGAGCGTCCCCGGCTCGATTCCGGGCACCAGGAGGGAGAGGAGGAAGTGGTGAAACTAAAGGCGTCGTTGGCTTGTCCAGGGGAGCTCCAGGTGCGACGAAATCGACGGTGGCGGCAGCGGCTCTACGGAGGGCATGCAGAGGAAAGAGAGAGGACCTCGATCCGGAAATCGCGGGAGAAAACTGAGAGGGGGAGGAGGAGAGCAGGTGGAGGTGGTGGCGGCCTCCTTATTTGCCCGGGGCCACGGCAATGGTGTGGACGACGGCATGGCACGCCGGCCACTGTGGCCATGGCTACAGAAGCAAGAAGAAGAGTTCTTCACGAAAAACCCCCCGGCACAAAAATTTTAATTGCAAAGAGGTCCCTCCAGCGACTTTATCGATTTAGAAGAGGTGCTTCAGCATTTTGTAAAAATCCACAAAATTTCATGTGTCCTTCCCTTGTCCTTTAGGTGCTCCACAAAAAGTTTGGTGCCAAAATAAAAAGTTTGAACCACCTTGTTCACAGGTTTTCAATATAGTTAAATTTTGATAAATACAAAAGGTATTTATTGGAGCAATTATATATTTCCAAAAAAAATAGAAATACTTATGGATGCTCATTCAGTAATATTGAAGCACCCCATATTCTCACTTTGTATTTCTGGACAAACTTAACTTGGTTCCAACAACGGAAATTGAAAGAACCAAATTGACTTCTCAATTGACAAAGTTTGGAAAAAGAGAAAATGATTTCAAAAGGTGAACCTGGAACTTTCTATACCATTTGGGAGTCTAAGCATGATGTGTTTTGACAGTTGAACATTTGCATTGGTTGGATGTGGAGAAGTTTGACTCCACATTTAATTTGTTGCCAAGTGAAAAGTAAAAAGGCAAAAAGCATATGGATGCAATGATGCAAACATGGAAACAAAAGTGGAAAAATTATTCGTATTTTTCGTTACCAAGTTAGGGCTGTTACAAATCGTTCTACCACCACAACGACACTGACGACTCGGTTAGTAGCTGCAATGTAAAAGCAACATGGGCTCTCTCGGTAATGGCGAAGCCAATATCGGCGCCGTAGCCAACACCTTTTTCAACTCATGGAATGCCGAGTCCGCTTGCGGAGTCCAGCTAAATCTATCAGATTTTTTCATTAGCTGGTACAAAGGTAGAGCCCTTTCTCCCAACCGACCTAGAAACCGACTCAGGGAAGCCAGGCAACCCGTGAATTTTTGGACATCTCGGAGGCATCTTGGTAGCCTCATATTTTCTATTGCACGGATCTTAGTCGGATTCGCCTCGATACCTCGGCTCGACACGAGGAAACCGAGTAACTTGCCGCCGGCACACCGAATGTACACTTATCCGGATTAAGTTTTAGTCGGAATTTTCGCAGGTTTGCGAATGTTTCTCTGAGATCATCTAACAGAGTATGCTTTCTTTTGTTTTTATGACTATGTCGTCGACATATACCTGCACGTTTTTTCCTATCTGATCATGCAAACATTTCTGCATACAGCGCTGATAAGTAGCGCCGGCATTTCTCAAACCAAACACATGACACGATAGCAATAAGCCCCGTACGGGGTGATAAAAGCAGTTTTTATTTGATCATCCGGGTTTAACGGGATCTGGTGAAAACCAGAGTAGGCATCCACAAAAGACAACAGCTGACATCCGGCCGTGGAGTCGATCACTTGATCGATCCGAGGCAACGGAACGGATCTTTCGACAAGCCTTGTTCAGGTGGGTGTAGTCGATACACATGCGCCAGACAGTAGGTGCATCTGGTTCTTCCTTCTTTTTCTCCACCAGGACCGGGTTAGCCAACCAGTCCGGGTACTTTACTTCCACGACGGCATTCGACGCGAGTAACTTGGCTAACTCGTCACCCACTGCCTTCCTTCTTTCTTCGGCGAGACGCCGAGTCGGTTGCTTCACAGGCCTAGCATCTGGCCTGACATGTAGAGAGTGCTCAGCCAACTCCCTCGGAACACCCAGCAAGTCCTGACTGGACCATGCAAAGATATCCCGATTCTCACGGAGGAAGTTGATGAGCTCGCTTTCCTATTTCTTGTCCAACCCGGCACCGATGATGACGGAGCGTTCCGGGTTAGCCTCGTCGATGCCGACTTTCTTCGATTCCTTCGCCGCCTGGAAGGTTGCAGTTTGCTGCGGGTTAGCCGCACTCGGCATACCGAGTTGAGATGCCTGGGCCAAAGCCACCACCTCATGGATTCTCCTTTTCTCGGCGGCGATCACCAGTGATTCGGCCAGGGATGACCCGGCTGAGGCGCATTCCATGGAACGCTTGTAGTCTCCCGAGATGGTGATGACACCATTTGGACCCGGAAGCTTCATCTTCAGGTACGCCACATGAGTGGACGCCATGAACTTGGCGAGTGCCGGCCTGCCGAGTAAGGCATGATACGGGCTCTCGAGATCCACGACCTCGAACAGTAGACTCTCAGTCCGGCAGTTGCTTTTGTCACCGAAGGCGACATCAACCCAAATCGTGCCCATGGGTGCATGTGATACACCGGGCACAATGCCGTGAAAGGTGGTTCGGCTGGGCTGCATCATATTCTCGGTTATGCCGAGTTTCACCATGGTATCCCGGTACATGATGTTGATGCTGCTCCCGTTATCAACGAGGACCCGGGAAAATCTGACATTGATGCTGGGCCCGACGAATGTCGGATCCAACACCAGAGCATAACCTCCTGGGTTGGGCATGACCCTTGGATGGTCCCTGACGCTCCAGCTGATCTCATCTTCGGACCAGTACATGAATTTCGGCACCGCCGGCATAACGGCGTTTACCTCCATCGCACGCCTGTGCTGACTCTGCTTGTCGTTGGGTTCGGTCACAAAGACCATGTAACTCTGGTGGGCCTCTCGGTACTGATTTTGCCGACTCGGACCAGCGTTGCTGCCGGGGTAGTTGGAGTTGATGTTGGCCACTTGGTTGACATCTTCAGGCCTTGTCTGGGCGTTCACCGGGACAAGCGTTCGCACCCGTGAGTGATGCGGGTCGAGTTGCCGGGCCGGTGTTCTCCTGCGGGCGCCTGTTCCGGCTGTAGTTCCGATTTGAGTGCTGAGCCGGTCTGCTGGGGTGCTTGGTGTGGTAGCTGCAGGGATCATTCGGCATCGTCCCACTGGGGCTAGCCCACTGCCTCTTGTCGCCGTTCCACGGCTTTCTCTCGCCATTCCACGGTCTTTTTTCGCCGTCCCACGGCCTCCTTCCTTCCGAGTTCTGGCCCCATATAGGACCGTCATTTTTCTGTCTCTGGCTGCTGCCGGCACCCATCTGATCTTGGTCGATGGCAGCAACCTGGTCTGACCCATACCGGTAATCCGGCCTCTCTTCCCTTCTCTTTCCTCGGTAATCCGAGCGATCACCCTCGCCGACCCGATCTGTCTCTGTCGACCGGGGCCAGTAAGGGCTGTGTCGGATCACCGAGCGCATAACTGTCAGCAATTGACATTGTCCTCGGCCAGGGTGGCCGGCATCTCCCTCTGAAGTCTCTGCCAAAGCATGGAGCCATGTCGGCATCCTTGCGCAAACCAGGCAATGGCTTGTGACTCAATCACTCCTTCACAGGAGTTCCGGATCGTGCTCCACCGGGTTAGATATTCCCGGTCTGTTTCGTCTTCTCGCTGCCGACACATGGACAGCTGCTGAGGTCGATTCGGCCTCTTGTAAGTGCTGGAGAAGTTGCTGACAAAAGCATCGGAGAAGTCAAGCCAGCAGTCAATGCTGTTCTCCTCCAGGTTATTCAGCCAGATTCGGGCCGGTCCCTCTAGCATCTGCGGCACATACCGCACTGCCCATCTGCGACTTCCGCCGGCAATATGCACAGCGGTGACATAGTCTGTCAGCCAGTCCTCCGGCTTGGTGCTGCCGTCATAGGTCTTGGCACCCCGAGGTAACTGGAAATTTGGCACTGGGGCCTGCTTCATGATCCGGGGTCCAAAACATGCCGGACCCGGCGGGCCTTGCTCCTCCAGGAGCTCGGACAGGTAGATTCTGTCAAGCTTGTTCCGGACATCGTGTGCCGGCAACTGGCGAGTTCCCAGCCTTGCGCCGAGTGCACCCTCGGACGCCAAATCTCGGTACCTTGTGTACCCGGCCCGCTCCATGCCGAGTAACCATCATCATATCGGTCTGCGGCCGGCTCGGCATACCCGGCACCCGCTTGACGACGCGGTGGAATGGGTACCGGATACCGAGGTGGCTGACCTTGATTCGCCGGGATAACTTGGTTCTCTTCCTGCCGGCCCTGGGCGGGTCCAGACTTTCCCCGACCGGCATTGCCTTGCTCGGCTACTTTCTTTCCGGCATAGGCCGGATCGTACGCTTGTATCTGCTTGTTCTTGCCAGAGTTCACGCTCTGGCCCCTGCTCCTGCCGACATACGGCGAAGAGGCTTGTCCCTTGGACACTCCTCCGGCTCCACCATCCGAGTGAAGGAACCGAGATCCACCCGCATCCGGGTTGGCCTTGCGATAGGCCTCGTTCTGTCGGTTAGCGACAGCCACCAACTCATTGACTCGGTCCTGTTGCCTACTGCGAGCTTCACCGGTTAAACCGGCCAACTCGGCTATGGCTGCCTCTGCCGCCCTAAGGTTCTTTCCGGGCGTGCTGTATCTCGGCTTCTCGGCCGATACGTGACTAGCAGTTCTAGCAGATCTAGCTCTACCATCTCTAGCTATCTCTGCATTAAGGTCTCTACCTCGGGCACGCACCTCGTCGATTCGACTACCTGGGTTTGCTGGAGTAAAACCATGAGCCGAGTTATACTCACGCATTGATATGTCGAACTCCTGCCTGACTCGGGCCACCTCCTGGGCTTCTCGGAGTATCTCCTGGCGCTGCTGCTCCAACTCCGCCTGAGTTAAGCAACATCTGCACCCGGTGCGACTGGCGTTGCCAGCTTTTGAATCGCGTCCTGAAGAGGACTCGGCGTCACCGGCACGCTGGATGTGCTGGCCTGTGCCGCACGGTTCTCCGGTTTCTCCAAGGGCGGACGCCCTGTTCTTTGCCGACCTGGTGCCGGGGTCAGCCTCGCCCGCCATGGCTTTGCCGACACCGACGCCCGGGGCGGTCATCATGACTTCCACGCAACTAGCGGGGCGAGCGGTACGCCGGCCGCGAGCTGCGCAGACTGCGGGTGGATCCGCTCCCAGCTGCACCCTTTCGGGGAACCTGCAAGGGACCTCGGTGGCGACGTAGACCGTGAGCGCGCCGAAGTCGATGAGGCATCCGTTCCGGGGCAGTGGCCTGCTGCCGAAACAGCCTGCGTTGTCGGTGATGACGTTGAGGGAGCCGAATCGGTGGACAAGGCCACAGACCACGCGCTCACCCGACGTGATGATAGAACCCGTCCGGATGTAAACTCCAGCCAGCGCCGCTGCTGGCCCCATGGTGGGCGCCAACTGTCGTGGTGGTGTCACGGCAGATGCCATAGATGGCTTGATTTGTGGGGCCGATGGACGCTGGAGGCACCCGGGGAGGGCTTGCGCACACGAACGCGCACACGAAGAACACAACTCAAACACACACACGGTTTTACCCAGGTTCGGGGCTCTCGTGAGGAGATAACACCCCTACTCCTGCCTATATGATCGATATATATGGACTGTCACTGATTTACAAGCTTGCTCCTTGAGCTGTGATGGACGAACAGCACGGTCTAGGCCACAACCGAGTCTCGGGGCCGCTCGTTGGTTCTCTACGGGCTACGAAGTAAAGGCTCAAGTGTATATGCGAGGCAAGTATCCGTGCCAGCGTCCCCGTAAGAGGAGCCCCTGGTGCTCCTTATAAAGGGAAGCCCAGGGCACAAGTTAGGGCTGACATCAGTGCTGGCGTAGTCCGGACTGTAGCCACGCCCGGTCCTCTGACCGCTTCCGTCACCGCGCCGTGGCACGTCCCATCCGTCTCCTCCAACACACTGCTCCCTGGTACCCCGCTTCGGTCAGCGGCATGGAGGTCAGTCACTCTGGTCAAGTGCCTCGTCCATCGTGCAAGTGGCTCTGCGTCCTGACCCGTGATCGTAGGGACAAGACCTGCGTCTTGACCATGGCCCGAGTAGGCTTCCTTATTCGGCACAGGCATGCCGAATCCCCTGTAACTCGGTTTCGCCTCCCTGCATACAAGAAGAACAAAGAACGATCCGACATATAACTTGCATGATCCGACATAACCATATGTCGGTTTAGTCATGACCCGGCCAATTCCGAGTCAGCCGGTAAGTTATGTCGTTCGGTGACCCGGTCAACACCGAGTCAACCCTTATATCGGCGTCATGCCCCTATTCGGGGGTTGCCCCCCGACAACCCACAATTCTTCGAGTCACTGGTTCCTCTACGTGGCGAGCATCTCTGCCCAACGCCTCGACCCTTGCGCCCGGATGGACGTGCCACTGGCACGCACGCCACTTGCGTCACGCCGGTCGCTTTGGAAACTGTGCATACGACAGCACTCAAGTGCAGTCTTGACCGCACCGCCCGCGTCTCCTCGGGTCCTGCCCGATCAAGTGTGCGGCGTGGTAACCGTTAGCTCTCTGCGACCCACCGTGTGGCCGATCGTGCGGCGGTTAAGCCACATAGGAAATCGTGGAGGAGATCGTGGGCCATAACTCCCCGTCGGTTACGAGATCGCGCGCAGCAAGTCCCGCACCCACGATCTCCTCCGCCGCCCATAAATAGTAGGGGGAGAGCATCGTCTTCCCCTCCGCACCATCTCTCTCTTGCCCTCGTTCTCTTCTCCAGCGCGCAGAGCTCAAGCTACGTTGCACGCCTCCGCGCACAGCACCGCCGCCGCTTGCACACATGGACTCGCGCGCCGACGAGCCACCGGACGCTAGCGCCGCCGACGCACCGCGCCACCGCCGTACGCCGCGACACCGCGGTAGGATTCCCTTCTCTTCTTCTCTTTTGCACATTAAGGTTTTGAATCTACGGGAGTTCTTGTTCTTCCTCGAGTTCATCACCGCGGCGATGTATTCGGCACCGCCGGTGAACTTGCAGTTCCAGATGCAGTTTTACCGCCGTAGTACCTTTCCCTCTTCCTTCTTCTTGTGCAGTATCTCTTCTGCATCTAGATTAGATGCATGCATTCATAATCTTCCCCCTTTGTTTCTCGTTTTGTTTTTTCTTTCTTTTTCATTGCAATGTCTCTGATCCCACCGCTGGTAACCCCTTTCACAGATCTTTGCAACCCATCTCCAACATGTCGAACAACCCCAACCTCGAGGTGGTCGAGGTGGAAGAGGGAGTGGCCGAGGAAACCACCCGGGCCAGCTGGAAGGCTCTTATGTCGGCAGAGCCGACATAGACTGGCTGATCCGGACCCGGCGGATCCCAGCCGAGGTGGAATGTCGGCTCCGGGTCCAGAGACCTCTCCGGATCTCAAAGGGGAGAGTATGTCGTTTTCCTCGAACACNCGTGGTGGTGTCACGGCAGATGCCATAGATGGCTTGATTTGTGGGGCCGATGGACGCTGGAGGCACCCGGGGAGGGCTTGCGCACACGAACACGCACACGAAGAACACAAACTCAAACACACACACGGTTTTACCCAGGTTCGGGGCTCTCGTGAGGAGATAACACCCCTACTCCTGCCTATATGATCGATATATATGGACTATCACTGATTTACAAGCTTGCTCCTTGAGCTCTACGGGATGAAAAACGAGTTCCCAGCTTCTACCGAGTCTCGGCGGTGCTTTCTAGCTCTCTACTGCCTATGACAGAAATGAGTTAGTGCTTGAGCGTGAGGCAAGTATGCGTGCATGCGTCCCCGTAAGAGGAGCCCCTGGTGCTCCTTATAAAGGGAAGCCAGGGCACAAGTTAGGGCTGACATCAGTGCTGGCGTAGTCCGACTGTAGCCACGCCGGTCCTCTGACCGCTTCCGTCACCGCGCCGTGGCACGTCCCATCTGTCTCCTCCAACACACTGCTCCCTGGTACCGCTTCGGTCAGCGGCATGGAGGTCAGTCACCCTGGTCAAGTGGCCTCGTCCCATCGTGCAAGTGGCTCTGCGTCCTGACCCGTGATTGTAGGGATAAGACCTGCGCCTTGACCATAGGCCCGAGTAAGCTCCTTATCGGCACAGGCATGCCGAATCCCCTGTAACTCGGTTTCGCCTTCCCTGCATACAAGAAGAACAAAGAACGATCCGACATATAACTTACGTGATCCGACATAACCATATGTCGGTTAGCCATGACCCGGCCAGCTCCGAGTCAGCCGGTACAGTTATGTCGGTTTCAGTGACCCGGTCAACTCCGAGTCAACACTTATATCGGCACCTTGCCCCTATTCGGGGGTTGCCCCCCGACATTAGTCCCCGAAGCTGGCGCGGTCCTGCAGCCTCGGATGGAGGGCCACGGCAGGTTTACCCCGAAATCAGCATCCTTAACTGATCTCCGACATAACATACGCCGGCGAAAATCATATGTCGGAAAGCACTTTGTAACCCTACTTGATATATCACCTTATGTCGGATCATTCCGACTTACAGGGAAAACCCCTTAACTCCTCCGAGTCATCGGCTTGCTACGTGGCAGAGCATCTCTGCCCAACGCCTCGCTCATCGTGCACGGATGGACGTGCCACAGGCATGCGTGCCACCTGCTGCGACGTCGGTCGTCTCGGCCACTGTGCCCACGTAAGCACTCGAGTGCACCCTTGACCGTGCGTGCGTCTCCTCGGGTCTCGCCCGATCGCGTGTACTGCCCTTGGACCGTTGGCCTCCTGTGGCCTCCCGTGTGGCTGATCGTGCGGCGGTTAAGCCGCACGGGGATCGTGCCACAGATCGTGGGGACGTAACTTCCCGTCCGTTACGAGATCGTGCGCAGTAACTTCCGCACACACGATCTCCTCCGCCGTAAATAAATAGGAGGAGCGGGGCAAATCTTTTCCCCCTCCCCGCATTCACTCATCCTCTTCCTCGCCTCTTCATTCTCCTTCCCCAGCGCGCAGAGCCCAAGCAGCGCCGCACGCCCACCGCGCGCAACGCCGCCGCCGTACGCACTTGCGCACCAACGCCGCCGACGCACAGCACCGCCGCCGTATGCCGCGACACCGCGGTATGATTTCCTCTTCTTCTCTCTTTCTTCCTTTGTGCATTAGCACTTTGAATCTACGGGAGCTCCTCCGTCTCTGTTTTTTGCTTGTTCTTGTTCTTGCTCTTGTTCTTCACCGCGGCGACGCATCGCGCGCCGCCGGTGACCTCGCAGCCGCGATTGCGGTGTGCCGCCGGCGGGTTAGCCGCCATATCATTTTCTTCTCTTCTTCTTCGCTTCTCTTCTGGATCTAACACTTGTTTGCATCTTCCCGCATTTTCTTCCCTTTTTCTTTCCGTTTTCATTATGGCACATCTCGCTCACCGCCGGTGAACCCTTTGTTTGCAGATCTCGGTAATCTCCCATCACGATGTCGGACGACGCCGCCCTCGAGGTGATTGACTCGGTTGAGGAAACCACCGTGGAGGGATCCACTCGGGCCTCCTGGGAAGGCTCTGATGTCGGACGAGCCGAGATTGACTGGTTGGTCCGGACGCGACGGATCCCGCCCGGAGTCGAGTGCCGAATGCCCGGCACCGAGACCACGCCGAGTCTCAAGGAGGGCGAACGAGTCGTCTTCGTCGCGCACTTCGAGCGGGGATTCGGACTACCCGCCAGTGTGTTCTTCCGAAACTTCCTCGACAGTTTCGGTCTCCAGCCTCACCACTTACCGGCCAACGCCATCACCACCTTATCCTCCTTCGCTTCCTTCACCGAGGGTTATCTCGGTCTCAAGGCCAGCGTCCGCGCATGGTCCAAGTACTTCGGATTCCGGAAGCAAGTCATTCCGAATCCTGCGACCCGACAGCTCCCAAGGTGATGACCCAGTGCGGGGCCGCCACCGTCACACCTCGGCGCGGCTCCATCTTTCCCCCGGATCAACGGCTTGGAGTCATGCCGGAAATGGCAGCGCTCCTTCTTCTACGTGAAGAACTCGACCGACGTCGACAAGATCAACTTGCCGGATTTCGTCATCGGCCCCCCCACAGCGCAGCTCAACTGGGGGTACAATCCAACCGACAAAGAGGCCGAGGTCAACCAGATCCACGAAGTCGTGGGACAGCTCCGAGCAGAAGGGTTAACTGCCGACGATCTGTTGGCGACATTCATAAGCCGCCGGGTCTCACCCCTTCAGCGCCGAGTCCACAAGATCTGCCACATGAGTGGCCCTCTTGACCCGACCCGGACAAGCACGGTCGAGCTGACCAAGGCCCAGATCCGGCAGCGGGTCAAGGCCATAGCCCGGACAAGGATGACGGAAGAGTGGGAGTGGGGAATAGAACCTCACAGCCGGAACAACCTTCCGCCCCAGGTAAACGACTTGCACCGACGTAACTTTCCTACCGACATAAATTCTTAAGTCGGTTCCCTTTTTATACTCGGCCTTAATCTTTCTCCGTTTCCATTGTTCAGAGATTCGAGCGGCAAAAGAAGGAGGACGGGCGGGATCCGGCTGCCAAATGGGGTCCAGACCGGGTCGAAGCTGACTCGATGGACCCGGATAACGACGACAACATGCCGATCCCTGATGTCGGCACAGTTCCTGTCACCGGTAAGGCTCGCGTCCGAGATTGGTCAGATGACGATGATGACGACTGTCGGATTCTAGAGGTAGAAGATCCTCTCCCGGTTTCGTTTGCTTACCCGGTGCCCTCGCCCCCAGCTGACGCGGACGACCAGGTGCTCGAGGTGGAGCCCCTCGCCGTGGGACCCAAGGGCGCAGTTCGGAAACGCCCAGCAGCAGCGACCGCCGGTGCCGGAACATCCGGCGCTCCCGCGAAGAAGCAGCGGCGGGTAAAGACTGCGGCGAAGCGCCGCGAGCGCCCCGTCACTAAGGGGTAAGACTCCCCTTTCACCGACATAACCTTATATGCTTAGCCGTATTTACTTTTCTCCCTCTGACGATATACCCTGCTGTTTTGCCTTGCAGCTCCGCCCCTCTGGAGATTCCAACCGAGCCCACTGACTCGGATCCTGTCAGGACTCCGACTCCGCCTCGGCCGGACAACACGAGGCTGCCGAGTCCGCCACGGACCAGCCCGATAGTGCCTCCAACCGCTCCGGGATCCGGGACCGGAGAGGCCGAGTCGGTAACGACCGACACATCCACGAATCTCGGGGCCAGCACGTCGGCCCCCGAAACAGAGAAGACTGCGGCAGAAGATTCGGCCCATCCGAGTCAGCCGCAGCAAGAACCGCCACAACCGCAACAGCCACAGCCGCAGCAACAGCAACAGCAGCAACAACAGCAACAGCAGCAGCAACAGCAACAGCAACAGCCACAACAGCAACAGCAACAGCCACAACAGCAACAGCAACAGCCCGCTCCGACACAACCACCACGGCCATCGCCGTCTAAGTCGAAATCCGCATCGACATCCTTGGCCAAGCCAACACCGCCACCGACACAACCGACGGCCAAGCCAACACCGGCACCGGCACCACCGCAGCCACGGCCACAAACATCCAAGGCTCCAGTTCCTGCAACTGGGGTAACAACTGAAAAGGCACTGGTGACGACGGTGTCGGCTAATCCGGAGCGACAGCTGGTGGTGCCAGCGAGCCGCGGGACACCCCCAGTGTTATTAACCAGTACACATACCACTGACTGGGTGCATGCCCCGGTACGAACCGACAGCGGAAAAAGCCTGGGCTCCCTCGAGCACTACAACACGGAGTGGAACGCCGCCGACATGGGCGAAGTGAGCTCGAAGCCACCCGCGAGCCAAATCCTCTTAGAGCATCCGGTGAATCCGAGTCTGGTTGGCCAAAAGATGGCCGCAGTAAAATCTGCCCTTTTCGCCGCCGACCAAGCAGCCGCGGTAAGCTATGCCGAGTAAATATAACTCGGTTTATTTTCCTTTAACTTACACATTATCCATCCCCAGTCCCCGAGATTCGGGTCGAGTGACTGAAACTCGGCTGAGTAAAGATAACTCGGGCTGAATCTTTATCAATAATATTAATATCTCTTCTTTTCAGATTTGTATGACCAAGCGCACGCATGTGCACCGCAAACTTCTGCTGGCCCACAAAAGCCTCTCCGATAAACATAAGTTGCTGCGAGCCAAGCTGGACCAAGTAGCTGACTCGGCGCTCAAGGTTGAGGGCTTGGAGAAACGGATCTCGGAAACCGAGTGTAAGCCACACTTTGCCCTTTCAATTTGCACTTGCATCAATCTGCTCATTCTAACACTTGCTACCTCGGCACAGCCGCACATAAGGAGCGCGAGCTTGCTCACCAGGCCGAGCTAAAGAAAAATCAGGAGGAGATATCCCGGCTGAAGGCCGAGCTGGAGCTAACTCGGAGTCGAGCCGCCGAGTCGGAAAAGAGCGCTACCGAGGAAAAGCGGCTCCGAGTCGAGGAAACCCGGAAACTCCAGGAGTCGCTTGCCGAATCCCAGTCTGAGGCTACCTCGGCCAAGAGCGAGCTTCAAACTTTGCAGGCCAAGATCGCACAGTGGCTGGTGGACATCTCCAAGATAAACTCCGAGATGGACAGTAAGCTCTCTTCCCTTCTGCCTTTATTCCTTCTTTCATCTTTCTTCATCTGTAACTTATTTCGGCGCCAGCCATTCCCTACTCAGAACGCTTCCCACACACCAAGGCCACCGCGGACAAGAGCGCGAACGAGCACCGGTTCGAGAAGATCCTAGGTGGCCCTATCTCGGCCGAGTGGGATATGGACACCCACCTGGTGGCGCTGAAGGCTCGCTTGGGGCCGATGAGATTAATCGGGATGAACCTCCTCACTGCTGCCATCCGAGCATACAACGTCCTCTGGCCCGGGAGTGAAGCCCCTCTGGTTGTTGACGAGCTGGCCACGTGCCTGCTGGCCTCCGAGGCAAGGCTTGATGACTGGCGATCATCCGCCGCCCGAGTCGGCGCCGACGAGGCGATGATGTACGTGCTATCCTGGTACGAGAAGCTCGATCTCGACAAGCTCAAGACTCTGCGCGACGGGTCAAAGTGGCTCACTGATCCGGATCACATTCGGCGTCGCCAGGAATTTGCTCACGCCCTTATCCAGTACGCCCCGGTGCACTCCTTTGTCGCTGGCGACCGGGTTCCCCAATCCGAGGAGATCCCGGTTGAAGGAGACGAAGGAGAAGACGAAGACGAGGCCGTCGACGAAGAGATCGCAGCAGACGCTCCGCCCGAGTCAGCCACCGGCACTGCTACCGGGTCCACCGCCGAGGAAACCGCAACCGAGACTCCAGCCTCTCCTTCTGCCCGAAAGGCCTCGGACGCTGCTGCTTAAACTTTTAAGAAAATTCGTTAAATCCCCGGAATGCCGGGTGCAGATGTAATATATACCTTGCACTTTTTATGGTTGCTACTTGACCTTTTTTACTTTGCAAGTTTTAACAAGTTTAGCCGTATGCCGGATCACATTGAACCGAGTCCCCGAGTTCAATTTCTTGTTTACTATACTTTTGCCATCTCTGCTCTTGCCTACCAGTCTTGGTGTCAGGCAGTCGAGTCACAAAACGACCGTTGTACAGCATACAGTACTTAGAAACTTGGGAAAATAGCCAAGGCCATCCGACATAAGGTTATTAAAAGGAAACCGAATCGCTCCTGGACCGAGTCCCCGAGTCGGTTTTCTTGTTTACTGCACCGAGTAACCTTTGCTCTTGCCTACCTTTTTCGGTGTCAGGCAGTCGAGTCACAAAATCACCAGTACAGCATACAATACTCACCAACATGGCGACACAGTTTTTAGAGCCATTCAACACAAACACATTATCTAAAAAAGGAAACCGAATCGCTCCTGGACCGAGTCCCCGAGTCGGTTTTCTTGTGTACCGCGCCTGGTAACCTTTGCTCTTGCCTACCTTTCTCGGTGTCAGGCAGTCGAGTCACAAGATCACGAGACCACAGCACACAATACTTGCAGACATGGTGATACGGTTTTTAGAGCCATCCGACACAAGGAATTAAAATACAAGGATAAAACACAGATTTGTTCAACAAGGCAGTCCCCGAGTCTCTTCTCGGGGTGCCGACATTTCATTTCTTAGTTTCGAGATACATACAGTGGGTCCTTAAGAGTAGAAAGGGCGGAGGAGAGCTACATTCCAAGGGCGTTTGGTCTCCTCTCCGGATCGGTCCATCCTGTTCTTCACCTGTTTCTGAGCATCTATAAGATAGTAGGCATCATTGTTCAAAGCTTTGCTCACGATAAACGGTCCCTCCCACGGAGGTGATAGCTTGTGCATCCCGGCCGTGCGCTGCACAAGCCTAAGCACGAGGTCTCCTTCTCGGAACTTGCGAGGGTTCACCTTCCGACTGTGGTAACGTCGGAGATTCTGCTGATATATTGCTGACTTGGACAATGCCAACTCTCGTGCTTCCTCGAGCAAATCGACATCGTTCTCTCGGGCTTCTCTTGCCTCTGACTCGGTATACAAAGCAACTCTCGGCGAGTCGTGCTCTATGTCGGTTGGCAGAACTGCCTCTGCTCCGTAGACCAGGAAGAATGGCGTATAGCCGGTCGAGCGATTCGGTGTAGTCCGTAGACTCCACAGTACTGCCGGGATCTCGTCCAGCCAACACCCCGGAGCACGTAACAGTGGCTCAATTAGCCGGGGTTTTATACCGGATAGGACCAGAGCGTTTGATCTTTCCACTTGCCCATTCGACTGCGGATGTGCGACCGACGCCAGGTCTAGTCGGATTCTCTTTTCTTGGCAAAATCGAGCAAAGTCTCCCTCGGCGAAATTTGTGCCGTTATCAGTGATGATGCTGTGTGGGTGCCCATATCTCAGGATAATATCCTTTAAGAACGACACAGCTGTACGGCCATCACACTTTCTTATTGGTTTCACCTCGATCCACTTGGTGAACTTGTCCACCATCACCAATATGTGGGTCATGTTACCTCGGGCCGGTTTAAACGGTCCTACCATATCCAAACACCACACCGCAAAGGGCCAAGTGATGGGGATAGTCTTGAGTGCAGACGCCGGCATATGAATCTTGTTTGCAAATCTTTGACATCCTTCACACTTCCGGACTATGTCCTCTGCCTGCTGCAGAGCACTCGGCCAGTAAAACCCATATCGGAATGCTTTGGCCACAATGGCTCGGGAAGAAGCGTGATGTCCGCATTCTCCCTGATGGATATCTCGGAGGATCTTTCCTCCTTCTTCTGGCTCAACACAGCGCTGAAGCACGGTGGTCACGCTTCTCTTGTATAACTCTCGGTTGATGATGGTGAAAGACTTGGATCGCCTCTGTATCTGCCTGGCCGAGACCTCATCACTTGGTAAGGTGCCCTCCAACATAAATGTCATGATGGGTTGGGCCCATGTCGGTACCGGACGAGTTCCGAGTTCAGGCTCATCGACCTCCATGGCTTCAACCGACATAACGACACCCGACATAAGCTGACGAGTCCCCGAGTCCTCCCAAAGGATTCCCGAGTTCCGCCAAGCAGCTTTCCAATTTTCCAACTCTGTTCTTGAGTCCGACATAACACACGAGACATCCATGGGAGTCCCCGGGTCCTGCAGAGCAGTCCCCGAGTCCTGCGGCGCAGTCCCCGGGTTCAGCGGCTTGCTCCCGACGTCAACGTCCATCGGGACGACATCGGATTCCAGATTACCCGGGATGAATATTGAGTCTGACTCGGGTGAAGGCTTAATTGACGGCTTGTGAAGATGCTCCAGAGATACTCCGGGTGGAACGGCCTGTCGGTATGATCCGATCTTGGACAGCATGTCTGCACTCTCATTCTCGGTCCGCCGGATGTGATTGAACTCGCAGCCATCAAAGAACCCCGAGATCTTTTGGACGTGGAACCGGTATGCCGCCATGTTGGCATCCAGGGCGTCCCAGTTGCCCGAGGTCTGCTGAATCACCAAATCCGAGTCACCATAGCAGATTATTCGGCGAATCCCGATTTCCTTGGCCACCTTGAGTCCGTGGATCAATGCCTCATACTCGGCTACATTGTTGGATGCCGCGAAATGAACTTGCAGCACATATTTCAACTGGTCTCGCTTTGGCGAGGTGAGAACCACACCGGCACCCAGGCCTTCTTTTACCTTGGACCCGTCAAAGTGCATCCTCCAGTAATTGGAGTCCGGCAGAGATGGTTCATATTCCATCTCGGCCCAGTCCACAAGAAACTCGGCCACTGCTTGAGACTTGATGGTATCTCTTCTCGCGTATTGCGGCGCATATGCCGCCAACTCGATAGCCCACTTGGCTACTCGGCCACTTGCGTCTCGGTTGCCGATGATTTCCGAGATAGGAGCTGCACTCACCACGGTTATCGGGTGCTCCTGGAAGTAATGCTTCAGTTTCTTGGCCGCCAGGTACACACCATAGGTCATTTTCTGGTAGTGTGGATAATTTTGTTTCGAGGTGGAGAGCACCTCACTCAGGTAATACACCGGCCTCTGCACGGTGGTTCCCCCTTCTTCTCGTTCTACCACCACAACGACGCTGACGACTCGGTTAGTAGCTGCAATGTAAAGCAACATGGGCTCTCTCGGTAATGGCGAAGCCAATATCGGCGCAGTAGCCAACACCTTTTTCAACTCATGGAATGCCGAGTCCGCTTGCGGAGTCCAGCTAAATCTATCAGATTTTTTCATTAGCTGGTACAAAGGTAGAGCCCTTTCTCCCAACCGACCTAGAAACCGACTCAGGGAAGCCAGGCAACCCGTGAATTTTTGGACATCTCGGAGGCATCTCGGTAGCCTCATATTTTCTATTGCCCGGATCTTAGTCGGATTTGCCTCGATACCTCGGCTTGACACGAGGAAACCGAGTAATTTGCCTGCCGGCACACCGAATGTACATTTATCCGGATTAAGTTTTAGTCGGAATTTTCGCAGGTTTGCGAATGTTTCTCTGAGATCATCTAACAGAGTATGCTTTTCTTTTGTTTTTATGACTATGTCGTCGACATATACTTGCACGTTTTTTCCTATCTGATCATGCAAACATTTCTGCATACAGCGCTGATACGTAGCGCCGGCATTTCTCAAGCCAAAACACATGACACGATAGCAATAAGCCCCGTACGGGGTGATAAAAGCAGTTTTTATTTGATCATCCGGGTTTAACGGGATCTGGTGAAAACCAGAGTAGGCATCCACAAAAGACAACAGCTGACATCCGGCCGTGGAGTCGATCACTTGATCGATCCGAGGCAACGGGAACGGATCTTTCGGACAAGCCTTGTTCAAGTGGGTGTAGTCGATACACATGCGCCAGACAGTAGGCGCATCCGGTTCTTCCTTCTTTTTCTCCACCAGGACCGGGTTAGCCAACCAGTCCGGGTATTTCACTTCCACGACGGCATTTGACGCGAGTAACTTGGCTAACTCGTCACCCACCGCCTTCCTTCTTTCTTCGGCGAGACGCCGAGTCGGTTGCTTCACAGGCCTAGCATCTGGCCTGACATGCAGAGAGTGCTCAGCCAACTCCCTCGGAACACCCAGCAAGTCCTGACTGGACCATGCAAAGATATCCCGATTCTCACGGAGGAAGTTGATGAGCTCGCTTTCCTATTTCTTGTCCAACCCGGCACCGATGATGACGGAGCGTTCCGGGTTAGCCTCGTCGATGCCGACCTTCTTCGATTCCTTCGCCGCCTGGAAGGTTGCAGATTGATGCGGGTTAGCCGCACTCGGTATACCGAGTTGAGATGCCTGGGCCAAAGCCACCACCTCATGGATTCTCCTTTTCTCGGCGGCGATCACCAGTGATTCGGCCAGGGATGACCCGGCTGAGGCGCACTCCATGGAACGCTTGTAGTCTCCCGAGATGGTGATGACACCATTTGGACCCGGAAGCTTCATCTTCAGGTATGCCACATGAGTGGACGCCATGAACTTGGCGAGTGCCGGCCTGCCGAGTAAGGCATGATACGGGCTCTCGAGATCCACGACCTCGAACAGCAGACTCTCAGTCCGGCAGTTGCTTTTGTCACCGAAGGCGACATCAACCCAAATCGTGCCCATGGGTGCATGTGAAACACCCGGCACGATGCCGTGAAAGGTGGTTCGGCTGGGCTGCATCATATTCTCGGTTATGCCGAGTTTCACCATGGTATCCCGGTACATGATGTTGATGCTGCTCCCGTTATCAACGAGGACCCGGGAAAACCTGACATTGATGCTAGGCCCGACGAATGTCGGATCCACCACTAGAGCATAACCTCCTGGGTTGGGCATGACCCTTGGATGGTCCCTGACGCTCCAGCTGATCTCATCCTCGGACCAGTACATGAATTTCGGCACCGCCGGCATAACGGCGTTTACCTCCATCGCACGCCTGTGCTGACTCTGCTTGTCGTTGGGCTCGGTCACAAAGACCATGTAACTCTGGTGAGGTTCTCGGTATTGATTTTGCCGACTCGGACCAGCGTTGCTGCCGGGGTAGTTGGAGTTGTTGTTGGTGTTGGCCACTTGGTTGACATCTTCAGGCCTTGCCTGGTCGTTCACCGGGATAGCGTTCGCACCCGTGAGTGATGCGGGTCGAGTTGCCGGGCCGGTGTTCTCCTGCGGGCGCCTGTTCCGGCTGCAGTTCCGGTTTGAGTGCTGAGCCAGTCTGTTGGGGTGCTTGGTGTGGTAGCTGCAGGGATCATTCGGCATCGTCCCACTGGGGCTAGCCCACTGCCTCTTGTCGCCGTTCCACGGCTTTCTCTCGCCATTCCACGGTCTTTTTTCGCCGTCCCACGGCCTCCTTCCTTCCGAGTTCTGGCCCCACGCTGGACCGTCATTCTTCTGTCTCTGGCTGCTGCCGGCACCCATCTGATCTTGGTCGATGGCAGCAACCTGGTCTGACCCATACCGATAATCCGGCCTCTCTTCCCTTCTCTTTCCTCGGTAATCCGAGCGATCACCTCGCCGACCCGATCTATCTCTGTCGACCGGGGCCAGTAAGGGCTGTGTCGGATCACCGAGCGCGTAACTGTCGGCAATTGACATTGTCTCGGCCAAGGTGGCCGGCATCTCCCTCTGGAGTCTCTGCCAAAGCATGGAGCCATGTCGGCATCCTTGCGCAAACCAGGCAATGGCTTGCGACTCAATCACTCCTTCACAGGAGTTCCGGATCGTGCTCCACCGGGTTAGATATTCCCGGTCAGTTTCGTCTTCTCGCTGCCGACACATGGACAGCTGCTGAGGTCGATTCGGCCTCTTGTAAGTACTGGAAAAGTTGCTAACAAAAGCATCGGAGAAGTCAAGCCAGCAGTCAATGCTGTTCTCTTCCAGGTTGTTCAGCCAGATTCGGGCTGGTCCTTCAAGCATTTGCGGTACATACCGCACTGCCCATCTGCGACTTCCGCCGGCAATATGCACAGCGGTGACATAGTCTGTCAGCCAGTCCTCCGGCTTGGTGCTGCCGTCATAGGTCTTTGCACCCCGGGGGAGCTGGAAATTCGGCACTGGTGCCTGCTTCATGATCCGGGGTCCAAAACATGCAGGACCCGGTGGGCCTTGCTCCTCCAGCAGTTCGGACAGATAGATTCTGTCCAGCTTGTTCCGGACATCGTGTGCCGGCAACTGGCGAGTTCCCAGCCTTGCGCCGAGTGCACCCTCAGACGCCAACTCTCGGTATCTTGTGTACCCGGCCCGCTCCATGGCCGAGTAACCATCATCATATCGGTCTGCGGCCGGCTCGGCATACCCGGCACCCGCTTGACGACGAGGTGGAATGGGTACCGGGTACCGAGGTGGCTGACCTTGATTCGCCGGGATAACTTGGTTCTCTTCCTGCCTGCCCTGGGCGGGTCCTGACTTTCCCCGACCGGCATTGCCTTGCTCGGCTACTCTCTTTCCGGCATAGGCCGGATCGTACGCTTGTATCTGCTTGTTCTTGCCAGAGTTCACACTCTGGCCCCTGCTCCTGCCGACATACGGCGAAGAGGCTTGTCCCTTGGACACTCCTCCGGCTCCACCATCCGAGTGAAGGAACCGAGATCCACCCGCATCCGGGTTGGCCTTGCGATAGGCCTCGTTCTGTCGGTTAGCGACAGCCACCAACTCATTGACTCGGTCCTGTTGCCTACTGCGAGCTTCACCGGTCAAACCGGCCAACTCGGCTATGGCTGCCTCTGCCGCCCTAAGGTTCTTTCCGGGCGTGCTGTATCTCGGCTTCTCGGCCGACACATGACTAGCAGTTCTAGCAGATCTAGCTCTACCATCTCTAGCTATCTCTGCATTAAGGTCTCTACCTCGGGCACGCACCTCATCGATTCGACTAACTGGGTTTGCTGGAGTGAAACCATGAGCCGAGTTATACTCACGCATTGATATGTCGAACTCCTGCCTGACTCGGGCCACCTCCTGGGCTTCTCGGAGTATCTCCTGGCGCTGCTGCTCCAACTCCGCCTGAGTCAGAGCAACATCTGCACCCGGTGCGACTGGCGTTGCCAGCTTCTGAATCGCGTCCTGAAGAGGACTCGGCATCACCGGCACGCTGGATGTGCTGGCCTGTGCCGCACGGTTCTCCGGTTTCTCCAAGGGCGGACGCCCTGTTCTTGCCGACCTAGTGCCGGGGTCAGCCTCGCCCGCCATGGCTTTGCCGACACCGACACCCGGGGCGGTCATCATGACTTCCACGCAGCTGGCGGGGCGAGCGGTACGCCGGCCGCGAGCTGCGCAGACTGCGGGTGGATCCGCTCCCAGCTGCACCCTTTCGGGGAACCTGCAAGGGACCTCGGTGGCGACGTAGACCGTGAGCGCGCCGAAGTCGATGAGGCATCCGTTCCGGGGCAGTGGCCTGCTGCCGAAACAGCCTGCGTTGTCGGTGATGACGTTGAGGGAGCCGAATCTGTGGACAAGGCCACAGACCACACGCTCACCCGACGCGATGATAGAGCCCGTCCGGATGTAAACTCCAGCCAGCGCCGCTGCTGGCCCCACGGTGGGCGCCAACTGTCGTGGTGGTGTCACGGCAGATGCCATAGGATGGCTTGAAGTGTGGGGCCGATGGACGCTGGAGGCACCCGGGGAGGGCTTGCGCACACGAACACGCACACGAAGAACACAACTCAAACACACACACGGTTTTACCCAGGTTCGGGGCTCTCGTGAGGAGATAACACCCCTACTCCTGCCTATATGATCGATATATATGGACTATCACTGATTTACAAGCTTGCTCCTTGAGCTCTACGTGATGAACAACGAGCTCCCAGCTTCTACCGAGTCTCGGCGGTGCTTTCTAGCTCTCTACTGCCTATGACAGAAATGAGTTGGTGCTTTAGCGTGAGGCAAGAATGCGTGTATGCGTCCCCGTAAGAGGAGCCCCTGGTGCTCCTTATAAAGGGAAGCCCAGGGCACAAGTTAGGGCTGACATCAGTGCTGGCGTAGTCCGAACTGTAGCCACGCCCGGTCCTCTGACCGCTTCCGTCACCGCGCCGTGGCACGTCCCATCTGTCTCCTCCAACACACTGCTCCCTGGTACCGCTTCGGTCAGCGGCATGGAGGTCAGTCACCCTGGTCAAGTGGCCTCGTCCCATCGTGCAAGTGGCTCTGCGTCCTGACCCGTGATTGTAGGGATAAGACCTGCGCCTTGACCATGGCCCGAGTAAGCCTCCTTATCCGGCACAGGCATGCCGAATCCCCTGTAACTCGGTTTCGCCTTCCCTGCATACAAGAAGAACAAAGAACGATCCGACATATAACTTGCGTGATCCGACATAACCATATGTCGGTTTAGTCATGACCCGGCCAGCTCCGAGTCAGCCGGTACAGTTATGTCGGTTTCAGTGACCCGGTCAACTCCGAGTCGACACTTATATCGGCATCTTGCCCCTATTCGGGGGTTGCCCCCCGACAGTCACAGCGGTGCATATCACTGGTGGAAGTCGCCGATGGGCCGTGCGGTATGTACCGCAGATGCTAGAGGGACCAGCCCGAATCTGGCTGAACAATCTGGAGGAGAATAGCATTGATTGCTGGCTCGATTTCTCCGAGGCCTTTGTCAGCAACTTCTCCAGCACCTACAAGAGGCCGAATCGCCCTCAGCAGCTGTCCATGTGTCGGCAGAGAGAAGATGAAACAGACCGGGAGTACCTGACTCGGTGGAGCACGATCCGGAACTCCTGTGAAGGGGTAATCGAGTCACAAGCCATTGCGTGGTTTGCGCAAGGATGCCGACATGGCTCCATGCTTTGGCAGAGACTCCAGAGGGAGATGCCAGCCACCTTGGCCGAAACGATGTCAATAGCTGACAGCTATGCACTCGGTGATCCGACACAGCCGTTGCTGACTCAAGTTGATGTGGGCAGGAGATGTCCTGCTCAGGACCGAGACAGATCAGGTCGGCGTATCGATCGCCCAGACAACCGAAACAAGAGAAGAGATGACAGGCCGGACTACCGGTACGGGTCTGACCAGGTCGCAGCGGTAGACCAAGATCAAGCGGGTGCCGGCAGCAGCCAGCGCCAGAAAAATGATAGTCCGTCATGGGGCCAGAACTCGGAAGGGAAGAGGCCGTGGAACGGCGAGAGGAAGCCGTGGAACGGCGAGAAGAAGCCATGGAATGGCAACAAGAAGCAATGGGATGACCAGGAGAGGTTCACTTATGAGAAAATGCTGGATGGCCCTTGCTGCTATCACACCAGGCACCCCAGCAGACCGGCTCAGCATTCGACCCGGGACTGTGATTGGCACAAGCGCAAGCCAGAAACTGCTGGTCCGGCCTCCAGACCTGCACCTCTCACGGGTGCGAACACTCAGCCTATAAATACTCAGCCGAGGCAGGAGGATGTCAACCAGGTGGCCAACAACAACAACAACAACTACTACTACTACAACCCCGGCAACAACAACGCTGGCCCGAGTCGGCGGAATGACTATCGGAGGCCCCATCAGAGTTACATGGTCTTTGTGACCGAGCCCACTGATAAGCAGAGTCAACACCGGCGAGCGATGGAGGTGAACGCGGTCATGCCGGCCGTGCCCAAGTTTATGTACTGGTCTGAGGATGAGGTCAGCTGGAGCATCAGGGACCATCCCAAGGTCATGCCAAACCCAGGGGGTTATGCTCTAGTTGTGAATCCGACATTCGTTGGACCCAGCATCAACGTCAGTTTCAGCCGAGTTCTCGTTGATAACGGGAGCAGCATCAATATCATGTACCGAGATACCATGGTCAAACTCGGAATAACCGAGAACATGATGCAGCCAAGCAGGACAACTTTCCACGGTATCGTGCCGGGTGTCTAGCATGCACCCATGGGAACAATCTGGGTGGATGTCTCCTTCGGGAACGAGAACAATTGCATGACTGAGAGTCTGCTGTTCGAGGTCGTGGATCTCGAAAGTCCGTATCACGCCTTACTCGGTAGGCCAGCACTCGCCAAGTTCATGGCGTCCACTCATGTGGCCTACCTGAAGATGAAAATGCCGGGTCCGAATGGTGTCATCACTATCTCGGGTGACTACAGGCGCTCCATGGAGTGTGCCTCTGCCGGGTCACTTCTGGCCGAGTCACTTGTGATTGCTGCCGAGAAGAAGAGAATCCACGAGGTGGTGGCTCTGGCCCAATCTGCTCAACTCGGTATTCCGAGTCCGGCCAACCCGCAGCAGACCGCAACCTTTCAGGCAGCAAAGGAGTCCAAGAAAGTGGGCGTTGACGAGTCTAACCCGGACCACACTGTCATCATCGGTGCCGGGTTGGACAGCAAATAGGAAAGCGAGCTCATCCACTTCCTCCGTGAGAATCGGGATATCTTTGCATGGTCTAGTCAGGACTTGTCGGGTGTTCCGAGGGAGTTGGCTGAGCACTCTCTACATGTCAGGCCAGATGCTAGGCCTGTGAAGCAACCGACACGGCGTCTTGCCGAAGGAAGAAGGAAGGCTGTGGGTGACAAGCTAGCCAAGTTACTCGCATCCAATGCCGTAGTAGAAGTGAAGTATCCGGACTGGTTGGCTAACCCGGTCCTGGTAGAGAAAAAGAAAGATGATCCGGATGCTGCCACAGTCTGGCGCATGTGTGTTGACTACACACACCTGAACAAGGCATGTCCTAAAGATCCATTCCTGCTGCCCCGGATTGATCAAGTGATCGATTCCACAGCCGGGTGTGAACTACTCTCGTTTGTAGACGCGTACTCTGGTTTTCACCAGATACCGTTGAACCCAGATGATCAAATAAAGACTGCTTTTATCACCCCGTACGGGGCTTATTGCTATCGTGTTATGTGTTTTGGCTTGAGAAATGCTGGCGCTACTTATCAGCGTTGTATGCAAAAATGTCTACATGACCAGATAGGCAAAAATGTGCAGGTGTATGTCAACGACATAGTCATTAAAACTAAAGAAAAACACACACTGCTGGATGACCTAAGGGAAACATTCACAAACCTGAGGAAATTCCGACTTAAACTTAATCCGGATAAATGTACATTCGGTGTACCAGCAGGAAAGTTACTCGGTTTCCTCGTGTCTAGCCGAGGTATCGAGGCAAACCCGACTAAGATTCGGGCGATAGAAAATATGAAATTGCCGAGATGCCTCCGAGATATCCAGAAATTCACTGGGTGTCTGGCTTCTCTGAGTCGTTTTCTAGGTCGGTTGGGAGAAAAGGCCCTGCCCTTATACCAACTGATGAAAAAATCAGACAGGTTCAGCTGGACTCCGCAAGCGGATGCGGTGTTTCACGAGTTAAAAGCAATGTTGGCTACTGCGCCGATACTGGCTTCGCCACTACCGAGTGAGCCCATGCTGCTCTACATTGCGGCCACTAACCGAGTCGTTAGTGTCGTAGTGGTGGTGGAACGAAAAGAAGAGGGAGCTACCGTGCAGAGGCCGGTATATTATTTGAGTGAGGTGCTCTCCACATCGAAACAAAACTACCCTCACTATCAAAAAATGACTTATGGTGTCTATATGGCAGCCAAAAAACTAAAGCATTACTTCCAGGAGCATCCCATAACTGTTGTAAGTGCGGCCCCTGTGTCGGAAATCCTTGGCAACAAGGATGCCAGTGGCCGAGTCGCCAAATGGGCTATTGAGCTTGCGGCTTATGCACCGCAGTATGCAAAAAGAGATACCATCAAATCTCAAGCGGTGGCCGAGTTCCTTGTGGACTGGGCCGAGATGGAATATGAGCCGTCCCTGCCGGACTCCAACTACTGGAGAATGCATTTTGACGGGTCCAAGGTAAAGGATGGCCTGGGAGCTGGTGTAGTTCTCACCTCGCCAAAGCGAGATCAGCTGAAGTATGTGTTGCAAGTACACTTTGCAGCATCCAACAATGTCGCCGAGTATGAAGCACTGATTCATGGACTCAAAGTGGCTAAAGAAATAGGAATCCGCCGAATCATCTGTTATGGTGACTCGGACTTGGTGATTCAGCAAACATCAGGCAACTGGGACGCCCTGGATGCCAACATGGCGGCATACCGGTTTCATGTCCAGAAAATTTCGGGATTCTTTGATGGGTGCGAGTTCACTCACATTCGGCGGACGGATAATGAAAGTGCTGACATGTTGTCCAAGATCGGGTCATATCGGCAAGCCATCCCGCCCAGAGTATCACTAGAGCATCTACGCAAGCCATCAATCTAGCCTTCACCTGAGTCAGAATCGATATTCATTCCGGGTAATCCGGAGCTCGGTGTCATCCCGATGGATGTAGATGTCAGAAGCAGGTTGCAGGACTCGGGGACTGCTGCGCAGGACCCGAGGACTTCCATGGATGTCGATTACATTCAGCAAGACTCGGCGACTACGCTGGAGAATTGGAAAGCTGCTTGGCGGAGCTCGGGGACTCCTTGGGAGGACTCGGGGACTCACCAGCCTATGTCGGGCGCGGTGATGTCGGTTGATGCAATGGAAATCGACGAGCCTGTACTCGGCACTCGCCAGGTACCGACATGGGCCCAACCCATCATGACATTCATGTTGGATGGCACCCTACCGAGTGATGAGGTCTCGGCCAGACAAATCCAAAGGCGATCCAAATCCTTCACAATCATCAATCATGAGCTGTACAAGAGAAGTGTGACCACCGTGCTTCAGCGCTGTGTCGAACCAGAAGAGGGAGAAAGAATCCTCCGAGATATTCATCAGGGAGAATGCGGTCATCATGCTTCTTCCCGAGCTATAGTGGCTAAAGCATTCCGATATGGGTTCTACTGGCCCAGCGCTTTGCAGCAAGCAGAAGAGATTGTCCGAAAATGTGAAGGATGTCAAAGGTTTGCTCACAAGATTCATATGCCGGCATCAGCTCTCAAAACCATTCCCATTACTTGGCCATTTGCTGTGTGGTGTCTGGATATGGTGGGACCATTTAAACCAGCCCGAGGTAACATGACTCACATCCTGGTGATGGTGGACAAGTTCACCAAGTGGATCGAGGTGAAGCCAATTAGAAAGTGCGATGGGCGCACGGCCGTGTCATTCCTAAAGGATATTATCCTAAGGTATGGGCACCCGCACAGCATTATCACGGATAATGGCACAAATTTCGCCGAGGGAGCCTTTGCTCGGTTTTGCCAGGAAAAGAGAATCCGGCTAGACCTGGCCTCGGTTGCGCATCCGCAGTCCAATGGACAGGTTGAAAGATCAAATGCCTTAATCTTATCCGGCATCAAACCTCGGTTGATTGAGCCACTGCTGCGTGCTCCGGGTTGTTGGCTGGATGAGATTCCGGCAGTACTGTGGAGTCTAAGGACTACACCGAATCGGTCCACTGGCTCTACGCCATTCTTCTTGGTTTATGGAGCAGAGGCAGTTCTGCCAACCGACATAGAGCATGACTCGCCGAGAGTCGCATTGTATACCGAGTCAGAGGCAAAGGAAGCCCGAGAAAATGATGTTGATCTGCTCGAGGAAGCAAGAGAATTGGCATTGTCCAAGTCGGCAATATACCAGCAAAATCTCCGACGCTATCATAGCCGGAAAGTGAATCCTCGCAAATTTCGAGAAGGGGACCTGGTCCTTAGGCTTGTGCAGCGCACTGCCGGAATGCACAAACTCTCACCTCCTTTGGAAGGACCGTTTATTGTGAGCAAAGCTTTGAACAACGATGCATATTATCTTATTGATGCTCAGGCACAGGTGAAGAACAGGATGGATAGATCCGGAGAGGAGACTAAACGACCTTGGAATGTAGCTCTTCTTCGCCCTTTTTACTCTTAAGGACTCACTGTATGTATCTCGAAACTTTGAAATGAAATGTCGGCACTCCGAGATGAAACTCGGGGACTGCCTTGCTATAAGTTGTATGTTGTATGCTTGTTTATCTCTGTTTCCCTTATGTCGGGTGGCTCCAAACATCGTGCTTCCGAGTGGCGAGTATTGTATGCTATGTTTTTGTGATTTTGTGACCCGAATGCCAAGAAACCCATGAAAGGTAGGCAAGGGCAGAGATTGCAAGAGATAGTAGACAAGAAAAAAGACTCGGGGACTCGGTTTAGGAGCGATTCGGTTTTCTTTTGTTGTTTTTTTCTTTATGTCGGATGGCTCTAGACCGTGTCTCAAGGTTTTGAGTATTGTATGCTATGTTTTTGTGATTTTGTGACCCGAATGCCAAAGAAACCACAAATGGTAGGCAAGGGCAGAGATTGCAAGGGGTAGTACACAAGAAAACAAACTCGGGGACTCGGCCCAAGTGCGATTCGGCACGAGTCGTTTTGTTCATAACTTTTATGTCGGATGATTATGAGCTTTGACTCAAAGTTCATTAGTATTGTATGCCGTATCTCGGTAATCTTGTGACTCGACCGTCAGGAAACTAAAAAAGGTAGACAAGAGCAGAGGTTGCTAAGTATGGTAAACAAGAAAGCGAGCTCGGGGACTCGGTTCAGAATGATTCGGCATAATAAATAAACCATGCTAAAATTGTGTAAAGTAAGAGAACCAAGTACCAAGCATAAAAAGCTAAAGGTTTATATTACATTTGCACCCGGCATTCCGGGGATTTGACAATTTGAGTTTTTTCTAAAGTTTAGGCAGCAGGATCCTAGCTACTTGGAGCAGAGGCAGCGGCATCGGTTTTGGCCGGTTCCGAGGTCGAGATCTCGGTGGTATCCTTGGTCGCAGCGGCCGAAGTGGTGCCTGTGGCTGTGTCGGGAGGAGTATCGACTTGGATTTCTTCGTCGACTTGTTCTCGTCTTCGTCTTCGTCCTCACCGTCGACTTCCAGTTCTTCCGATTGAGGAACCCGCTCACCCGGGACAAAGCTGTGTACCGGGGCGTATTGGATGAGCGAGTAAGCCAACTCCTGGCGACGCTGGATGTGTTCCGGGTCAGAGAGCCACCTGGACCCGTCCCGCACTGTCTTCAGCATCTCGAGGTCCAGCTCCTCATACCAAGATAGCACATATGATAGCGCTTCATCCGCTCCAACTCGGGCGGCGGATGATCGCCAGTCATCGAGCCTCTCCTCGGAGGCCATCAGGCACTTGGCTAATTCATCAACGATAGCTGGAGCCTCACACCCGGGCCAGAGAACATTGTAAGCCCGGATCGCAGATGTAAGGAGATTCATCCCGATAGCCCTCATCGGTACCAAGCGTGCCTTCAGGGCCACCAAGTGAGTATCTATATCCCACTCGGCCGAGATCGGGCCATCTTGGATTTTCTTGAACCGGTGCTGCTTTGCGCTCTTGTCCGCAGCAGCCTTGGTGTGGGGGAAGCGTTCTGAGTAGGGAATGGCTAACGCCGAGATAAGTCACACAAAGGTAAAAGTGAAAATTTGAATAAAGGCAGAAGGGGAAGGGGGCTTACTGTCCATCTCGGAGTTGATGCTGGAGATGTCCACCAGCCACTACGCGATCTTGGCCTTCAGAGCTCGGAGCTCGCTCTCAGCTGAGGTAGCCACTGATTTGGATTCTTCAAGAGATTCCTTGAGCTTCCGAGTCTCCTCTTCTCGGAGCCGCTTCTCTGTGGTGGCGGTCTTTTCCGACTCGGCGGCTCGACTCCGAGATTGCTCTAACTCGGTTTTCAGCCGGGACACCTCCTCCTGCTCTTTCTTCAGCTCGGCCTGATGTGCAAGCTCGCGCTCCTTATGTGCGGCTGTGCCGAGGTAGCTGATGTCAGAATGAGAAAATTGATGCAAGTACAAGATTGAAAGGCAAAAATATGACTTACTCTCGATTTCCGAGATCCGCTTCTCCAATCCTTCGGCCTTGAGAGCCGAGTCCGCTACTTGGTCCAACTTGGCCCGGAGCAGCTTGAACTTATCAGAGAGCGCCTTATGCTCCAGTAGCAGCTTGCGGTGCAGTTGTGTGCGCTTGGTCATGCAAGCCTGAAAAGAAGAAAAGTTACTATTGTTGATAAAGATTCAGGCCGAGTTATCCTCACTCAACCGAGTCATCTTTACTCGGCCGAGTCACGGTCGCTCGACCCGAATCTCGGGGACTGGGGATGGATAATATCTACCTTAAGGAAGTAAACCGAGTTATATTTATTCGGCACAACTTACCGCAGTTGCTTGGTCGGCTGCGAGAAGAGCGGTTTTGGCTGCGGCCATCTTTTGGGCCACCAGACTCGGCCCCGCCGGGTGTTCTGAGACAATCTGGCCTGCTGGTGACTTCGAGCTCACTTCGCTCAAGTCGGCGGCGTTCCAGTCCATATGGTAGTGCTCGAGGGAGCCCAAGCTTTTTCTGCTAAGTGTTTGCAGTGGCGCAAATCCCCAGCTGGTGGTCTGGAGGCTGCTGGATGTCGCCGCTCCTGTGCTTGGTGGCACAATTAATTGCCGTTCCGGATTCGCCAACACTGTCGTCGCCGTTGCCTTTCCAGTCGATACCCAGTTGCAGGAACTGGGGCCTTAGATGTTTGCGGCCGTGGCTGCGGCTGTACCGGTGGCGGTGTTGGCTTGGCCGTTGATGTCGATTTTGATTTTGAGGGCGAGGGCGCCGACTTGTGTTTTGGCGGCTGTGGTGCTACTGGAGGTTGATTCTGCTTCTGTTTATGCTTCTGCTTCTGCTGCTGCTGCTGCTGCTGCGAGGGTGGTGGCTGAGTTTGCTGCTGCTGAGATGGTGGTGGCTGATCTTGCTGCTGCTGCTGTTGCTGTTGTTGTGGCTGTGTCGGCTGCTCTTGCTGCTGCTGTCTTGAGGGCTCCGAGGCTTGCTGGACCTCGGTCTGCTCCACCTCATGAGCCGAAGAGCTGGCCCCGAGATAAATCACTTGGTCAGGCGCTGCGGTTGCGGCCTCGACCGAGTCTTCAGTTCCGGCTCCGGATCCCGGAGCCGAGATATCCTCAACCGGACTCATTCTTGGTGGACTCGGAACCCGAGTATCGTCGGGCCGAGGCGGTGTCGGAGTTCTTGGAGGAACCCGGGCAGTTGACCCGGGAGTGGGAACCTTCAGGGGAGCCATGCTGAAAAGTCGAAATAGCAAAGTATGTTGGCTACAAGAAAAGGGCAAGTGTAATCAAGAGTATAGAGTATATGTCGGCAAAAGGGAGTCTTACCCCTTGGAGACAGGGCGCTGGCATTTCACCACTGTCTTTGTCCTCTGTTTCTTTTTCGCGGGACCAGAGGTGCCGGAGGTTCCGGCATCTGCCGATGCGGCTGTTCCCGCTGGGCGCTTCCGAGCTGCGCCCTTGGGTCCTGTGGCGAGGGGTGCCACCTTGAGTACTTCATCCAAGTCAGCTGAGTTCGGAGACATCGGATATGAGTATGCAACGGGGAGAGGATCATACACCTCTAAAACCCGACAATCGTCATCTTCATCCTCAGACCAGTCTCGGAGGGAGGAAGCGCGAGTCTTACCCGTGGCAGAAAGTGAGCTGACGTCGGGAATTGGCATGTTGTCCTCGTCGTCCGGATCTTCCGAGTCGGCGTCGACCCGGTCTGGCAGAGGGGTCCTCTCCGTCCTCCGTCAGCTGCCCACCGAATCTCTGCATAATTGAAATGGGAAGTGATTAATATCAAGTACAGAGTTGTACCGGCATAAGGGTCTATGTCGGTGAAAAAGTTATGTCGGCAGAGGTGCTTACTTTCGGTGGAAGGTTGCTCCGGCTGTGGGGTTCTTTGCCCCATTCCCATGCCTCCGGCATCTTGGTCCGGGCTATGGCCTTGATGCGCCGCCGGATCTGGGCGTTGTCCAGCTCGACGGTGCTGACTCGGGTCGGATCCAGCGGGCCACTCATGTGGCAAATTTTATGGACTCGGCGTTGAAGGGGCAGGACCCGGCGGCTGATGAATGTCGCAAGTAGGTCGTCAGCAGTCATTCCTTCGTCTCGGAGCTGCTCGACGACCTGGTGGATGTGGTTGACCACCAAATCCGTATCCGTTGGGTTGTACCCCCAGTTGAGCTGCGCGGTTGGGGGGCCGATGGCGAAACTCGGCAAGTTGATCATGTCCACCTCGGTTAAGTTCTTCACGTAGAAGAAGGAGCGCTGCCATTTCCGGCATGACTCCAGTCCTTGGATCCGGGGGAAGATGGAGCCACGCCAAGGTACGATAGTGGCGGCCCCGCACTGTGTCATCTCTCGGGCCGCATCCGGGTTGGCAGGATTCGGAATGACCTCACTACTAGGAAACTAGCTATAGGTGGATATATATTCTGTGGCGCACTAAAGTAGCCGTGCGCCACAGAATATATTCTGTGGCGCACCGTTGGCTGTGCGCCACAGAAATCCTCCCCTTTCTGTGGCGCATATCTAACAGATGCGCCACTGAAATATCTTATTCTGTGGCGCACCCGTGTCCATGCGCCACAGATAACTAGTGGGCCCCACAACCAACGGCTGGATTGCAGCCTACTCCACATTTTCTGTGGCGCATGGCGAAGGATGCGCCACAAAAATATATGTTTCTGTGGCGCATCTGGACCCATGCGCCACAGAAATATGGGTGGTCCCCGCCCCAAAAAATTGAGTGAGCCATTTCTGTGGCGCATGGAAGAGATGCGCCACAGACATGACACTTTCTGTGGCGCATCCTGCTCTATGCGCCACAGAATTTAAATATAGAACACAAACACATTTTAAAGAAATTAAAGACTTTTTTTGTGTATCAAAATATGTATGCTCTACTAAAATATGTGTGTTCTAGCTACTATATATTATATAGCATGTGTGTGTGTGTGTGAGACAAGAATATATATATATATACCATGAATAAAATATGTGTGGTCTACTAACAATTGTGTATATATTCGTCTTTAATTTCTTTAAAATGTGTTTGTGTTCTATATTTAAATTTAACCAAAAAAAATTTAAACGAATTTTTTTATTTCAATATAACCAAAAATGTTTTTTTAAAGCATAACAAATGTGTTTGTGTTCTATATTTCAATTTAACCAAAAAATTTTTGTGTAAATTTAAATATAGAACACAAACACATTTTAAAGAAATTAAAGACTTTTTTGTGTATTAAAATATGTGTGGTCTACTAAAATATGTGTGTTCTAGCTACTATATATTATATACCATGTGTGTGTGAGAGACAAGAATATATATATATATATATATATATATATACCATGAATAAAATATGTGTGGTCTACTAACAATTGTGTGTATATTCGTCTTTAATTTCTTTAAAATGTGTGTATGTTCTTTCTTTCAATATAACCAAATTTTTTTTAAGAATAACAAATGTGTTTGTTTTCTATATTTAAATTTAACCAAAAAAATTAAAAGATTTTTTTTTGGGACAGTCAGGATTCGAACCTGGCTGTCACCCAACAACAAAGTGCAGCAAACCACTGGGCTGTGTGTGTACTGGTGTCATATTACAGCAAAACACTTCTTTTAAATATGAGGCCACATAATTCTGTGGCGCATCCTTGCTGGCATGCGCCACAGAATATGCCATTTTTGTGGCGCACCCACGAGGGGTGCGCCACAGAATCTCAATATTCTGTGGCGCATGCCAGCAAGGATGCGCCACAGAATTTCCTTTCCCCCACTTACATGTGGGGCCCGCCCGCGCCTCTCCATCACTTAGCAGTTTCACCACCGCGCGCACTCTGCAACGCCGCCCTCTACAACTCGCCGCCGCACCCCAACTCGCTCGCCGTCGACCGCCGCCGGCCGCCGGAGGACACGCGCGCCCATCCCCGCCTCCAACTCGCCGCCGCCGGCTACCGATACTCCGATCGTCCCCGTCCTCTGCAACTCGCCGCGTGCCCTCTGCAACTCGCCGCCGCGCCCGCCGCGTCCACGCCCGACGCCCGCCACGGACGGCCTCGCAGGTTCCTCCCTCCTCCCTCCTCCTCCCTCCTCTCGCCCTGCGCCCTCCTCCCTCCTCCCTCCCTGCCATCTTCCTCCTCCTCCCTCCTCTCCATGGAACATGCACTCTAGGTGCTTGTGGAAATGCCCAAACCGAGACATTTTGAACATGTTAGTGTCAGCTTAAGTCCTCAAATTTGCAGCTCCATTCTGTTTCTCTAATCGAGCATATTCAAATTTGCAAAAATTGGAGATGAAAAATTGGAGATAAAAAATTTGCTAAGTGTTAAATGGTCACTGTTTAAACATACCTTTAAAACTTACGTGAATTAAGGTGCTAGAAATTTTCAAAAAACTATTTTTGAGCTTTATCATGATGTAATAATGTAGTGCAATAGATCCATGAAGGTACATTGTAAATAGGATCAAGATTTCATAATTTTGTAAGCCTCCAAAGTTGGTACTTTTTAACTGTCTTGAAGATGCTTAAATATATTGACGCAAGCTTAAATATTAGTTGCTGGCTGCTTAATTAACTCACAGTATGTTACTTGAATGTGTAGCAGGTGTCCTAAGCGCTAGCTGCTGTGTGGTGGTGATCGAGAAGGACCTCGACGCTTGTTCAATTTCAGGTGAGATGGTGGTGGTGGTGGATGTGTGTGATGCATGGTGGTGAATGCATGTCTGATGTTGGTGGTGGATGTGTGTGATGGTGGTGGAGGTATGTGTGGTGGTGGTGAATGCATATGTGTGATGGTGATGGTGGATGTGTGTGATAGTGGTGGTGGTATGTGTGGTGGTGGTGAATGCATATGTGTGATGGTGATGGTGGAT
This sequence comes from Puccinellia tenuiflora, assembly GCA_012064385.1. Classification (NCBI taxonomy): domain Eukaryota; kingdom Viridiplantae; phylum Streptophyta; class Magnoliopsida; order Poales; family Poaceae; genus Puccinellia; species Puccinellia tenuiflora. The sequence goes on along the minus strand of QRDG01000298.1, from coordinate 139,189 downwards.
GTGGTGTGCTGCATGTGTTGAATGTGTGCCCTAGAGGCCTTTTGTGAAATGCTTGCAGGTACCCCGAGAGGCCCTTGAGATTGCCGGAACGTTGATTAACTTCCGTTCCGGCAAATTCGGGTACTCCATATGTCCCTTTTTTAGCAAAGGTCATGCCGAAATTTTTCGTGAATTTTGGCATGACTGCTAAAAAAGGGACATATGGGGTATTGCGACTAATGCATGGGCCGGGGTATCCTAGTAATTAATTAATTGATTTTTTTCTTATATTTCTGTTGTACTAACTTTTTGCCTTTTTTTAATTAAGTGCAAACATGTCGGACTCCGCGGGCCCTTCTAAGAAGATGAGCGTCGAAGAAATAACTAGAGACGCCAACAAGTCGTTCTGGGAAGCGTCCCAAGAGTTGGAGGAGGCCGCCGCCGCTGGAGCTGCTAGTGGCGACCGTGCCGACGATGAGCAAGACGCCCTGGAGGGCGACGACGCCGAAACCACCGATGGAGCTGCTAGTGGCAGCCATGAGGATGACACCACCACCACCGATGGCGGCGACCACACGGATGGTGGTGTCGACCCGACCGCTCCAAAGCAGAAGAAGGAAAGGAGGAATAGGACACCTCAAGTGCTCGCCAACGTCACAGACCATTTCACCGAGGTCACGCCAAGTGGCCTACCAGTGGCGCCTAAGGCCACTGCCAAAGGGTACAGCATGCAACTAGGGTGCATCCTCCGGGAAATCGTGTCCATCAACACGAAGGACATCAGAAGCACGACCAATAAGGCTTTGCGCGACGTCCTCCTCCAGAAGCTTCACCAACGGTACACGTTCCCGGAGCCGTTCAACAAAAAGGTGGACAGTTTAGCCATCTCAAAGATGAGCACCGCCTTGAGCAGCTGGAAACACCGGGTGAAGCGGAAGCTTGAGAAGGGTCTCAGCTGGGAGAAGATAAAAGCCAAAGAGCCGATGCTCGACCAAGAAGAGTTTGAGGAATTCAAGTTGTCCTTAAGAACCGAGGAGGCTAAAAAATGGACCAGGTGGGGGAAGGACATGCGGGAGCAGAACATAGGTAACCACCGTTGTGGAAGCGGCGGTTACCGAGGAAAGAAGCCCATTTGGGACAAAGAGGATGCCGAGTACGCACATCTCGGAAAAGAGAACCCGTGGGAAAAAATCACGGACGAGCAGACAAGGTTCTTTGTCCGGTCCCGCTACTATCTGGACAAGACCACGGGGGAATTTGTTACCGACGATACCGCCGTGAAGGATTTTGAGAAGTATCTGGTAAGGAATTTAATTACCGCGGATATCTCAAAGTCAATTGCGTTGATCTAGTTAGATAACGAAGCCAAATATCTAAATTACTGCCTAATTTGTCTGCAGGAGGCAGAGTTGAAGGCTGACGCTGAGGCCGGCGGCCCGTCGTCCCAGGGGTCGACAGAGCCATGGGACACAACTTTCAACAGGGCGACGAACGCCTACAAGGGTAGGCCCCTGTCGATGCCGCCGACGTCAGCTGGCCGTGTGTCCGGCTTCGGTACGAGCATGAAGTTCATCAACTACTACCACTCGGACGCCGAGACGAAAAAGGAGAGGAGGAGGCTGTAACGCCCCGACCCCGGAATTATACAGAGAGGCTATGAATTCAACACAACCATCAATGCATAAGACAAAGATCGAGACTTGTGGAACAGAACTGGCACCAAAGCATGACTCTACGACACAAAAGTATAGCAACTCATATAACGAGAAGAATACAAATATTACAAGCAGAAGGATCACAGATCCAACAAGTCAACAAGCGGAAGCGAAGTAGCGTTGTCTAATACAACAAGAAGCAAAATATGGCCTAAGAGGCCTACAGGTAAACATCACCCAAGCCAGCTTGTTCCACGGTCCCAAGCTGCCACCTGGGAACCCCAGACTAGTAGTCGACGTCAACGAAGAAACCACCTAGTCGCTCGGCGTCGTCCTCCTCTGAAATACAAATACATAGAGGCAGCAAAGAGAGACTGAGTACGACGTACTCGCAAGTTTAGTAGGGCGATATAGGCCCAATGACTGACGGAGGCTCTAAAGCTTTATATGTAGTTCTTTTGCATAAAGCTAATTTTCATAAACCAAAACATAAATGACACGAGGCATTCGTCTACTCAGAATATTTTTATAAACGGGGTAAGAGAGTAAACATTTGTCATCATAGGTTCTCATCGAACCCTTTTGTCACCAACCACACTCATCTCCACCAAGGCACCCCCTCGAATCACCCTCGAGGAAGTGAACCTTTATCACACGTGATTATGCAACCTTTAGCTGCCATATCAATTAGGTTAAGATTCTCTATGAGTCTTATCGTCCTTTCCCAGAGTTGTCCATAACCGTGGACACGGCTTTTCGAAAAGATTTACCCTGCAGGGGTGTACTAATTTACCCATCGGTACCGTCCGGCTCACCTAGTTGGCCCTCTTCCGGGGAAGGCCGGCGAAGCGGGCGCGGTTAGACCTTTACAATTGCATGAGACTTACTCAAGGACCATCAGTGTGCGGAAGGACAGGCTCAGCGCTCTCAGCGCCCTGCCCCGCGGCCACATTCCTAAACACCACCATCCTCGTTCCTTTTCCACCCACACAACTCACGCGCAAATGGAAATAGCAAACTAGAGGACCCTTGACAAGCCCCTCACAACTTATTCAGTCAAAGGGGGTTCCATATGCCCCCACCTCCGGAAGCACGCTCAGTCTTGGTTCAAGAGGTAAAGAACTCGCACCTAGGGGCTAGAGTGAGGCAAAACACCATCCCCGATGGCAACTCACCCGAACCGTCTTAGCATTTTAATTAAGCATCACCATTATCCACCAGTGCCCGAATCATTCCATCAACATAACAATTATGGAATTAATAACGGACATAAAGAATTACTAAGCATGGCTAAGCATAGCTAAGCATATGAATACAACATTTTATCTTTATCTCGGCCAACACTTCAACCCTAGGTTTCATAGGTAGGGATACATGTAATTGGCTCGGGGAAGAACATGCATTCATAGGATATTCTAATATTTACCAAAAGAGACATTTGAACCGTATGCAATATTATGGTGGATAAAATAAGTTTATCAAAACATAGGATGCTAGATGCCAAGAAGGTTAGGTTATCTCTTGCCTTGCTGCCCGGTATGCAGTTACTGCTCGTCGGGTAGTTATCGAGTACCCTCGACTCCGGAATCTATCGATTACCCAAAAGAGAAATAGCAAGAGCACACATAAATCACACGAACACAAGAGTGCAATGCGCAATCACATGATGACATGTCCAATTGATGCAAAAATTCATTATATAAATTAAAAGCAAATTTAAATGAGGAGCCAAATAATTAGTGCAATTATTTGGAAACAACCCCATATTTATCTTAGTGATCCCATTCTTTATACATTATCACATTATTAGAGAAGTGGTTCAATTATGCATGAACATGACATGGATGGATAGGTTTGGTCATTCCGATCGTTTCGGTAATTTGTTTGTAAATTTCGGAGCACCGATGAATAATTGACAATTTAATTAAATAAATGGATTTACTTCATTTAATCCAAATATGAATCACATCAAATATAAGATTGTGATCATGACCTAATTTTAGCATGGGTGAGTAGCATTTGACAAGTTGATCACTTTGATATTTAATTCATAAATGTTGGACAAATATTTAATAAGTTGTGAATTTTCCTAATTTGGGATTATTTAACCCATTTTAGGAATTCTTAAATACCCAAAGGAAAATAATTCCAAATGAAGGTTACAATGACTCCAAGTGGTGGAGGTTGTCTTACTGAACATTTTGAAATTTGAATCGTCGAATTTGAAGCATTTTCCAATTAGTTATCGATTTTCAAATTGCTTTAATTATCTGAAAAGGGAAAACACTCCCAGGCAGGCCGGCCAGGCCGGGTGCAGGCCGGCCATATTGACCGGGCTACAAACCGAGAAGCCCCGGCCACTGGGCCGGCCCATATGGCCGGGCAGGGAACCGAAAGGCCCCGGCCACCGAGCCGGCCAGGCCGGGGGCAGGCCGGGCGCTAGGCCGGTCACGCGTGCGTGGCTTGCGGGACGGCGGTGGTGGCGACGGCGATCGCCGGCGGGAGAAGAAGGGAGAGGGGCGCGGGAGAAGAGCAAGAGGGGAGCTAGCTCACCCGTGGCTCGTGGGCGTGCTCGGCGATGGAGCAGAGGGCGGGGATCGACGGGAATCGGTCCGGGCGGCAGCGGTGGTGGTCGGGTAGCCGAGGACGAATTCGTCGGAACCGCGCCACCCTGGCCCGATTCGGCCGGTGTAGAGGAAGAACGGGTGGTGGCGGAGCGGTTGGCGACGTCGGCGGGTCCGGGGAAGCTCCAGTGGCGGTGAATCGACGGCGACGAGCAGAACGAGCGGCGACGGAGGGAGAGCTCGGGGAAGAGAAACGGTGACCTCGATCCGGAAATCACGGGGGGAAAATGGAGAGAGGGGAGTGAGGGAGCAGGTGGAGGTGGTGGCGGCCTCCTTATTCGCCCGGGGCCACGGCAATGGTGTGGACGACGGCATGGCGCGGCGGCATGGGCACTGGCCCTGTGGCGACAGTGTGGAGAAGAAAATGTTCTTCACGAAAACCCCCCTGTCCAGATTTTATATAATTGCAAACAGGTCCCTCCATCAACTTCATCGATTTAAAAGAGGGGCTTAAGCATTGTATAGAAATCTACAAAAATTCCAGGGGCCTCCATTTAACATTTGTGTGCTCCACAAAAAGTTTGGTGCCAAAATAAGATGTTGTGAACCACATTGGTTCATAAGGTGTAGTTATAGCCATTTTTGATAAATTCCAAAATAGGTTTACTTGGAGCATTTAGGTATTTCAATAAATTATGAAATTATTTATGGGAGCTCATGTTATAATAATGAAGCACCCCACAATTGTATTTTGGTAAATTTGGAATGTTTAACTTGTTTCCAAGAATGAGAATTGGATTAAGCCAATTAAATCCTCGTATTAATTTCTCAATTGACAATTATTTGGAAATTGAGAATTGGTGATAGAAAACAAATTGAGAACTTCCTAAACAATTTGGAAGTTCTCGAATAAAGTATTTGGCCAACTTGAACCTTGCATTTGGTTTGGCCATTTTGGCAAATGCATTTAGTTTGGAAAAAGTGAGGAAGGGTTTTGCTTCCTTTGTTTTCATTTCTAGGTGTTACTTTATTTCCATATTAGCAATTTTAATTAATTATGCCATGATGCAATGCAACACAAAAAGTGAAAATTTGGCCCGTATTTTAGGGTACCAAATTGGGGCTGTTACAATTCTACCCCCCTTACAAGAATCTCGCCCCGAGATTCCTAGAGTAGGAAGAGGGAGGAGGGAAACATGGAACACCTTATGATCATTCGGGAAATTGGTAGACACCTCAAATTGATAGTAGAGATCTATCATAGTAACTTTTCTGCCGGGGTATACTCATATATGCCATATTGAGTAGCGAAAGCCATCTTCGGAATATCCTCCCTTCTAATTTTGATCTGATGATATCCTGACCTCAGATCCATCTTAGAGAATACCGTTGCACCGGCTAGATGATCGAATAGGTCAGTTATTCGAGGAATAGGATACTTGTCCTTGATGGTCACCGCAGTCAAAGGGCGGTACTCAACAACCAGTCGAGGATCATCGGTATTCCGTTCTTTGACAAAGATGACCGGGCAGCCCCAAGGCGAGCTACTCGGACGGGCGAATTCCTTTTCCAGCAGCTCATCAAGTTGCTTCTTCAATTCAGTTAGCTCTTCCGTTGGCATGCGGTAAGGCCTTCTGAAAGTTGGGGCGGTTACCGGAACCAATTCAATGACGAATTCCACACTTCGATCGGGTAACCTGCCAGGCAACTCTTCAGGAAAAATATCGGGGAAATCACACACCACAACCACCTCATGTATCTCAGGTGGGGTGATACCCTCCAGGAAAATAGGATTGATCTCCGAAGAGAGGGGGGTGGCAGTGGACGGTGTTGCGGAAGTAGGGGACCAATAACGCACTAGTCCATAGGTTGGGTGGTTTACTGTGATAGTCTTGGCAACACAATCTAGCTTGGCCTGATATGTGGCTAGCCAATCCATGCCCAGAATGACATCTATCCCCACTGACTGTAGTGCTATCAACGAAAACGGGAAAAGAATTGTCGCTATAGAAATCGGAACCTCCGAAGACATCCAGCGAGTGTGCCAACTAGAGTTTGGGGTCTTGACCACTAACAGGGAGTCCATATCCTCAAACGGTATTTGATGGTTGAGTGCAAATGATGTGGATATGAATGAATGCGATGCTCCAGAATCAAATAAGACTGAAGCTGGAGAATCATTGATTCGAAGCATACCCATGAGAACACGGGGGTCCCGTTCAACTTCTTCAGCCGAGACGTGGTTTAGGCGACCACGGCTGATGGGCACGGCCTTGGCGGCTGGTGTAGAGGGAGCAGGTGCAGGTGCCGAGGTAGCCGGTGCCTTCTGGGGACACTCCCTGGAGTAGTGCCCCGGCTGGCCACAAGCGAAGCACGTGACTCCCGGTGGTGCAGGCAGTCGAGGGCGAAAACCGCCTCCAGCCGCACCCAAGGTCGAAGTAGCGGGGCGAGGCGGAGGTGGCAGGTACCCGGTGGGCTTCGGCGCGAAGGGCGCCTTTGGCACGGCCTCGAAAGGCACGAAGACCTTGCGCTTCTTGCCCTCAGACGAGGAGGAGCTCTGGTGGTCGGAGGAAACCGGCCTCTTAGAAGCCTCTAGTTCCTTCCTACCTTGCTCCATGGTGAGAGCCTGGTTGTAGAGCTCTTGGTAGGAGGTGAACTTGAAGGGCAGGAGCTCGTATCGGAGACGAGGTGCGAGCCCCTTGCGGAAGAGGTATTGCTTGTCCTCATCATTCGTCACGTCCCGAGGGGCGTAACGGGAGAGGTGGTTGAACTCCCGTCCATAGGACTGGACGTCCATGCGTCCCTGGGTTAGATCCAGGAACTCCCGCCTCTTGAGCTCGAGGATGGGCTTGGGGATGTATGCCGCACGAAAGGCGGTGCGGAACTCCTCCCAAGTGACAACATGGCCCGCGGCGACCATGGCACGTGGCTCTCCCACCAGGAGCCGGCGGCTCCTTCCAGTAGGTAGGTGGCGAAGTTGACATGCTCCGCTGCCGGGACGTGAAGAGCGGCAAACTTGCGCTCGATCGCCCGAAGCCAATCGTCCGCATCAAGCGGCTCCTTAGCTTCGGAGAAAGTAGGAGGTTGGGACCGCAGGAACTGGTTAAGAGTGGTGCAGTCCGTGTTCCTCCTGGCCCCTTGCTGGACCAGCTGCTCGAGCAACCGCTCATTGCGCAGACGGTTTTGCTCGATAGCCATCATAACCTCCGCCATTGAGGGTGGCGGTGGTGGATCAGGGTTGCTCTGTTCCCCACGACGGGTAGGAGCCATTCTGAAGAATTGGAACAACGACAAGTTAGTAACCGATTCCGACAGATAAGATAGATCATTGTTGCTTCCAGATATAGATAAATAACATCAGGGTTCAACAGAAAGATCTTGGGTTAAAGATCAGCTTCATGCACTGGGACCCACAATAGCATAACACTCACAAGGGTGACAGCCCTCATGAATAATTACACCGGAGTCCTAGCACAATCCGGGACCTTCGGTTCAAGATCTTGGGCTAAAACAAAGAAATATCTTGACGAACCATCATACTTCCTTTCTTTATGTTTTAGGGTTGGCAGAGGAGTAAGGATAACTAGTAACTAAAGGTAGGAACCCAAACCCCGAGATCAGAAGAACCGTTAAAATCAAATAGAGGTAAGATGACACCGAGATCAGAGTGAATTGGATGAGGAGTAAAAAGAATCCTAGGAGGGTTTTCACAACTCATTTTTAGGTTGAAAATAATTTTCACGAACTAGACTCGACATCGACCAAAAGAACGGGTTTCCTACAGGCAGTCCTGCTCTGATACCAACTTGTAACGCCCCGACCCCGGAATTATACAGAGAGGCTATGTATTCGACACAACCATCAATGTATAATACAAAGATCGAGACTTGTGGAACAGAACTGGCACAAAGCATGACTCTACGACACAAAACATATAGCAACTCATATAATGAGAAGAATACAAATATTACAAGCAAAAGGATCACAGATCCAACAATTCAACAAGCGGAAGCGAAGTAGCGTTGTCTAATACAACAAGAAGCAAATTATGGCCTAAGAGGCCTACAGATAAACATCACCCAAGCCAGCTTGTTCCACGGTCCCAAGCTGCCACCTGGGAACCCCAGACTAGTAGTCGACGTCAACGAAGAAACCACCTAGTCGCTCGGTGTCGTCCTCCTCTGAAATACAAATACATAGAGGCAGCAAAGAGAGACTGAGTACGATGTACTCGCAAGTTTAGTAGGGCGATATAGGCCCAATGACTGACGGAGGCTCTAAAGCTGTATATGTAGTTCTTTTGCATAAAGCTAACTTTCATAAACCAAAACTTAAAAGACACATGGCATTCGTCTACTCAGAATATTTTTATAAAGGGGTAAGAGAGTAACATTGTCATCATTGGTTCTCTTCGAACCCTTTTGTCACCAACAACACTCATCTCCACCAAGGCACCCCCTCGAATCACCCTCGAGGAAGTGAACCTTTATCACACGTTGATTATGCAACCTTTAGCTGCCATATCAATTAGGTTAACGATTCTCTATGATCTTATAGTCCTATCCCAAGATTGTCCATAACCGTGGACACGGCTTTTCGAAAAGATTAACCCTGCAGGGGTGTACTAATTTACCCATCGGTACCGTCCGGCTCACCTAGTTGGCCCTCTTCCGGGGAAGGCCGGCGAACGGGCGCGGTTAGACCTTTACATTGCAGTGAGGCTTACTCAAGAGTCATCAGTGTGCGAAGGACAGGTTTCAGCGCTATTCAGCGCCCTGCCCCAGCGGCCACTTCCTAAACACCACCATCCTCAGTTCTTTTTCCACCCACAAACTCACACGCAAATGGAAAACTCGAACTAGAGGACCCTTGACAAGCCCTCACAACTTATTCAGTTAGTAAGGGTTCCATATGCCCCCACCATCCGGCAGCACGCTCGTCTTGGTTCAAGAGGTAAAGAACTCGCACCTAGGGGCTAGAGTGAGGCAAAACACCATCCCCGATGGCAACTCACCCAAGCCGTCTTAGCATTTTAATCAAGCACCCCACATATCCACCAAGTCCGCATCATTCCATCTTCAACAACAATTAGGGAAATAAACAACGGACATAACTAGTATCTCCACTAAGCATTTCTAAGCATGGCTAAGCATAGCTAGCATATGAATACAACAATTCTAAATTATCTCGGCCAACACTTCAACCCTAGGTTTCATAGGTAGGGATACATGTGATGGCTCGGGGAAGAACATGCATTCATAGGATATTCTAATATTTACCAAAGAGACATTTGAACCGCATGCAATATTATGGTGGATAAAATAATTTGATGAAAACATAGGATGCTAGATGCCAAGAAGGTTAGGTTATCTCTTGCCTTGCTGCCGGTTGGCGTAGTATTGCTCGTCGGGGTAGTTATCGGTAACCTCGACTCCGGAATCTATCGATTACCCAAAGAGAAATACAAAGCACACATAAATCACACGAACACAAGATGCAATGCTCAATCACATGATGACATGTCCAATTGTTGCAAAAATATCATTATAAAAATTAAAAGCAAATTTAAATGAGGAGCCAAATAATTAGTGCAATTATTTGGAAACAACCCCATATTTATCTTAGTGATCCCATTCTTTATACATTATCACATTATTAGAGAAGTGGTTCAATTATGCATGAACATGACATGGATGGATAGGTTTGGTCATTCCGATCGTTTCGGTAATTTGTTTGTAAATTTCGGAGCACCGATGAATAATTGACAATTTAATTAAATAAATGGATTTACTTCATTTAATCCAAATATGAATCACATCAAATATAAGATTGTGATCATGACCTAATTTTAGCATGGGTGAGTAGCATTTGACAAGTTGATCACTTTGATATTTAATTCATAAATTTTGGACAAATATTTAATAAGTTGTGAATTTTCCTAATTTGGGATTATTTAACCCATTTTAGGAATTCTTAAATACCCAAAGGAAAATAATTCCAAAAGAAGATTACAATGACTCCAAGTGGTGGAGGTTGTCTTACTGAACATTTTGAAATTTGAATCGTCGAATTTGAAGCATTTTTCAATTAGTTATCGATTTTCAAATTGCTTTAATTATCTGAAAAGGGAAAACACTCCCAGGCAGGCCGGCCAGGCCGGGTGCAGGCCGGCCATATTGACCGGGCTACAAACCGAGAAGCCCCGGCCACTGGGCCGGCCCATATGGCCGGGCAGGGAACCGAAAGGCCCCGGCCACCGAGCCGGCCAGGCCGGGGGCAGGCCGGGCGCTAGGCCGGTCACGCGTGCGTGGCTTGCGGGACGGCGGTGGTGGCGACGGCGATCGCCGGCGGGAGAAGAAGGGAGAGGGGCGCGGGAGAAGAGCAAGAGGGGAGCTAGCTCACCCGTGGCTCGTGGGCGTGCTCGGCGATGGAGCAGAGGGCGGGGATCGACGGGAATCGGTCCGGGCGGCAGCGGTGGTGGTCGGGTAGCCGAGGACGAATTCGTCGGAACCGCGCCACCCTGGCCCGATTCGGCCGGTGTAGAGGAAGAACGGGTGGTGGCGGAGCGGTTGGCGACGTCGGCGGGTCCGGGGAAGCTCCAGTGGCGGTGAATCGACGGCGACGAGCAGAACGAGCGGCGACGGAGGGAGAGCTCGGGGAAGAGAAACGGTGACCTCGATCCGGAAATCACGGGGGGAAAATGGAGAGAGGGGAGTGAGGGAGCAGGTGGAGGTGGTGGCGGCCTCCTTATTCGCCCGGGGCCACGGCAATGGTGTGGACGACGGCATGGCGCGGCGGCATGGGCACTGGCCCTGTGGCGACAGTGTGGAGAAGAAAATGTTCTTCACGAAAACCCCCCTGTCCAGATTTTATATAATTGCAAACAGGTCCCTCCATCAACTTCATCGATTTAAAAGAGGGGCTTAAGCATTGTATAGAAATCTACAAAAATTCCAGGGGCCTCCATTTAACATTTGTGTGCTCCACAAAAAGTTTGGTGCCAAAATAAGATGTTGTGAACCACATTGGTTCATAAGGTGTAGTTATAGCCATTTTTGATAAATTCCAAAATAGGTTTACTTGGAGCATTTAGGTATTTCAATAAATTATGAAATTATTTATGGGAGCTCATGTTATAATAATGAAGCACCCCACAATTGTATTTTGGTAAATTTGGAATGTTTAACTTGTTTCCAAGAATGAGAATTGGATTAAGCCAATTAAATCCTCGTATTAATTTCTCAATTGACAATTATTTGGAAATTGAGAATTGGTGATAGAAAACAAATTGAGAACTTCCTAAACAATTTGGAAGTTCTCGAATAAAGTATTTGGCCAACTTGAACCTTGCATTTGGTTTGGCCATTTTGGCAAATGCATTTAGTTTGGAAAAAGTGAGGAAGGGTTTTGCTTCCTTTGTTTTCATTTCTAGGTGTTACTTTATTTCCATATTAGCAATTTTAATTAATTATGCCATGATGCAATGCAACACAAAAAGTGAAAATTTGGCCCGTATTTTAGGGTACCAAATTGGGGCTGTTACAACGCAAGACAAAGCGTTTTAGAGGCAACATGGACGGTTGGGGTCGTGGTGGGCGAGAATGTCGCAACGATCAATTCCAAGAACCTCCTGAACGAGCCCGTTGTGGCAAGTGCAACTCTACCGGGCACAACGCAAGAACATGCACCCAAAGGAAGAGAGCAAAGGGTAGTCAACCAAGCTCAAGCCAACCAAGTCAACATGGTGGTCCTAGACAACATAGTGGTCCTTCCCAACAAGTTGGTGCTAGCCAACAAAGTGGTCCTAGCCAACAAGTTGGTGCTAGCCAACAAAGTGGTCCCAGCCAACAAAGTGGTCCTAACCAACATAGTGGTCCTAGCCAACATAGGCAACAAGCTCCACCGCAACGAAGAAGAAGCCAACAAAGAGTGAGCGAACAAGCTCCTACACAACAAAGAGGGAGAAGACTTGGGCTCACAAGAGGCCGTTTTGGTGGTGGTAGAGGCCGTGGTGGTGGTAGAACGGAGAGTATGATAGGATACCTTAGTGGACCCTTCCCGTATGTATCTCCATTTTAATTTTGCTTTCATATTGTTTCACACATGTTTATTGTTATTTATGAAGCACATGTTACTTACTAAACACATGTGGTATGGTGACGTCTCAACCCAACAAGGCAACAATCAATTGGGTGGACTCGGACGAGGAAGGTGAGAAGCCGAGTTGGTTGGAGGTGGGTTTGAGGAAGGTGAGAGAGCAAGATGCGGCTGAACGTGACAGAGAGAAGAAAGAGGAGGAAGAAAAGAAGAAAGAGGAGAAGGAACAACTGAGGAAGGAGTACTACGCGTATCAACGCCGTCAGGAGAGAAAGATCAAAGAAGCAGCCAAGAAACGTCAAAGGGATTTGAGGAGAGATGCACCAAGTTATGGGAAATGGAGAGGGCAAAGAAGGAGAGGGAAGCGAAGATATTTCGGGAGAGGGTGCTTCATGAGACTCGTCTCGCAAGAGAAGCGGCCGAGGAGGAGGAGTTCACTTCCAAGAGGAAGGACAAGGGAAAGGGACCGGCCTCGACGCAGTAGAGCAATGTGGTGCTCATCATCTTGTTCACCTTTGTCGAACCTTGTTCTCGACTAAACCTTGTAGTATTGATGCACGCGTCAATGTTGTGAACCTAGTTCTCCATTGAACCTTGTAGTAATGATGGAGCGTCATGGATGTTACTGTTGTGAACCTTATTTCTGTGCTTCTGTGAATTTCATTGGTGTGTTACTATTCTAGGTGTAATGTATCTTCCATGTGCTTGAGACCAGTCAGGCTGGGAGCATTTTCGAAACCATAGCGCCTTGGTCCAAGGCGCTACACCTTACAACATAGCGCCTCAGCCAGAGGCGCTGCGCTAGGACTTACCCGTTTCAGCGCCCACCTCGCTGGGACAGCTCTCGGGTGGGTTCTGCTAGGCATAATGTACCATAGCATAGCGCCTTAGCCACGGGCGCTATAGTGCATAGCGCCTCGTACGGAGGCGCTACTCTAGGACTTAGCCGTTTCAGCGCCCACCTCGCTGGGACAGCTCTCGGGTGGGTTCTGCTAGCATAATGTACCATAGCATAGCGCCTTAGCCACGGGCGCTATAGTGCATAGCGCCTCGTACGGAGGCGCTACTCTAGGACTTAGCCGTTTCAGCGCCCACCTCGCTGGGACAGCTCTCGGGTGGGTTCTGCTAGGCATAATGTACCATAGCATAGCACCTTAGCCACGGGCGCTATAGTGCATAGCGCCTCGTACGGAGGCGCTACTCTAGGACTTAGCCGTTTTCAGCGCCCACCTCGCTAGGACAGCTCTCGGGTGGGTTCTGTTAGGCATAATGTACCATAGCATAGCGCCTTAGCCACGGGCGCTATAGTGCATAGTGCCTCATACGGAGGCGCTACTCTAGGACTTAGCCGTTTCAGCGCCCACCTCGCTGGGACAACTCACGGGTGGGTTCTGTTAGGCATAATATACCATAGCATAGCGCCTTAGCCACGGGCGCTATAGTGCATAGCGCCTTAGCCGGAGGCGCTACTCTATGGTATAGAACTAATTCCTCCAGATTTCACAGATGACAGATGACATCGAAGATTTCACAGATGACAGCAACACACAAATTTCACATATTCAGTTCCATATACATACACAGATAAACATAAGACACATATCGATGACATCAACTACTTCCGTCCACGCGTCCGGCTACATTACTACAAGTTCGAAACAACAAGTGCAAATACAAGTTTGACATCTCCTACAAGTTTGACATGATAACAAATTGATGATATCTCCTACTTCCGTCCACGGGTCCGGCTGCCCCGACCTCTCTTTATAGCAATCTTCTTCCTCCGCACCGGCTTCGGCTCTTGTTCCTCATCTATATCATTTTCTGACTCTTCATCGTCGTCCTCGTCGTACCTCATTCTTCTAGCCGCTATTGACCTCCGTGCCCGCTCGTCCTCACCAACCTTCTCCTTTCCTTTAGGCTCGTAGTCACTTGGTGTGTAAATCCGTCTAGCGGCCCTCTTTGACCTCATCAAGTAAGCGGACCGCTCTTGAGCCTCCGTCAATGTCATGGTATCCGGAATCTTAGAAATGACAAGTGTAGGGTTGCGTTAATTCAACAATAACATGATTGAAATTAGGCCTTCTTCAAAATCATACCTCCTCGTCCTCGTCCTCATCCTCCATATGAGCCGCGGAGGTGGTTTCACCCTCAAGATCATCTTGCAGATCAAAAGGCGAATTGGATCTAGATTGTGACGGTGTTGTGTACTCGGGATCACGGCAACCGAGTAGGTTCGCCAACCGGCGTAACCGTCGGGCCGACTGTTGTAAGACTTACTATCAGTAAGAGTATATAGGCCATGTTGAAGTCCACAAGATTAGGATACGTACCTTGAGAAAATTTCGAAGTGCACTTTCACCCTTTTCTCCCGCCGGGGTGGTCCTCAACAATTCCTCACTTGTACCGGCTTGTTCCTTTATCTCCTTGCGCTATGGTTGAAACAAAGTAAACAAGTTATGCAAGCAAAAGAGAGGTACTTGTGCTAAAATGAAAACGGGAAAGGAAACACTTACCACAAAGTTTAGCACGTTAGAAAAAGGTGTTTGGTTGCCCGACCTGACCATCCTGTTGTACTCCCTCTGGGCAAGTTCGTCGAACATGGTGGGCTCTTCCAAAATCTCCTCCTCAAAAGCCGCCGGGCATATCTCCACACGAGTACTTGCAAGAAACCATCGAAGGTAGTTGTTGAATGCAACTGAACTGTGCGCGCTTTGCCGGCCCCATCCACTCTCTTTAGCCCTCTCCACGCAAGTCTCGAAGTCGATGACATATTGCTTGTGGAATACGTCCCATTTCTTCACCTTCCTCTGTCTTTTTCTGTCCAACCTGCATGTACGAAAGATAAAGACGATCAGTATCACCATGTTGAAGCGAGAACAACACAATAAAATTAGTATCTAACCCGTGAAGGGACTGGTCCGTGTCCACCCACACAGCCGGGTGAGCCTGGAACAACCCAAACTGCCTCATCACACGATGTGGCAAGTGAAACTCGACCGCCCAATTGCATATCAACGGGCAGCGCATCAGCCACAAACGTTGTTCCTCCAAGCACTTCGGGTTCAACGGGAAATCCAGAACTCGAACAAAATCATCACCGCTTCCGTAAGGCTCCCATACCACCTGACAACGAAGTACACAAACATCATTTTGGAGGCCGATCAAAATCATGTGATCGACTGATGTAAATAAAGATACTAACCTGCTCAGGGGTAAGCGCATCAAACTCGTTGGTGTACTGCTTGTACATGGTATTGATGTCGCTGTGAGCCTCCGATACTACGTCCCACCTATATGCCCAAGTGGGGCGCCGTAGAGGGTGATCCCCGTAGTCGTCCCAAGGAAGGTACCCCACCTCTCGCGGACGTCCTACTGGGAATCGTTCCCAGCTCCAGATCGACAATAGAACCATAGGACCCCCAATTCCACACTTCCCCGCTCTACGACAAGCATCGTCCAACTGCACGTAAAGGGAAACAAGGTTAAATGAAAAACATGTTTTACATGGAAATGTAGGAATAAGTTAAAGCCGACCAACTAATTACCTGCCGGTACAGGTAGGCAAGTGCAGCAGAACCCCAGCTCCATTCGGAGTCAAAGACGGTCAACGCCTTTAGCCACATCCACTGTGCGGTAATTCCACCGCTATCGGCAAACAGAGTCCGAGAGATAACGTACCACACGTACACGCGAGCATACGTCTGTATCACGTCATCATCGGCATTCACCGGGCAATGCGCGAAGTTCTGTACTATCCAAACATAAGTAGCGCCGGCTGGGACTCTGTCTTTACTCTTGTCTTCGGGCTCCTCAGGAGCCATACCAATAAGGGCCTGCATCTGCGCGCGCCACCCTTCAGAGTCTGTGCTCATGCACAGAGGCTTCCCCTCGATAGGAAGTCCAAGGATCATAGAAACATCCTGTAGGGTGACTATCATCTCGCCGGTCCTAAGGTGGAAAGTGTGCATCTTCGACCTCCACCGGTCGACAAGAGCCGTGACTGCGGGCGGGTTAAGGTTTGGGGTCGACCGGCTAACCAGCTGGATGAACGGGAGGAGGCCCAGCTTCTCGATGTACTCAGTGTACCTCTCATCGTACGGCATATCACCCGACGACGCCCCATGAGACCGAATCTTCAACGGTACAAGCTCCTGCAAAACAATATGACAAATAAATTTATTATAACATAATCTTCTACCAAGCAATAGAAAAAATCTATACCTAATAATAAAAGCAGTAAGGTTTCTTCCGGTCCGTTCGTCCGTCAGTATTTTACCTTTTTACCCTCCCACAGAATCTCATATTACAGCCAATTGCCATCATACCGCTTCGCTTCTTATTCCTCCTCTCGTCTCGAGCAGTCGCGCCTAGCCCTTTTGCCGGAGTCAACGATCCCCATCCCGCCGCCACCATCGATCTCCGGCGAGCGCGCCGCCTCCCTCATCCAGTGGGAGGAACAAAACCGCCCTCGGCAGATCCCTCCACACACGAGTTCCAGCCCGTCTCTCTACCGAGCCCCCGTCCCTGATGCCTTCCGATTTGAACCTTTTTCCGACCTGCTATTGTTCTTCGCCCTGACCCGCTCGCCGCCTTGGAGCCACAGCTTCTGTCACCACATCGTCCCCGAGGGAGGAGATCAAGCCGTACAGGCTCCCGGACCTATGCATCAGTCTGCCATTCCAAGATGAGGAGGAACGGCCGCCCGCTAGAGCACATGCGAACCCATTGAAGAGGAATCAACTGATTGCAGCGGCGCCCTCTCCTCAGCTGCAGCCTGGGCTTCTCTAAGGGAGCAACGCCGGTGTTAACAATCTTCTTCTTTGTCGTCTTGGGTGTGGGCACTGGGGTGGGCTGAGAGTTTCTAGCTTCTCGCTCTACATGGAAGCGGGAGCAGATATTCGCGATGGTTGAGCATGAGATGAAGCACTTGCACTGGGCCAATTTCAAAGATATGAAGCGCACGTACAAGCACGTTCCGCTCGCTCTTGTCCAAGTACCACACCATGCTCCGTCGTCATCCTTGACGACAGTTGCTTCCGCAGTTCGTTTGCAATGCTTTTAGCCGCTGGCAAATCAAGCTATGGAGTTAGGAATGCTTTTGGCGTTGCTTGCGTTTCTTCAGGCCATGGCGTCGCTACGATTGCTTGATTCAAATGCGGTTTGCTAGCTAGCTAGCTACGGCATACAACAAGCAGCAGAAGCTAACTCAATCGATATCTGAAACACGCACAGTGGTAACTGTTCTATGTTTTTATGTTCTGAATTTTTGTTTGTACAGGCTTCTGAATTTTTTGTTTAGGCAACTCTGAATCTTGGAAAAAGCTTCAACTCTGAACATGTATGCAGCCTCAACTTAGAAGAAATAGCACACAAATTGCAGGACTGAACCGTGGGAGGAAATCATGGTCAGATCTAAATATGCGTGCGCGAAAGCAATGGCATATTTGAGCACAAAACCGGTTTTGACATTCACGACACACACACATGATCTATTGTACTGTATGCCACGCGAAAATAAAGGATTCATATAGTTTAAAATGATGATGTATCAAGCAGATCGCCATATCGTGGAGAACGTTCCTCGCCGTTCCCGGAACTATCAAGTCCACCGCCGTCTCACCGTTCTACCGCCTTCAC
Source organism: Puccinellia tenuiflora (assembly GCA_012064385.1). Lineage (NCBI taxonomy): Eukaryota > Viridiplantae > Streptophyta > Magnoliopsida > Poales > Poaceae > Puccinellia > Puccinellia tenuiflora. The sequence continues at coordinate 121,254 of QRDG01000298.1, read as the reverse complement.
CGGAACTCCCTCCACACTCCTTGGCCTTGCATCAGAAACGTACTCATGATTATTGTTTTAACTACAACATTTGTAGTCATTAGTACTACATCAGGCCTGATGGTTTGATTTTACTATGGTGCAGTTGTCGATTTGTTTATTCGGTTTCAAACAAAGTATGTAATTAGGGAGTTACATTTCAAAATTGTTGTCCTTTAAATACACATAAACTTTCATCGTCAATAACTAGATTTGATAATATGGCTATCTATGCTTTCAAACTACACAATATTGTTTACGTGTTTTTGTTTCCAGATGACAATATGCTTGTATACTAACTTTTCTGATAATTTTTTAAAAAACTCAGTCCGTACCAAATAGTGCTAAAAGAAAACCAAGATATCAGATACTAATTTGATTTGATCAACCCGTAACAACGTTTAGGACTAAATGTGTGGAATAACCGTTGTTAATTGTCAATCAAATCGGCTGTAGTACTATGTTGTTGCTGACAAACATGTAACCAATGCCATCAATGCTTCTAAATAAGTAGATGAGGTCGGTGTCACAAATACATCCCAACCCTTTTGCTACAGATATAGGAGTTCCTTCCTTCTCCATACGCCGCTCCGGTAACGGCATGACAGGAAGAAACCCCGACGACTCACTCATGGTGTTAACATATTTAGGTTGATTCTTTTCTGGCATCTCAGTTGAGTATATTAAAAGAAATTAAGATGAAAGGGTGGCTAGGTTACGAGGGTCGATTGACTTTGGAGTAATATTTGATTTGGACCGACATTTTTTGTTTAAAAATTGGTTTTTTCTCTTCCGTTGCAACGCACGGGCACGTTTGCTAGTAATACATACAAGGGTAAAAGTAATTTTATTACCTCTCCCTTCTCCGCCATTAAATAGGCCCGGTGTTGAACATCGTAGTGATTATCTAGTAGCCACACCATCCTACATATTCGAAACAATAGGTTCAACACACTATGTTTAACGGAAAATAGTAACCATACCATCCTACTAGCCTAATGATATGGCCTAATTGAGAAGATAATTGAACGCTCCGGCCTAATGATATGCATTGCAACTATGCCATATTGTTGATGTTTTACAAACGATGAACAACAATCCTACGTTTTCCAACTATCACACTAACAAACTAACATCATCATAGTGAGGATTTCCATACAATCTGAAAAATTTACCAATACATACTATGCCTATCCTAATGCTAAACATATTACAAACATGTCATTCTTCCATAAAGACAATCAAATAGGCAATACATTTGCATCCAAATATACTAATTTCGGAGTGAAACATATAGATCAAATATTTGCAAATGAATTTGGGACTGAACCCATACCTTGCTCTTAGGGGTTCGGTGGGGAGGAGCTCGGTGTGGAGAGGTGGACGGGCGGAGGAGCTCTGTGGGGGGAGGAGCACGGACGGAGCAGCTCTGTGGGGGAACGTCCAATGACGGAGCAGCTCGGTGGGGGGTGAGGAGCACGAGCGGAGCAGCTCGGTGGGGAAGACGACCACGAGCGGAGCAGGAGCAGGAGCTCAGGGGAGGAGCTTGGTGGGGAGCAGCTCGGTGGGGGGGGGGGGGGGGGGGGGGAGGCGGTGGGGAGGAGGACCACGGGCCGGCGGCTGCGGCGGCGGCCGACCACGGGCCGGCGGCGGCGGCGGGGAGGAATACCACAACCCTAACGCGCCCGTGCTCCTCAGTGTGCGAAGTGGCCACTAGGGCCGGAGGTGGGCGTCGCGCGGCTTAAGGATGCGGAGCATAGCGCCTTCCGACAAGGCGCTACAAATGCGAAGCATAGCGCCTTTTACCAAGGCGCTACACTACCACGGGTGGGGGCCCCCGGCGCCACGCTGGCAGGATGTGTAGCGCCTCCCACGGAGGCGCTACACCGCATAGTATAGCGCCTGATTATAGGGCGCTACCCAAAAGGGTTATTTCGTGAAATAGTTTCAATCAATGTTTATTTCGTGAAATTGTTTGTCTTTGTGGTTATTTTCGGTCAATTTCACACATTTAGCACTGGCGAACATGTAATTTTGTTCGCCAGTGAGGGCCCGGCGGCTATAGCCATTTTCCTACTAGTGCAATGACAATGAAAAACGGATTGTCTTCAGCAAGAAGGGGTAAAAGTAGTTCCTCGTGGGTGAAAGGAGGTCGTCGTGGGCAAGATGATGATTGCCATTGACATCATCTAGAGTTTCTAGTTTGTTGATGATTAACTAATGGCTTTCCTTAAGATGCATAAAGTTTAGAGTTAAAACCAAGTTGAGAGATTGAAATTAATTTTATATATGTTTGAACATGGCTTTTGTCTTTTACATATATTATTGTCATTTTTTGATTGATAACTATCATCATTTTGAGAGATTAGATTATTATCATCATTTATATATGCAGCGATTCACCAAAAAATTGTTAAAAAATATATACTAGTATCATGTAATTGTGTGGCACGTCACTGTACTATTGAGTGAGTTATTGGAAGTGGTGGAGATGCTCTTGTAGCCAACACCCGCAATGATAGGCGGCCCTCATCACCGATTGTAGCAGTGTTTTGATGCAACATTTAGCTGAATAATTTTTTAAGTGAATTTTTCAAAAATAAACAAGCCTGTGTAAGGAACGTGGTTGCAGTAAATCACAAGTAGAGAACAAGAAACATTTACATTTGACTTTAGATGAAAGTGACAACAAAAATTACAGTCACAATGAATCAAAGCAATAATTTATACAAGCATGCACGCCCACTAGTCCAACAATAACCAATTAAAATTTATGTTCATCGACCAACGTCTGAATCCTGTTCCTCAATATGGTTTCTTGTTTACCCTCCGACAGTTCTTCCTGATCTCCCCGTCCCTTCCGGTTAGCGGGCCTATGTTTCCCATCTTAACCATCGACGCCGCGAAGTTTCTGAAGAAGTCCTTCTGGCTTCCGGAGAACCTGCGAACTATCGGCGCGGTGGTCGCCGCCGCGACGGGATCGGACAACATCACTTGGTCCGACGGGAGCTGAGCCCGGCCCTGCAGGAGGTTGCCGTAGTACTTGTTGTCGAAGACGTCGGGAGTCACTCCGTCGAGGTTCACCAGCGCCCCCTCGTCCTGTCCGGCCGTACAGTTCCGCCGCGTGAACTGACACTGCGCCCGCCCGAAGGTGTGCGCTCCCTGGAGCGCGACGAGGTCGGTGTCGTCCAGGCCCAGGTTCCTGAACTTCTCCTGGAGCGTCTCCAGGGAGTCGAAAGGGCTCGGGAGATTGTTGGCGCTCTCGATGTTGGTCGCCGTGCCGTCGCGGCGGCCTAGAGGCACGGTCCAGTACGGCCCTCCGGCCAGCTCGACGGAGATCTCGGCGGCGAGGGTGAGGATGTCGGTGCAGGAGACGATGCCGGGGCAAGCATTCTCCAGCGCCCGCTTGATGTCGTCGACCACGCCGAACCCGCGCGCCGACCTGTCGTTGGCCGGGACCGTCTTCTCGCTCACGATCCCCATGGAGACGTCGTCGTCGAGCAGAAGCGAGCCGTCGCAACCCTGGACGAATTAAAGCGTGCGGTCAAAGACCGATGAGATGATGCTTACACCGTAGCGTACTGTCGTGATCAGTTGGTTTTGTGAACTCACGTTGACGAAGCAGTCGTGGAAGTGGAGGCGGATGAGGCTGGCCGGGATGCGCTCGTCGGCGACCCGGGCGTCCTGGACGACGCGCCGGACGATGTCCCGTGTACCGGAGCATGAGTCGTCGTAGAAGGACGGGCTCAGCCCGGCAGCGTGAGCGGCGTGGCTCAGCACTAGGACCAGTGCTGCTGTGAACAAGAGGCTGCAGCAAGCAGCCGACGACGAGCTAGAAGAAGCGGCCATGTGCACTGCTAGACTTCCACAAGGAGAAACACCTGCTGCTGCTCTGGTAGCTGCTGATGGATATGATGTGAGGGAAACGGGGATGATATGGAAGCTATTTGTAGTCTTGATCGTTAGCATATGGCCGGTGTTGACCTTTTTTGGTAGGATTTTGTGGAAGCGTGTTTGACATGTTCCGCATGCCTGCGGTTGTCAACTTGGGAATTGGCGCTGTCGTTGCCCGGCCGCCGCAGCATTGCTTCGAGCTTCCTCTGCGTACGCTGCTGCTCATGTCATTTAATCCATATTTTTATATGATGATTAGCGAGGAGGAACAGGTCGTCCTGACGAAATTGTCTTATGCTTAGCTTAGCGAGAAGAAGTTGGTACTTGGTGGTGGCTAGTTGGCCGTACAGGAAAATGTGACGACAGATTGACGTGCCAGGAAACAGCTGAGGGACCGGATCAGCTGCGGCCGAATCCAACCGTGTGATCTTTGCATTTCTTTCTACCGTCATCACGCGCTCACCCTGGAGATATAGTCCTACGAGTGCGCCTAGCGATTTTACACAGCCCACCCATTGGTGCTAAAAAAAATTGCACGGGGTGCTCAGTGTTTTTAATAAACGGGTACTGCAAGGCACAGGCGCCGTGTGCTCTCTCCCGCGCGAAAGAAGTATTAGCGTGACTTCTTTTAAACTTTTACTTATGCAGAAGCAAGTTTCTGAATTTCGGTGGAGAGAAATTGTTGTGGATAGAAGCTCCCAGAAACTGTCTGGAGAGTTGTTTTGGGTTTCTGAAGATTTGGCTTATTTGATATGATGAGTTGTGAAATGTCTGTTATGCCCTTGGATTTATTTTTTGCACTTAATAAAACAATATATAGCAACATATGCTAGGTTTTAGTAGATATGAAATAAAAATAATATGAAAAGGTCATAATAATTTCGAAATTACAATAGAAATTACAACATTAGTATTAACATCTATGAACATACAGAGCACATACACATTTACTAAACTATCAGCACCTAAATATCCAGTACTAAAATTGAACTTGCAGACCAACACATCCAATACTAAAATCTAAATATTTACCACTAACTAGCATATCATTGGAAGACTTCTGAAAAGAGTTTCACGAATTACACCGCCTGGAACACCACAGTGCTATGGTGTGTTTGCACATCGTAGTCATACTCTATTTTGATAGTGTATGATAAATAATATCTCTTATCAAATTATTGTTATCATTTGAGTTATGTGTTAGAATAAAAAAACATTCACTTTCTGGAAACCATCTAAATCCGTGGAGACAATACCATATGAGTTATGGCATGGCTTTTGGCCTAGATTGTCGTTACTGAAATTTAGTGTTTCGATAAGTTCGAACCTAAAGCGGATAGATTCATCTTTGTAGAGTACCCAAGGATTTGATTGGATACATCTTTCACGACAAAGGCAATTTATTGCTGGATCGTACCTTACTCAAGAAGTTGTATCTTGACAGGGGTATAAGTGAGAGAAAAAGTAGAGTAAGACAAAGTTAATGAACTTCCCTTCCGGACATCGGAGTGACGCAACGGAAGTTGTTTCGGAACCGTCCTCTGGAAGAAGCTAGTGATAATGATCATGAAGCTCTGATCTAAGCTCATACTAAGATCGTAGGTGTACAAGAATGTGTTCCGGCAATCTTGTTATGATCGTCATGTTGGTGAAACATGACAAACCTACAGACTGCAAAGAAGCGATGGTGGACACAAGTCCAAGAAATGGCTATGAGCCATACATGATCCGAGATAGAATCCATGTATGTTTACCAAGTGGTGACTTGGGAAAATCTTCTGGATGGCCTGCATGCCGTCGAAGAGCGAATGGATACTATAAAATAGACGTTAACGGAATGGCAGCCATTCTATAAAGTTCGATTTGTGACGAAACGGTTTCGACAAATTCAAAGAGTTGACCACAACGAGATTCTATCTCAGGTGGCGAAACTTAAGTCTATTTAGGATTCTCTTAGCAACTACTACAATTTCAAGTTGGGAAATTGATAGATGGAAGAAACCGTGCTCCCTAATGGCAACATTAAGGAAGAGTTGTAGAGTTGTAGCTGTACAACAAGTAGTTTTTTCCTAAAGGATGCTAGACATGTATGCAAACTTCAGCTGTCCATTCATGGCTGAAGAAAGCATATCGGAACTGGAATCTTCAATTTGATAGTGTGATTAAAGGATTTTGGAGGTGTCCAAAATGGTTGAAGAGACCTGTATTTACAAGAAAGTGAGTGGGAGTTAAATAGCTTTTTGAACTCATATGTGAATGGCATATTTGAGTGGGAGCTAAGAAAAATTCCCTCGTCTTATATGTGATGCACCTAAAATGCATCTACTTTTCCAATCACTTTGCCTCATAATTTGCTCCGGAATCTTCCCATATTTGAATAAAACTGCTGAATCTGACGCTGTTTTTAGCAAAGTCTCCTTTCTGGTTGTTTTTGCAGGAATTTAAATCGGAGAAAAATACCACGCCATTTTTTATGGAAAAGAAGGACATCGTGCGAACAATGGACACGAGGAAGCGTCCGAGGCCCAAAAGAGTGGGCCCCACGCGGCCAGATTCCTTGGCCGCATGGGCCCACCTATCTGGAGCCTCGGGCACCTCCTCTCCTTCGGCTTCGGCGTACCCCTTCATATGTACGAAAAAGTGGCTGCCCTAGGAGGAGAGGTCGATTCACGAAACAGAGCGCCGCCGCCACCACGATCTTCGTTCTTGGAGTCAGATTGATCCAGGATTTCTCCCCCGGAGGAGGGATCCGGAGGCGGTCTTCATCGCCTTCATCTCTATCGACCATGAGCTTCTTCACCATCACCATGTGTGAGTAGTCCGCTGTAGGCACATGAGGTGGATGGGGATTGGATGAGATTGATCATGTAATGATACACGTTGTCTGAGATCTTAGGGGTTTATCTTGAGGATATTTTTGTATTGTGTTGATGCACTTATGCTATGTTTAATGCTTGCTACTAGGACCCGAGTGGCATGATTTCAGTACTGAACTTATTTTGCCCCATCATATAATTGAGTTTGGTATTTATCTGCAAAGTGTATTGCCTGCTATTATGTTGAACCTGCGAACCCTAAAAGTCACATATAGGGAAAACAAGGGGGAGATGTTTTTATTTTGAGGATTCTATGTGTTCATGAAGTGTTAATGTGTTGTTCCGGGCTATTCGAAAGGGTAGACCTTAATTACCTGTAGTTCCAAGTTGGCCCCGGTGAAATGGGCAGGTAGGACAATAGATGTTGTGCAAATTCTCTTGGTTAGTACGCACAACTATTTACGGAACACATACCTACATATATCGGAGTTAGAGATAAGTCCCATTGTTATTTGTTTCTTATTATATGATCAATCTTATTCATGCAACACCCCGCTATCACCTCATGCCTACGTTTTAAATCTCTGAGTTACACTTTCACTTTTCCGGTGAAAACTGGGAAACCCTTGTTTACTACTGCTGTTTTATTTTGCTTGCTTGAATCCTCCTACTGCCATAACTATCACTGCTGCAAGTTTATTGATATACAGGTGTGGTTGAGAGTGACGCCTCAATTGCTAAAGTCTTATTGGTATTCTTGTGTTCCCCTTGAGTCGAACTATAAATTTGGGTAATACTTCCCAACGAAGATTTCAACGATCCCCTATACTTGTGGGCATCCATATGCGAATGGCATATTTGAGTGGGAGTTAGGTATCATTCATAGTTTTATATGTGGTGACATATTGGGGATGATACAGATCCTCTATTAAAGTATAAATGATTATTTGAGTGAATAAATTCTATATGAATGAAGTTAAGAGTATTAGGCATTGGATCTATAGTGTATATACATCAAGAAGCCTAATAACATTAGGTCAGAATATTTTCCTAGAATAAATTCTGAAAGGTGTTCAGAATGGAACAAGCGAAGAAGGAGTTCTTGCTTGTGTGACTAGGCAAAATATTGATTTTATCTCGGCATGTCAGCAATAACTAAATGAAAAAGTCTGTCTGACATCATCTATGCCTTATCCATAGATTTTGCCATGTTTATTGTGCTGAATGCTCGATCTGGGTGACCCTAGTTCTTGGTTGAAGAACATGTTCTAGAGCGATCCCTGGATGGATCGATGAACAAATGTTAATATATCTTTCAGTGTCTAGAGAGAACTGAAGATTGGTTTTCTGGTCTGTGGTAAGAGTGTAGACAACTTGCCGTAAAGAGTTACGATACCGTAAAGAATTACGATGCCGTAAAGAGTTACGATGATGCAAGTTATAACACTACGGCTAGAAATCTCATACAGGAGAAGTCTGTTGTCTGAGATAGAACATGGTTAGTTTGCGAAGTTGCATATGATTGCATTGCTGCACAATCTACATAGGTATAGGAGTATATGGCTGTTTTGGAAGCGGCAAGCATGATTGGACTGAGCGGGTTTTTCCGAGCATGTATGGTTTCCCTTAATAGATCTCTTAGACTTTTAAGGCCCATGCTACGTGAAGATTCGAGTCTCACTCCATCGCCGAAACATATATTTCGCCGTTATCATAAGATACGGAAAGATGTCAAGCTAGGTGACATAAAATTTTGCAAAGTACATACAGATCTCAATGGGTCTGATCTGTTGACTAAACGGTCTCCACGGGCAATGCGTAATCTAATCACCAGGAGGCTAATGGTGTTAGATCAAGTGCAAACTAGATTATTTGGACTCTAGTGCAAGTGGGAGACTGTAGGAGTTATGCCCTACTGGCAAATAATAAAGGAGTTTTATCAGCATAACTCATATATGTTCATAATAAGTTTTATACCATGCTATAACTGTATTAAGCGGAAACATTAATACAAGTGTGGTATATAAACAACCAGGTCCCTAGTAGCCTCTACTTGACTAGTCCATTGGTCAACAGATGATCAAGGTTTCCTGATCATGGACATTTATGTCAATTGACAATGGAGTCGTGTCATTGGGGAATGACATGATGGACACCACCCAATGTAAGTTAAACGCAATAAGATCTGTCACGAATATCGGCATTGCGATAACTTAAAATATACATAGTAGTAACCAAGTCCTTAGACTGTGAGATCATATTTAATCACTGTTTCGGAGGGAAGCTTTGACTGCATCAACCGTCACACCGTAACAGGGTGATCATAAAGGTGTCTATCAGGTTTCCTGAAGGAATACGTTGGGATTTATCCATCCGCGTGACGGAAAGATATCACTGGGCCCACTCGGTGATATTACATCAAGTCTTGCAAGCTTGTGACCAGGTCACGGAGATGTAATATCATGGAGACGAGTAAATAAGTTTTGTCGGGAAACGAGATGGGGATCTCGGACAAACTTGATATCATGTGACAAAATGAATGGTGAACAACAATAAGGTTCAAGCGACAAAGAACTTCGTGGAACGCACAGGGGCCATCATGGGTTTCCAGATCCCGCTGTTGGTCATTGATCGGAGAGGAGTCTCGATCATGTCCGGAGTGATCCCGAACCGTAGGGTGGCACGCTTAAGGGTAGACGACGCTTAGGAATAGTTTCGGTACCGAAGAAATAAGAGAGACAAACTCCGGAATGGTTCCGGGAATTATCCGGTGGTGATCGGAGAGGTTCCGAAGTGTTTCAGAATGAGAGAGAATTATCCGATGCTGATTGGAGGGGTTTCGACGGTGTGTCGGAATTAAGGGAGAAGTGTCCGATGGAGATCGGAGGGCAACGAAAGGAGTTTCGGAGCAAGAAGAATGAAATAATATGTATTTATTATTAATTAGGGGAATTAATATTTAAATATATTTTTGTGTTCCCCTTGAGTCGAACTATAAATTTGGGTAATACTTCCAAACGAAGATTTCAACGATCCCCTATACTTGTGGGCATCAAGAAGTTTTCTGGCGCCGTTGCTGGGGAAGCTAGCTTTATTGGTAAGACAACTTGTTATCATTTATTTGCTGCATTTGCTTGTTCCCAACCATGGGAAAGGAGAAGAACACTCCGAAGGAAGTAAGGCCTTCCACTACTCGAGGAGGTACGGACTTGCCAAGTAGGCCAAACTTTTCACCTAATGCTACTTCTGCTATTGTTGCTAAAAAGAAAGGTAAAAATATATCTAGTTCACCATTGTCTAAAATGTCTACTAGTACTGAAAATGATTTAATATGTGGTAGCGTAGACAAAGAAGTGACACCTGAAACTCCTGAAACATCTGAGATAATTGAGACACCTGAAATTCCTAAATCTTCTATTATTGGAAATGTGGAGTCTGAGTTAGAAGATAATGAATATTCTGATGATGAGCATGAAACTTCTTCTAAGGAAGAAGATGCATTTACTATGGCTTTTATGGATTCGAATTTTGATAAATTGGAAAAACTTGATAGCTATGCAAATTCTCCTCTTGATGATTATGTCACATGTCATACGTATCTATAATTTTTGAGTGATCCATGCTAGTGTTGTGATATTGTCACATGTTTTTACTATCATTTATATCATTTTTATGCATTTTGTCGGACTAACCTATTGACAAGATGCCAAGTGCCAGTTCCCTGTTTTTGTTGTCTTTTTGTTTCAGAAATTTACTTCTGGAAATATTCTCGGAATTGGACGAAAATTTACGGGGATTATTTTTACGCCAAGACGAAGACGGAGTTCGAAGGGCAGCCTCGGAGGCAACCCACAGGGCACATGCGGGTAGCTGCTACGGCCTGGGGGCACCCGCGGGTGGGGCCCTCCCCTGCCCTGTGGGCACCTCCTCGCCCCCCTCCGAATCCTATACAATCACAATTAACCTAAAAACGTTGAGGCGGCGATTATTTTCCTGAAACTCGACCCCGACGCACCTTCACCGAAAACCCTAGTTCGGGGTCCAATCTGAAGCTGATCCCGGCACTCTGCCGGAGGGGAGATCGATCCCGGAGGGCTCTTCATCGACATGCCTTCCTCCGGGATGATTTGTGAGTAGTCTCACCTTGGACCACGGGTCCATGGCAGTAGCTAGATGGTAGTCTCTCTCTCTTGTGCTTCATGTCTTATGATCTTGTGAGCTGACTAACATGATCAAGATCGATTATTGTAATGCTATATGATGTGTTTGCTGGGATCCGATGGATTATGAAGTTATGTTCAGATTGTGCATGATTCTTATATGAGTAATTTATGTTCTTGCATGCTCTCCGATGTGCGTAGTTACTTTGGCCAAGTGATTGTGTGTATCTCCAAGAGAGGGTATTTATGCTAGATAGTGGGTTCATGCCCCCTTTTGTTCCTGGGCACGAGTGACAGAAACGTCTAAGGGCGAGGGTGTGGTGTTGCTACTAAGGGTAAAACAGCAGTGTTAATGTATATTTTGATATTACTATTGCTTACTTCATGCACTTTACTTAATGCAATTGTCAGTTGCTTGCAACTTAATACCGTTGGGTGACAGGCTGGATAGCGATCCACGGTGGACTATTTAGACAAAGACGCAGTTGGACTCAACGGTCTTTGTTCCTTGTTGTGATGCCTCCATAAATATTATCATGTCCTTTTTGTCATAGCTAAATTGGGTTTGTGTCATGATCTTGTCAATTGCCTAGTTGTAATTTGTTCACCCATCACATGCATATTTTATTTACTTGAGAGACTCCACTAGTAAACCCATGGCCCCCGGTCCATCTTTTTACATTATTTTCAACCTCATTTACTGGCTTTTAATCATCATTACTCCTCTGGTCACTTTTCATATTTTATCTATTTCATCATACAATTAACCGCTTTGTGTTCTGCGAGACCGGAGAGATTGACAACCTCTCCGCCGTTGGGGGCAAGTTATTTGGTTGAGTGTGTGCAGGTCCACATCTGTTGAAGGTTAAGCGCCAGAGAGCTTCAACATTCACCTCGTTGTTGATTTCAAAGTCCTACTGGTTCGATAAACCTCGGTTCTTTAATTGAGGGAAAACTGCTACTAGCTACAATTCCGCCTTCGCTTGGGGAACCACCCAACTTATTAATATCCACCATCGGTTACTAAGAAAACAAATGCTCCAGCTATTAAAATTAAAGACAAAGATTATGAGTTTAGTGTTAATCCTGAAATAATTGAAAAAGCTGAGAAGTTTAAGTTTGATGGGAGAGATAATGAATTTCCTTTTGAACACTTTGCTGTTTTGCATGATTTGTCGGTGTTATTTGGTAAAGATGAAATCCACCAACGTTACTATTTCTTAAAGTTGTTTCCTTTTACCTTGGGAGGAAATGCTAAAATTTGGTATAATCATCTAGAACCTGGATCTATTACTAGCAAAGAGGAATGCTTGCAGGTATTCTATAATAAATATTTCCCTGCTGATAAGATCCACGGTTTAATTATTGAGATTAGCAAATTTTCACGGAAAGAGAAGGAGGATTTACCCCAAGCTTGGGGGAGGTACAGTAAGATGGTTAGGAAATGTCCTACCCATGGCTTCAAGAGTAATGAAATCCTTGATATATTTTACAATGGACTAACTGAAAATACTAGAGGCTATCTTGATAGTATTGCTGGTAATGTTTTCAGGGAAAGGACCGTTGATGAAGCTACTGAGTTATTGGAAACTATCTCCAGAAATTATGAAGATTGGAATATTGAAGAGTTTGATGGAAGAGAGATATTCTCGGAGAAGAAAGGAGGCATTCTTGAATTAAATGAAGAAGGAATGAAAGGAGCTTCCAAGGATATGAAAGAGAAGGGAATTAAAACCTCTCATCTCTAGCAATTATCTGAATTGGGTGTTAAACTTCCTACTGATCAACCTTGCTTCCCTATTCAAGTTAATGTTGTAAGATCTATGGAAGGTAATGAAAAGGTAACACCTCATGTTGAAGTATCTTATGTTAGTGGTTTTGCTTATCATAATAATCCTGAAGAGCATGATATTAGAATGAGAATTATGGAAAACTCTCATAAGATTAAATTTTTCTTCGGGAAAATTTAAATGCTAGTGTGGGAGAGGTTAGAAGAATTGTTAAACACTGTGAAATGATGAATAATCAAGTTGAACAAATGGTTTCTCTTCAAAATCAATTATATGAAAATCTTATTGAGAAGAAACAGGTTTGTGGAGTTAATACTAGAGGTGGTGCAAGTACTCAGGATCCTGACTATCCTGAAAACCATCCCAAGAGGAAAGAGCAAGAGGCTCTCAAAAAGAAATCTTCTGCAGGAAAATCTCCCAATGAAAACAAAGATAATGACAATTCTCAAGAACAAGACAAGGATATTTCTATTTCTGATGCTGAGACTGAAGATGATAATTTTGTAGAAGAAGAATCATCTCCACTTGATGAAGAACAACAAGAAGAAGAAAATAATGAAGAACCTGAACCTACTGAGAAACAAGACCCTCAACCATCTATTGAGAAGAAGAAAAGAAGAAGCATCCAAATCAACAAAAAGGTAAAGAGAGGGATCCATGGGTGCAAAGACCCATACCATATCCCTAAGAGGTAATGAAATCTTTGGATGATGCTAGATTTGAGAAATTTCTTGAATTAATTAAAACATTATATCTACAAATTCCTCTTGTTGATGCTATTAAAATTCCTCCATATTCAAAATATATGAAAGATATTGTCACTAATAAAAGGAAGATACCTAATGAAGAAATTACTGCTATGCTTGCTAATTATTCATTTGAAGGGAAATTGCCTGAAAAGCGTGGAGATCCCAGTATTCCAACTATTTATTGTCATATTAAATAAACCTATGTGAAATATGCCTTATGTGATTTAGGAGCTGGTGTTAGTGTTATTCCTTTTTCTTTGTATAAGAAACTTAACCTAAACAAATTGGTTCCAACTGAAGTTTCACTGCAAATGGCTGACAAATCAACTGCTGTGCCCATAGGTATATGTGAGGATGTTCCCATCTCTATTGCTAATGTTTTAATACCTACAGACTTTGTCATATTAGAAATGCCTGAGGATGATTATCTATTATTCTTGGAAGGCCTTTTTTAAACACTGCATGAGCTATGATAAATTGCACTGAGAGCAAAGTGACATTTAATGTCAAAGGAAATGAGCATACTATTTATTTTCCCAAGAAGAATCCTGTCACAATAAACAAGAGTGTGAATTCTATTCAAAGAAATACTATTATGATTGGAAGCTTTGAATTTGCACTACCACCTCCTGCACCAAAATATGCTACCATGATGATTGGAACTATTCCGATCAAATATGAGGTAACTTGAATTTCTTCTTTATATATAAAATAAGAATCATGTATTATATCTTTTACATATTATTAATGAGACTTGATCAACCTCATTACTAATGTGGAAATGATGAAAACTTGATTCCCATAAAAATTTGTATTGCATTTTAATTTTAATTATCCTAGAATTTTAGAGTATATGCATAAACATAATTATTTTAGAGTTCAGAATATGAAGTTTGAAAAAATTCTCTTCAGAAAATTTTCTCAAAAAATTCCAGAAAAATTTGGAGGTAACTTATTTTACCAGGGAGACCAATAGCCAAAGTGGGACACTAGGAGGCCACCAGGGACCAAAAGAGAGTGTCCCACGCGGCCAGATTCCTTGTCCATGTGGGACCCACTAAATTGGCCCCCAGGGGGAGTTAGGTGAGTGATTTGTGCCCATCTCCTTCCCCTCGACAGAAAACCAGCCCCAGGTATTTTCCCAAAATTTTCCCGAGCTCGTTCTTCCTGGTATCCTTCGATCTCCAAGTTTAGGGCAGATTTTCCAAATCTGTTTGGTAGGATTGCTCCTTGGTATGTGACTCCTCCACCCATCCAATTACTTTTTATTCTTATACTTTATGTATGAAGTATTTTGCTGCACTAGATGTCACCTAATATGCTTGACAAATCCATGGATTTGAGTTTTCTAGTTGATATTGATGCATGATATTGATGTGGAGACTAGTTATGGATGGCTCAATGTTGTTTTAGGGTGTTACATCTTAATTTTGTTGAATATTATTTTTGTACAGCAAGGTTTCATCATGAACAAGGGTAAGGGATTGCTTGGGATGACATCAAGACCAAGGAGAAGATTATCTAGAGTCTCCGAGAATTATGATGACAACCATCTTTGGGAGGATGGTGCAGCATATGCAGGGGAGAGGCTTCAGATTCATGCAACCAAATGGCAAGACCCCGTTGTTCTTGATCATTGGGGGATAAAGGATGACTTCAACGCCTTCGCTGCTGCAGCAGGCTTACTCGAGTTTTCCCGTCATCCACGGGAGACATACGAGGAAATCTCGCGAGAATTCCTTTCTACATTCCGGTTTGAGGGCCCCGACAACTACAAACACCGTAAGAAGAGTAAGCCACCGCCTCCCACCTTTGTCATAAAATTTACTATGAGAGGGCAAGGCCTTGTTATGTCATTAGATGAGTTCTGCAAAGCTATTCGCGTAGAGAACACGGGTAGTTGGGATGAAACCCGTGCTGATTCTAATCAAGAACTTGTTGCTTTCTGGCGTAGTATTTCTGTGAATGTTCCTAAGAGACTTAATAGGGGTAAATTCACTCACATACAGCACCCCGGTTCACTACTAGGGAAAACGCTAGCGGAGGCGCACCACTTTGCCCATCCGAGGCGCATATCATATGCGCCTCTATGTCCACGCCTCTGGTATTTTTACCGGAGGCGCATATGATATGCGCCTCGGGTATTTGCCTTATGCGAGGCGCATATCAATATGCGCCTCCTATAAGTATATCGGAGGCGCATACTGATATGCGCCTCGCCTGTTCAGATTAGCAGAGGCGCATACAGGGTGCGCCTCGCATAGCTGAGTGATGCGCCTCGCATATAGGTGGCATATGCGCCTCCTATGACCTCCAATATGCGCCTCTGATATTATTTTCGAAATTAAAAATAAAATACCTGTATACTGTACAGTATACAGGTATTCAGCAGTATATTCACAGTATATTCACAGTATATTCACAGATTTATATAAAAGGGTCCAATGGACCAAAATATGGATAAAAACCAACACATCCATCAAATAGTAGATCATCACACAAATAGTTGTCAAAGTAGATCAATCATCATCACACAAGTATCACATATCCATCACATTACAAGTGCCATGTCCACATATCTCTCGAGACCGAGTACATGATTTTCACCATCTCATTACAATAACATTGAAACTAGTAGGCAAGGTAGAGAATACCACCAACCACCAAGAGCAAGGTGATGGTGATGACGATGACGAAGTTCCTCACCCGGTTCTTCTCCCTCCGGTGTTGTCTCCACATAGCTTCCGCCACCGCTCTACTCTCATAGCCTTGGTAGAGGTTGCCCGGGAACCCGTTCACTTGGTTGTGGCAGTGTTTCCACTCGTCGTACACTCCTGGAACAGCACCTATGTAAACAACATAGCACTTCTTCGCCATCTCCTACACACACACAAGAAAGATGATATTAGTTATGTCAGTGGGAAACAATAGCTAGCAGTTCACAAGATAGAATCATGCATATATATGGTGCAACAACATGTAAGAGACCACGTTCTAATCATCGGGTTTCAAAGAAAGACCCGAAAAAAAAGACACACACACACACTTGTCAATAAAAGAGGCAACTCGAAGAGAAGACAAAGAAAGCAACCCAAGAATGACTTGGATTCGTGCCTCATAGTTTGGTTGGGCACGGAAAATGACCAGACTCGCTATTCGATCTTGTGCAGCAAGTAGAGTATATGCCCAAATTACTAGTCTAGTTGCCACACAAGATCGAACAGCGAGCCTAGTCACACACATAGTGCCACAACACGTTCTAATCATCGGCACTTGTTATCAAGAAAAGAGCCAACTCAAAAAATAGAGCATGCCTCATATATACTTAGGTTGGACACGGAAATGACAATGCCGCTGACGGATCTGGTGTGCCAAGTTAGATGCACAACGACTCGTGTTTGTACATATCACAAGGCACACCAGATCATCAGGGTATAATCACACACATTGTGCCACAACGCGTTTTAATCATCGGCATTTTAAAAAGCAAACGACGGCAACTAACGAATAAAAAGCAACATGACCAAGGCATTAAAATAATTCATAACACACAAATAACTAGATAGCGTCGCTCACAATCAGGTTTCAATGGTTTGACGAAACACACTAGAGTTTGCTAGGCAAGTAAACATAGGGATAGGGTTTACAACACACAAGGACATCATGGATATAGTTCGGAACTAACAGCTAGCTAGCTAGGTAAACATCATGGCATCATCAAGACTTCTTCGAGGGGACATTGATGAAGCCCGACCGATTCTTCGCCATCTGCATGAATGACCTGCCGTCGCCCTGCCGCGCTAACTCTGCGTCTATCTCCTTGTTGGGCGGTGTATAGGCGATACTGAAGGCGCCCCCGCCTCATGACTTCCCGGTGCACGATTGTCGCGAGCTCCTCCTGGATGTTGAAGAAGTTCTGCCTGAGGTTGCGATCCTGTATTTCTGCAAGATCTTCAGCCCACCTCTTGAGGTCAGATGGCAGCGTGCGGTTCTCCTGTTCCTGGAAGAACGCCTTCATGTGGTGGATGACGTAGAAGGCATCCTTCTCGCTGCCAAGCGGCTGCTTGACGCAGGGGAACTGCATCGTGTGGCGGAACACGTGCGCGCCGAACTTCAGACGTGGTGTTCTTGGTTTGACGCCTCCCGCTGTGACGTAGCCGGTGAGAGCACCATCAAGAATTCTCCTGATAGTGGAGTAGTCCTTCCGGATAGCACTGTTAGAGTCGAGGTACATGGCTGTTGAGTCTTTCACGTCTAAGTATATGAGCACGCAGCCTGTCCGATCACCGGCCGTGATGGGATGGTAGGGAAGGAGAATCACATCCTTGTCTGAGTATTGTTCCATGAAGGCTGAGAGGTAGTCGGACGCCAGCGCGATGTTGTCCTCAGATCTCAGGAAGGCGTCACGCATGAAGAAGGGGTCCACTATCTGGATGCCGGGGATGTTGTCTCGTATGATCTGCATGGCCATATTCAGGGAGAACAGCCGGACCAGGGTATCATGCAGCCGGAACCCGTTCAACATGTCGAAGATGTCGGTATGCCGCACGTAGAAGATATCCCCGGGGGGTACACTGACGAGGCACGGCACATCAGAAGGCACCTTAGCCCTGTAAACCATGTACGACTGATCGTTCTCTCGAAGGCGGCGCTCCTCGACATGTAGACAGCTATGATGAAGATTGCGCATATGCGGGCCTGCGACGTCGAGCATCGATGGAGGCATCATCGGCGTACCAGCCACGTGATGCTTACTCCTGGAAGCTTCTCCCACAGGGCCGTCCTTAGCCCGGTAAACAGGAATTTGTTCCTGGCCCCGGTCACCCTTAGCCTTCCTTTTGCGACCACCTTGCTTCTTGCCCTTCACGGTGTTGGGCACGGCGGCCACGTTCACCTCACCGACTGCCTTCTTGAGGGTGCTCATAGGAACTGCTGGCCTCGGAGGCTCGGTGAAGGGGGCGGGTGGCGGCGTCTCCTGACTATTTTGGAAGAGACGCACCTGGCAAGGGGGTTTCGCCGGTGCTGGTTGGGTCTCGGCAACTTGATCATGCATGCCTGATAGTGCCGGCTCATAATAATCTGAAAACCTTGTGTTAACGAACTGGTCGCCGAAGTACGGGTCAATGTCTCCATCGTCGGGATCCTGTGCCATGTTGTCCAAGTCCGCCATCTCAAAGTCTTCATCAGGTTGTGCTTGATGTGCTGCCTCATCATGTGGTGGACGTGTTGCCTCTGGGGTGATGTTGTGCTGGTCCTCCGTCCCCAAACGGATCTGGCTCTTCGGCCATTGGAACATGTAGCCGAAGGCGGTACTGAGGACCGCCGGCGGGTCATCATCGTCCCATCCAGCCGGTTGAGAGGGAGGCTCCACTTGCTCGTAGCCCGGAAGCACCATAGTGTATTTGACCCTCATATTGCCGAGGTCCATTGTGCCATTGTGCCATGCGCGGCTCTCCGGCTGAACGATACTACCCTTGGCAACATCCTTCAACTGGCCGCCCACCCAGTGCATTAGGGTGCAAGGAGTGTCTTCCTGCGAAAGACATGTAGGCGGGGCGTCAGTAAAACGGATATCAAGTCATTAGTCGGTCATGTGGTTGAGACTCTCCCAGCTAATTAATTAGTTACCTTGAGGGCGTCGAACTCGACCAATGTCGAGGCGCCGCCGACGACAGGCTTGTTGGGCGCGCAAGTGGCGGCTGAGTGGCTGCCTGATGCCACGGCGGTGCGGGCCGGCAAGTTAAGCTCCGGAGCTGGAGGAGTCAGAAGCGCCTCCGGCCGCGCCACATTTTCCGATTGGGCGCTGTCGACGTTGGCAACCGGTGGCGGCCCCCGTCTACCACCCTTCTCCCACTTGATGTACTTCTCCATGTAGACGGGAAGGATGGTGTTGAGCTTCTCGTTCACTTGTGACTGGACTTGTGTCTGGACTTGTGAGACTCGTTCTTGGAACTTTGTCTCGGCAGCCGACACAGCCTGGTTCACGGCTTGTTGGACTATAGAGGGAATGGCGTCCACCCGTTCCCTTAGGTTTTTCACATCGGCCTTGGATCCCTTCCGCTCTTGGCCATAGTACTCGGACCATGTAAGGCCGCCATAGCCCACCACACGACCAGCCAACGACGGGGCCGCTAGGGGATCGACATTCTTGGTCTTATTCAGCGCCCTGTTAAAAGTGTTGTCCCACTTGGCGACGGGCGTCGACCGGCCCTGGGATGAGGAGCTCCTACACTCCACTTCCTACGCACAAGGAACACGAAGCATTTGATCAGAAAACTAGACTTCATTGATTAATCGTGAACGCAATCAATTAATCGACTTGCATGCAAACTACTTACATAGTTACTCATGAAGTCTTTCACCTTCGAAGAGAAGGGACCGGCGGGCTCCGAGGAATACTCAGCGGACCCTCTCGGCTTTTTAAACCGGGCCCTTACAAAGTTCTTTGCCTGCTCCTCCTTTATGTCGTCAAAGGGAGGTGTCTCCACCCTTTCACGAGCAGCGGCGTCCTCCTTGTCCCATTTGGGCTTCGCGGCTCTATAACCGCCGGAGCCGAGATGGTGGGTACCAATGTTCAGGGCTCTCAACTCCTTGCCCCTCAAACGTTTGGCCTTGCCCACGGCGGAGTTACATCTGGCCTTGAACAGATTGTAGTCTTCTTCCTTGACCAGAGGCTCCTTCTTGATGAGCTCCGAGTAACTTAGCTTGTCCTCGACAATCAGCTTCTTCACCCGGGCCTTCCAATTCGACAAGGCCTTCGTGAACTTCCTAATGACGTACTTGTTCACCGGATTCCCTTTGAGTTTGTCATTGTTGTACTGCTCTGCCCCATTTTCATCACACGGGAACACATATCTTTGGTGCAGCTTCCGGAAGAGCTGAATCAGGAAACCCCTGTTCTCTTCGCCCTTCAGGTTCTCCGTGTTGATGGTGACGGTGTTTCGGAGGATTGCAGTGAGTTGGTTTACGTAACCCGTGACAAACTCCTCCGGCTCCTGAGGCGCCCCTATAGCGTTCACTCTTGTGAAGATGGACCTTTTGGTGGTGTCGACCATGATGGGGGTCCGATTCTTCCGGGCCTTCTTCGGTTTCGGTTGGCTACCACCGTCCGTAGTAGCTTCACCGCCGCCATCCGTGTTAGTGGCGTCGCCATCATCGTTCCCGGTCTCCTCAATACCATCGGAAGACGAGGTATCCTCGTCGTCCTCCATCTCGTCGTCCGGCGGAATGAATTCCGGGTCCTCTTGGGATTCCAGTTCCGCCAGCTGCTCCCAAAATGGCTTCTTGCTGCTAGAAGGGCCCGGCTCCCCCGACATATCTAAACACACAATTAAATGGAACTAATTAGCACAAAAATTCCTAGGAAAAATTTGGCAACACCTCCCCTGTATTTCTATGCCTAGGAGTGCCACAAATTCGCCGAGACAGAAATGAATCAACATCCCGGCGAAACATTGGCAACTCAAAAAGAAAAAACCTGCACAAAATGGCCTAAAAAGGCACAAACACAGCCAGCAACTGCTGGCTGGACAACATACACAGCCAGCAATCTGACTCAAGACAACATCAAAATTCATGACCATGTACAGTTTGAGAAATTCACAGCAAATGGAATATATTCTTTGAAGATTCAGAGCTGGCACAACTATGGTACATCACAATTTCACCATGAAAATATTATTTGCAGCTAAAAAAGAACACATTCTATAAATATCCAGTGGTTTATTAAACAGATCCATCGTCTTGAACCATTTGATTATATCATTGTAGCACCAAACAACTGCACGCAAAGCTTAGTGAGAGGTCGACAATCGCCCCCATGCTGCACCATAAGAGACAAAGCTTCATAAGGTGATATGATGGGTAGGAGAGGAGCAGAATCTTCCCCTCAAAATCATTTCATTTCTAGCTGTCTGAATGAACCAAGAAATAGCAGAAAGTATCCACAGAACAACATGGTTAGATCTGGACCTACAATGTTGGAGGCATAGCACAATGAAATTCTCTCTTTCATTTGGGCAGGTTTGCAGATAAGTTTCTAGAGCATAACTGAGGGTTATCCTGTCCAAAACACCACAGGGAGGTTTGGGTGCCCGATACCTCTTGGCTCTCAGAAAAGCTCTGACAATTTAATTGTTTCGCAAATTCTCTAGACAATGTTAGGGCCTGATCATCAAAGCTTTTACTTGGTTAACCAACTCGTAAGGCCTAATCACAGCAGCATATATACTAGAGCAGCCAATAAAACATACAGCACCAACTACACATTTACCATGGAGTTCTCTGGTATGCTGCCTAATTATGCCGTCTATGGCCAATTCCAAACAGCTACGTTATTTTGTCCTCTAGCTTGTATCAGCACAACACCAAAGGCAACATGGCAGGAAAAATCACTGACTACTCATAGTTGCATAACTCAATATCCGAATATTATAACAGTAAAAGGATGGTCCTACATCTCTACAATCAAACAGGAAACTGGAAATTCAAGTAGACTTGCATACAAATATCTATCTACTTATCGACAATTCGACATACTGGGAACTGAAGTAGTAGTGAATGTTGTGTTTAGTGTTGTGTCCAGTGGTTTATTTGTACAGGGAACTACAAGCGAGTGGGGGAGCGAGTGGGGGAGACAGAGGTGGGAGGGAGAGTACCTCCTGCAGCGGCGAGGACCTTGGCGAGGGCGGATCGGGAGGCGGCGGCGGCGGCGGCGGCGATGGCTCCTTCTCCGCGGGCGGCGGCGGCTCCTTCTCCACAGGCGGGCGGCGGCTCCACGGACGGGCGGGCGGCGGCGAGGACCTTGGCGAGGGCGGATCGGGAGAGTGAGGCGGCGACGGCTCCTGCTCCGCGAGCGGCGGCGGCTCCTTCTCCACGGGCGGGCGGCGGCTCCACGGACGGGCGGGCGGCGGCGAGGACCTTGGCGAGGGCGGATCGGGAGAGTGAGAGAGTGTGAGATGGAGGAAAAAGAAGAAAGGGGAATTTAATTTTGATCTGGTACAGCGAATAGCCGAGGCGCATATTGCAAAGTGCGCCTCGCTTAAGCTTACCCGAGGCGCATATTGGCTAAATGCGCCTCGCATAGTTGTGGCTACTACTCAAATAACACGCGGTTCAGTTCCTGTCACTAAACACTCACTAGCTCACTGGTTAGCGTCCTATGCTGTACCACCCCTGGCCACCCAGGTTCGACTCCTGGTAGGCCCAATTTTTTTATTCTTTTTTGTAAAGGCCAGATTTAGTGTAAAAACTTTGTCCAAACAAATATAGACTATAAAATATACTGAATATATTTTAAATATTCAAATATTGTCAAAACAATACAATATAAAAACTTTGTCCAAACAAATATAGACTATAAAATATATTGAATATATTTTAAATATTCAAATATTGTCAAAACAATACAATGCAAGTGACAATTATGAATGTGTCTCGATACATAATATTCAATGCAATATTATAACATACAAAAGGTGACACTTATGAATGGTTCGATCTTGACAATATGGTCGGAACTAGCGCGTTAGCGTTTCTTGACGGCCATCTTCTTCTTGCCCCTCTTTGTCGCGGTTGCATAGGTTAGGTCCGGGACGTTTTCGCTACTTCTCTTGTACGGGAGCACTCCTTTCTTAGGTGCGGTTGTGGTGTACGGTGTTTGGTTGCCGTATCCGTCTTCCATCTTCGGGTCGCCGTTCTGGTCAAAGTCTTGCTCGTTGGCGACTCCATCCATTCCGATGATGTTTCTTTTGCCTCTCCTGACGACCACCCGGCTAGGCTTTGACGGGTCTGTGATGAACCAGCATTGGTCGACTTGGCTAGCCATAACCCAAGGCTCATTTCTCGCGTGTGCGTTCGCGCCGGTGGTCTTTGACTTTGGCGGTATAACCATGGTGGTGAAATACCGGCCTTCTTTCTCGACGCTCTTGGCCCACCTGACACGGAACATCGGCACCTTTTCCGTAACGTAGTCGAGCTCCCAAATTTCCTCGATCCTTCCGTAGTATCTTTCCGGGACGTCTCCGGTATAGAATATCCCCGTTACCCCTGAGTTTTGGTAATCGCAGTTATTGTCCTTGTCCTCAGTGTAGAACGTGTATCCGTTGATATCGTATGCCTGATAGGTCATCAGGTTGTGCGCGGCGCCCTGTGCCAAGGCGAATATGAGTTTATCTTCCTCCGAGTACTCGCCATGCGGCGGATTAGCAAAGACCCTATTCCTGAACCACCTCGTGAAACCGGAGTTGTGCTCCTTCATAACAACGGCCTCCGTCGGGACCTAGCGCCCCCAGTCGGCGTAAATCTTCTTGATAAACTCTTTGTGCTCATTTATGTATGGATCGACCACCTCCAGGTGCTGCAGCACGACGAGGTTTGCTCTTTCAAAGTCCTTTGTTCGGCCCTCGAAGTCGACATGCATTGGGTGCCGACCCTCGTGGTGACCCAATCCAGCGAGCCTCCCGAAGTGCTTGTTGGTTGGTAGACCAACAGGGGTCTCGGACTGTAGAAAGTTCGAGC
Organism: Puccinellia tenuiflora; assembly: GCA_012064385.1. Classification (NCBI taxonomy): domain Eukaryota; kingdom Viridiplantae; phylum Streptophyta; class Magnoliopsida; order Poales; family Poaceae; genus Puccinellia; species Puccinellia tenuiflora. The sequence goes on along the minus strand of QRDG01000298.1, from coordinate 97,309 downwards.
AGAAAGAGATGCACTCTTCGGCCAGGAAGCCGTTTGCTATGCTTCCATCTGGACGGGACCTGTTTTTAACGTATCCCTTGATGTGTCCGTTCAGCCTTTCGAACGGCATCATGCTTCGCAGAAACGGAGGACCGAGCTGGACGATATCCTCCACGACATGGAGAAGCAGATGAACCATGACGTTGAAGAATGCGGGGGGGGGGGGGGGGGGGGAAGTACATCTCGAGCTCGCATAGTATCACCACGATCTCCTCCTGTAGCCTCGTGAGCTGCCTAATGCCTATCGACTTCCGAGAGATGACGTCGAAAAAGTTGCAGAGGCCAAACAGAGTTTCACGGACGTGCTTGTCCATTATACCTCGGATCGCGACCGGGAGTACCTGCGTCATCAGCACGGCGACGTCGTGAGACTTCATCCCGCTGAAGCGCTGCTTCGCCTCGTCTAGCCATCTGCTTATCTTCCCCGCGAAGCCGTTCGGAAATTTGACTCCGAGGAGGCACTTCATAAACTGTATGGCCTCCTTCTTACTCAGAGTGAAGCACGCGGCCTTTAGCTTGACCTCGCCCTTCTTGCCCTTGCGGCGACGACGGCTATTCTGCGTTTCCGTCTCCTCCTCCTCGTCATCGCTAGGTGGTGGTTGAAGTTCAACCCTGATGCCCATATGCTTCAAGTCGTTCCTTGCCTTCGGCCCATCTTTGGTCTTGTCGGTGTTAAGGATAGTGGCAAGCAGACTCTCGCCCACATTCTTCGTGATATGCATGAGATCGAGGCTATGAGGCACGCGGAGAATCTTCCAGTATGGCAAGTCCCAGAAGACAGACCTCGCCTTCCATACCTTCAACGCGGCTCTGGCTTCTTCTAGGTCTTTCCCGGCGCAGGGCACTCCTTCCAGTTATTCAGCAGCTCGGCGATTACCGCGCCGCTCTTCTGGTCCGGTTTTCCTCGGAGCTCGACCTTCCCATCGAACAGATGTGATAGCGTTCTCCATGGGTGATCCATGGGAAGCCACCTCCGAGCCGAAAGGTGCACGGTTTTCCCAGAGCCGAGATCTTTCTGCAGCTGGGTGTACGATGTATTGTCCTTGCACCTAACGCACCCATAGAATCCTTGGACCACCTGCCCCGAGAAGTATCCGTAACCGGGATAGTCTTGCACCGTCGTGATCACCGCCGCTTTCATGTTGAAGTAGTCCTGTCTCGAGGCATCCCACGTACGGGCTCCTTCTTCCCATAACGTGGCCAACTCCTCTTTCAACAGCGTGAGATACAGATTGATGTCTGTACCGGGTTGTTTTGGCCCTTGAATCAGCATACTCATGGTTACGTACTTCTTCTTCATGCACAGCCAGGGTGGGAGGTTGTAGATCCATACAAACACGGGCCAGGTGCTGTGTGTGCTGCTCTGGCTTCCGAACGGATTGAGTCCGTCGGTGCTCACGCCCAGCCTTAGGTTCCTTGACTCTTTACCGAAATGCTTGTGATATTGGAGGTCCAACGCCTTCCACTGGCAAGCATCCGAAGGGTGCCTCAGCATCTCCTCCTTATCTGGATCATCGTCTTCCGGCCTCTTTCTTTCCGCGTGCCAGCGCATGAGCCGTGCTTCCTTAGGGTCCGCGAAATACCGCTGCAGGCGGGAAGTTAGGGGAAAGTACCACACCACCTTTCTAGGAGCTTACTTGGTCCCTCTCTTGTATCGATATGTCTTGCACACCGGACACGTGGTCTTCTCCGCATCCTCGCCCCGGTAGATGATGCAATCATTTATGCAGACGTGGTATTTCTCGACCGGTAGATTGAGAGGGCACGCGATTTTCTTGGCCTCAGCGATACTAGTCGGACATGTGTTACCCTTCTTGGGAAGAAGATCATGCACGAATTCAATGTTTTCGTCGAAGCATTCGTCGGTCATTTTGTGTTTCGCCTTAATCTCTAGAGCCCTGAGCATTACCTTCAGACGTGTATGCCCGTCGTTGCATCCTTCAAACAATGGAGCGACCGCGTCTTTTCTCATTTGCTCCAGCTTAGCTCTCTCTCTAGCAGCGGCTCTGGCGTTACTCGTCTCCTTGAGAAGCAGATCTTGATAATGAGGGTCTTGCAGCCAGCTCGAATCACCACCTTCATCATCTTCATGTCCATGCCCGGCTCCACCCTGATCATCTTCATGATCATCATCACCTGCCCCGCCGCCGGCATCTTGATCTTCATGATCATGACCGGCATCTTGATCACCACCATGATTGACATCCTCATCATCATCTTCGTCATCACGTATCCACCGAGTGTAGCCATCCATGAAATTACGTCGGAGGAGGTGCGACTCCAGCATTTCGGAATCGTGCTGTATCAGATACTTTAGCTTGCAATCGCGACACGGACATCTTATCTCCGTCTTGTTTGCGTGTGCCATGTCGGCCCTTGCGCATCTCATCCACCTATCCACGAGCTCTTTGCTGATCAGTGGTCGGACCATGGTCGCCTGCACACGGTACGAAGAGCAAGAGGGTAATTAGAGCATATATGGATGTGGATCGCCGGAAAAATTCGGCATGACCTCCCCTAAAAAGAGGACATCCACGAGTGCCAGAAATTCGCCGGAAAAGAAATGAATTGACTTTTCGGCGAAACATTGGCATCTCAAATGAAATCCTTGCACAAGAAGAAGCACCACAACACAATCATATAGTCGGTTTGGCCGACAACACGCATACATGCAAGCAACGCCTTCACGCTTCCTCCAACGATGACTTGCACAAGAGATCCGGACGAGAAAACAAAGGCACATGTTGTAGATCTAGAGGAGCAAGAGACTTCACTTACATATGAGTGTCAACCAATGGAGGTTGAGCAAGCTTCTATGGTGAATCAATGGGGGAAATGAGGTGGGGAGGAGGAGGGGGTCGACCAGATTTGTTTGGTGGAGGAGGAATAAGTGAGACAAGTGAGTGGGGTGGTAGGTGGCTCCATGCATGTGCCAGATCTGGTGGCAACAAAAAGGTGGCGCGACTTATCCGAGGCGCACTCTGCACGATATGCGCCTCGGATATGTGAGATACTGGAGGCGCATATTAAGTATGCGCCTCCGATAAGATGCCACCCGCCCCCACCCGGGCCCACTAGGGTTATGGGAGGCGCATTTCAATTATATGCGCCTCTAATATCCGAGGCGCATATTGAGGAAATGCGCCTCGCATAACCTGGGGCCGCCAGATTTGTCCGTACATGGAATATGGGAGGCGCATGGCCGCGGTATGCGCCTCGGCTATTTGATAGTTGGAGGCGAATGGCCAAACAGTGCGCCTCGGGTAATTTAGCAGAGGCGCATATTGCCATATGCACCTCCTATAAGGATGTCTCCTATAGCCTTTTCCCTAGTAGTGGTTTGAGATACTTTGCTTTGTTCCTTGCAAGAGGATTTCTTGCTAGAGATAACACTTCTGCTTGCACTGGACCCATGGTTTATTTACTTAAATGTGCAAAAGAGGGAACACCGTGTGAGTATAACTTGGGAGTAATTCTTGCTAGTACTTTACACTTGGCTGTGATAAGGAATAATACTGATTACACTCCTATTTATGCTGGTGCCATTGCTACTTTAGTATATGAGCACATTAAGGAAAAGAGGGGTTTTGGTGATGACATGGATAGGCTTGTGAGAGAGTCTAATTTACTTGATTTTACTTTGACTTCTCGCATGGAAATGATTGAAAGGCATGAGGATCATTATATGTATAGCTATAAGAGTTCTAATGGACAAAATGTGTCCATTAGGCTCCCTCGTGCTGACCTTTTTGACAGGACTACCGGAAAGTGGACCGTGGAAGAAGTGCAACCTCAAGAGGAGCCCCAAAATACAGGAATGCAAGGGTACCAATATAATTGCTTCCCTGGAGATGGAAGTGGTGGTACGATTACCATCCGGGATACTAGCTTGATCGCAAGCTTGGGGGAGTACTTCTCTCCCTTTCCATTCGTTGTTTTATATCACCTTTATTTTGTTATGTTTTAGTTTCTTGTTTTTTAAATCACAAAAAAAACACAAAAAGATTTCATTTGTTTCTTTTGCTTATTTACTTCTGGTCATTTACTTTATGCATCTCAAAATCAAAAAGAAGAAAAATATTTTCGTTTTCTTGAAACCAACGCAAAAACAGAGGTGCAGGAATTGCTGAAATCTGCTCACTGTTTTATTTTTCATCTTTTTTTGTAACTCCGATTGAGCTGATATTTTAACCACTACTGAAAATTTTCATAACTACACGCCTGTAAAATATGAGATTTTTCTGAGGTGTTTAGTCAGGAAAAACACGGCTCTGTATGCAGTAACATTTTTATGGCAGATTTGGGTTTTTATTGCGCAGTTCAAGTTTGGAGAGGAGAACAACGATGATGAGTTGATGTGCATGAAATGGATGAAAGGTATGACACCTTTGCCGTGCTTATGTGGACTTTTTAATAACAGCAAGTGCGCACATCATAGTTTCTTTAACATCTAGGGAAGTGGTAGCAAATGTTTATCTTCTCCATGTTCTAGTATGTTATATGATGATGCAAGTGAGATATTATTTAGTGACAACACTTGGCTGTAGATTGAGTAACTGTGGCTCTAAACAAAGGTCTACGCATTCCATTGTGCTTACTAAACTTGCCAACCATAGAAAAAGTAAAAGAGTTTTTCAAATGTTAAAACATGAAGTCATATGCTTGACAAGCTTAGGGGATGGGAGTTAGCTTATATGTGCGACACATAGAAAGCTTTCAACATTGAACTAAATTATATTTAGTTGATATCATGTACTTTTTTTTATGGGTGCCTATCATGGTGCCAAATAAATGCGGAAACTTAGTAAGTTTGAGGAGTGGGTATAAATGGCTAGAGAGACGCCTGGGCCGCTAATCTAAGCCATGCATCATTCATGGTGGAAATTTACTTACATGCTATAGTGAACCTTCAGTGATGCACCTCACAATAAAAAGCTATACCAATAGTCAATAAAAAAGGGGTGTTGAGATTGTTCATTTTGTTTGTTTGTCTTGTCATTTTGACATGGGCTGGTTCCATGTCTTGGGACAAGAGGTACCCCAGTTGACGCTCTTGATGACGCTATTATTACTTGCAATGACTTAAAAACTCAAACTTGCTTTGTGGCCCGAGTTGAGTAACACCGTGGTGTAGGTACTCATATTCACGGGGCATGAGGCTCTCAACCATTAGTTAGTCAAGCATATGAGCCATAATAGGGAACACAAAATGGTTTGATAAAACTGAGGGAAAGGTTGTAAGCACAATGAGTTCACTAGTTAATAAAAGAAAGAATCAAAAGATCTCAAAAATCTTGACATGATTCAATCAAAAGCAATGCAAGAACCTTTGTTTATTTTTACAGTTTGGCAAAACTCATCCAAGTGTTGACACTTCATGTTATTTCTCTTGCAGCAAATATAAACGCTTTAACACTGATTAGATGCACCTTTGCTAGCATTTTGTTATTTATTATGGAAGTTATGTTGTGAATACATGTTGGTATTAAACGGTGTTACATATGCAATGCAAAGTTCTTGTCAAAGTCTTTTCATCGCTTCTGCACTACATTTGAGTTGTTCGAGGACAAACAACGAGCTAAGCTTGGGGGAGCTGATGCACCTAAAATGCATCTACTTTTCCAATCACTTTGCCTAATAATTTGCTCCGGAATCTTCCCATATTTGAATAAAACTGCTGAATCTGACGCTGTTTTTGTAGCGCCCCGACCCCAGAACTATACAGTGGAACGTTGTGTAACCGGTCATGCTACATAATTGAGGGTTACTGGGTTTACCAATCCCAGGCCAAAACTCATTGGCAGGTGTGCTCGGAATGGATCATCGGCACACAACACCTCAATCATGCCATAAGCTCAGACATCGCTTCCATGTATAGTAAAGAGATCAAGACTTGTGGAACAAACTGGTACATTGCATGACTCTACGACACAAAACATATAGCAACTCATATAATGAGAAGAATACAAATATTACACAACAAAAGGATCACGGATCCAACAATACATCAAACGGAAGCGGGTAGTGTTGTCTAACAACAAGAAGCAAATATATGGCCTAAGAGGCCTACAATAAACATCACCCAAGCCAGCTTGTTCCACGGTCCCAAGCTGCCACCTGGGAACCCCAAACTAGTAGTCGACGTCAACGAAGAACCCACCTAGCTGCTCGGTGTCGTCCTCCTCTGAAATACAAAATCATAGAGGCAGCAAAGAGAGACTGAGTACGATGTACTCGCAAGTTTAGTAGGGCGATATAGGCCCAATGACTGACGGAGGCTCTAAAGTTGTTTATGTATTTCTTTTGCATAAAGCTAATTTTAATAAACCGAAATATAAAATGACACATGGCATTCGTCTACTCAGAATATTTTGATAGAGGGGTAAGAGAGTAAACATTTCGTCTTCGGTTCTCGTTGAACCTACTTACAACCATCACCACTCAGCTCACACAAGGCACTCCCTCGACTCACCCTCGAGGAAATGAACCTTTATCACAATGTAATTATGCAACCTTTAGCTGCCATATCAATTAGGTTAAAAGTTATCTATGGTCTCGTATATCCGTTCCCAAGTCGTCCATAACCGCGGACACGGCTTTTCGAAAAGATTAAACCCTGCAGGGGTGTACTACTTGAAGTCGCCAGGTTTCCGAGGGAACCCCAGCTCCTTATCCATTGGTACCGCCCGGCTCACCTAGTTGGCCCTCTTCCGGGGAAGACCGGCGAGCGGGCGCGGTTAGACCTTTACATTGCATGAGGCTTACTCAAGGACCATCAGTGTGCGGAAGGACAGGTTCAGCGCTCCCAGCGCCCTGCACCGCGGCCACATCCTAAACACCACCATCCTCGTTTCTTTTCCACCCACACAACTCACGCGCAAATGGAAATAGCAAACTAGAGGACCCTTGACAAGCCCCTCACAACTTATTCGGTCAAAGGGGGTTCCATATGCCCCCACCTCCGGAAGCACGCTCGATCTTGGTTCTAGAGACAAGAACTCGCACCTAGGGGCTAGAGTGAGGCAAAACACCATCCCCGATGGCAACTCACCCAAGCCGTCTTAGCATTTTAATTAAGCATCAACATTATCCACCGCCCGAATCATTCCATCAGCATCAACAATTATGGAATTCAATAACGGACATAACTAGTGTTTCCACTAAGCATTTCTAAGCATGGCTAAGCATATAACCAACAATTATATTGGTATCCGGCCAACACATCAACACTATGGTTTATAGGTAGGGATACATGTGGTTGGCTCGGGGAAAAACATGCAATCATAGGATTCTCTATACTTTGAACAAAAGAGACATTTGAATCGCATGCAATATTATGGTGGATAAAATAAGTTTATAAACATAGGATGCTAGATGCCAAGAAGGTTAGGTTATCTCTTGCCTTGCTGCCCGGGCGTGAAGTACTGCTCGTCGGGGTAAGTAGAGAGACCCTCGACTCCGGAATCTATCGACACCCAAAGAAAAACAAAGAACACATAAATCACACGAACACAAGATGCAATGCGCAAACACATGATGACATGTCAATTTGATGCAAGGATATTATTGTATAATTTAGATAGCAACATTAAATGGGGAGCCAAATAATTAGTGCAATTATTTGGATATGACCCCATATTTATCTTAGTGGCCACATTCTTCATAAATTATTGAATTATTATAGAAGTGGCTCAATTATGCATGAACATGACATGAATGGATAGGTTTCGTTCCTCCGGTCATTTCGGTAATTTATTTGTAATTTTCGGAGTACCGATGAATAAATAGCAATTTAATTAAATAATTGAAATTAATTCATTTAACCCAATTATGGATAACATCAAATAAATATTTGTGATCATGATATAATAAGTGCATGGTTTGATGGCATTTGGCATGTTGATCACATTGATATTTTATTCATAATTTTGGGCTAATTATTTAACAAGTTATGAAATTCTCAAATTAGGCATTATTTAACCTAATTTGGGAATTCTTAATTAACCAAAAGAATATAATTCCAAAAGAAGTTTACAATGATTCCAAATGGTGGAGTTTGTTTTCCTTAACATTTTGAAATTTGAATCGTCGAATTTGAAGCACTTTTGAAATAGTTATCGATTATCAAACATTGTTTCAAAATTAAAAGGAAAACCTTTTCTCAGGCGGGCCGGCCTTAAGCCGGCCAGGCCGGGAAATAGGCCAGGCATGTGGCCGAGTGATCCGGCCCTTGGCCGGCCCAAAACGAGTCCGGGCTGGGTGGCCAGGCCGGGACAGTGGCCGAATGGACCGGCCTTGTGCCGGCCCAGGCCGGGACGCAGGCCGGCCACCAGCCCGAGCCAACCGGCCTCAGACCGGTCAGGCCGGGTCCTGGCCGGGTGGACGGTGGCGGGGACACGGCCGTGACCGCCGGTGGATCGGCGACGGGGAGAGGGGAGAGGGGTTCGGGAGAGGGCCAAGAAGGAGGCTAGCTCACCCGTGAGCTTGAGTGTGAGGCTGATGCGGCGAGGGGACAGCCGACGGCGCCCCAATTCGGAACGGCGGAGCTCGGCAGGGTGCGGCGGTGTCGGGGACGCCGGCGTTGAACCGGTCGGACCCAGCTCGATTCCTTGGCCTGGGAGGACGAGGAGGAGGCGGCGGAGGTTCCTATCCACTTCGATCTGCACGGGGAGCTCAGGAACGACGGCAGCGAGCTCGACTCGGTGGCGGCTATGGCGGTAGCTCGGGAGGGAGAAGGACTCCGTTGATCCGGGAAATTAGGGGAGGAATGGATCAGGGGTGAGAGGAGGAGCAGGTGAGCGGCATGGGCAGCATCCTCATCGTCCACGGGCCACGGTGGCGTGCGGCATGGGCAAGGGGGAGGTGGCGGCATGGCACCAGTGCCATGGCCGCCACTGTGTCGATGACCAATTTCTGAAAACCCCCCTAGCTGCTTTTAAAAGAATTGCAAACAGGTCCAACAGTAGGTTTTAACTATTTAAATAAGGCACCAGGACATTTTTATAAATTCCAGAAAAATTCATATAGGCCCAATTGACCTTTAGGTGCTCCCCAAAATTTGGTTTGGCAAAATAAAATGTTTGGCCAACATTTATTCATAGCCTTTAATTAAAAGTAATTTTGGCAATTTCCAAATTGTATTTAATTGGAGCATTTAAACAATTCCAAAAATAGTGAAAATATTCATGGAGACTCTCACAATCATATTGAAACTCCCCATGATTTTATTTTGAATTTTTGGAATGTTTAACTTGGTTCCAAAAATAGGAATGGAATTAGCAATTTAAATTCTCATATTCATTTCTTAATTGACAAGATTTGGAAATTGAGAATTGGTTTCAAAAGTAAAATTGGAACTTCCTAAACCATTTGGAAGTTCATTTAGTTTGTTGGCATGTTGAGCAATTGTATTTGGTTTGAAATGCTTGGGAAGTTTGCCTCCCACTTTTAGTTGCTTGCATATGTTGGTAGTTTTAGAAAATGCAAGTTCCATATGCATGCCATGATGCAAACAAGGATGCAAAAAGTGGAAAAATTGTTCGTATTTTTCATTGCCAAGTTAGGGATGTTACAATTCTACCCCCCTTACAGGAATCTCGTCCCGAGATTCTAGGCTTGAGTGAAGAAGGTAGGGTATTCCTGACGAAGGCTAGTTTCTCGCTCCCATGTGGCTTCTTCCTCGGAATGGTTGGACCATTGAACTTTGAGAAACTTGATAGACTTGTTGCGGGTTTTTCTCTCCGCTTCATCCAAGATGTGGATAGGATGCTCGCGATAGGTCAAATCATCTTGAAGGTCCAACACCTCATGCTCAACCCCATGGATTGGATCCTTGAAGCAACGACGGAGTTGGGAGACATGGAAAACATCATGGACATCTAGGAAGTTGGAGGGCAACTCAAGTTGATAGGATAGATCTCCTCGCTTGGCTAAGACGGTGAAAGGGCCAACATAGCGAGGTGCCAACTTGCCCTTGATTCCGAAGCGACGAACGCCTCGGAGAGGAGAAACTCGAAGATAGGCCTTGTCACCAATTTCATAGTGGACCTCTTGGTGGTGCTTGTCATAATAGCTCTTTTGTCGGGATTGAGCAGCCTTGAGATTTTCCCGAATGACACGGACTTTCTCTTCGGCTTCATTGATCACATCAGGACCGAAGAGTGGCCTCTCTCCGGTTTCTGACCAATGGAGAGGAGTCCGGCATTTCCTCCCATAGAGAACCTCAAAAGGAGCCATTTGCAAACTGGCTTGATAGCTATTGTTGTAGGAGAACTCGGCGAGAGGGAGGTACTTTTCCCAACCCTTGCCGAAGGAGATGACACAAGCCCGAAGCATGTCCTCAAGAACTTGATTTACCCTTTCAGTTTGACCGTCAGTTTGAGGGTGGTAAGCAGTGCTCAGGTTCACACGGGTTCCCAAAGCACTTTGGAAACTCTGCCAGAATTTGGAGCCAAAAAGACTTCCTCGGTCCGATATGATGCTTATAGGAATACCATGGAGAGGGAAGATCCGAGCAAGATACAACTCGGCTAGTTGCTTGGCAGTGATATCCTCGCGAACGGGGAGGAAGTGGGCGACCTTGGATAGACGATCAATGACTACCCAAATGGCATCATTACCCCTTTGTGATCGTGGAAAACCGGTAATGAAATCCATACCAATTTCATCCCATTTCCATTCAGGAATGGCTATGGGGCGAAGAGTACCAGCTGGCCTTTGATGTTCAGCCTTCACTCGGCGACAGACATCACATTCGGCAACATATTTGGCAATCTCCCGCTTCATACGGGTCCACCAGAATTTAGGACGAAGGTCTTGGTACATCTTGGTGCTACCGGGATGGATAGATATGGGAGACTCATGTGCCTCTTGGAGAATTAACCCCTTGGTATTTCCACTCTTGGGCACCACAAGACGTCCTTCGAAAAAGACAACACCGGAGTCATCGATAGAGAAACACTTGGCCTTCCCACTCGCGACATTCTCCTTAATCTTTAGGATGCCAGCATCATTTTGCTGGGCGGCCTTGATTTCATCTTCCAGAGTGGATTGGATCTCGAGATTAGCTAGAAAACCCGAAGGAACAATTTCTAGATTCAATTTAGCAAATTCCTCATGAAGAGCCGGTTGTGCCTTTTCCACCATCACGGTGTTGCAATAGGCTTTGCGACTCAAAGCATCGGCCACGACATTTGCCTTGCCGGGTTGATAGTTGAGGGTCACATCATAGTCTTTTATCAATTCCAGCCATCTCCTCTGCCTCAAGTTCAGATCCGGCTGGGTGAAGAGATATTTCAGGCTTTGATGGTCGGAGTAGATCTCGCAACGGTTGCCCAAAAGGTAAGGCCTCCATTGCTTCAGAGCATGTACCACGGCGGCAAGCTCCAAATCATGAGTTGGATAATTTTGCTCGTGTGGCTTGAGTTGACGGGAGGCATAGGCGACCACATGGCCTTCTTGCATCAAAACACAGCCCAAGCCTTGAAGAGATGCATCACAATAGACGACAAAGTCCTTGTCGGTGTCGGGAAGGACAAGCACCGGGGTGGTGGTGAGCTTGACCTTGAGGGTTTGGAAACTCTCTTCAGCCTTGTCTGACCACACAAATTGCTTGCCTTTCTTGAGGAGGTCAGTCAGTGCCTTTGCTATCTTGGAAAAGCCCTCGATAAATCGGCGGTAATAACCCGCCAATCCAAGGAAGCTTCGGATATCTTTGACGGATTTGGGAGTTGGCCAATCCAGGATTGCCTGAATCTTGTCTGGTATCACCGCTACTCCAGCAGCTGACACCACATGACCGAGGAAAATGAGTTCATTCAGCCAAAACTCACACTTGGAGAACTTAGCATAGAGGCGGTGGTCACGGAGCTTGGTCAAGACTAGACGAAGATGCTCAGCATGCTCTTCTTCAGTTTTGGAATAAACAAGGATGTCATCGATGTAAATGATGACAAACTTGTCGAGGTACTCGTGGAAGATGGAGTTCATCAGCCTCATGAATGTAGCCGGAGCATTTGTGAGGCCGAAAGACATGACGGTGTACTCATATAACCCATAGCGGGTAGTGAAAGCCGTCTTCGGAATATCCTCCTTTCGGATTTTAATCTGATGGTAGCCTGACCTCAGATCCATCTTGGAGAATACCGTTGCTCCAGCTAATTGATCGAACAAGTCGGTTATTCGAGGAATTGGATACTTGTTCTTGATGGTCACCGCATTAAGAGGGCGGTAGTCAACGACCAGTCGAGGAACATTGGTGTCCCTCTTCTTGACAAAGATGACCGGGCAGCCCCAAGGTGAGCTACTCGGCCGGATGAACTCTTTTTCCAGCAGCTCATCCAATTGCTTCTTCAACTCAGCTAGCTCTTCCGTTGGCATACGGTAGGGCGTTTTGGAAACGGGGGCGGTTCCCGGAACCAACTCTATCACAAACTCCACGCTGCGATCAGGTGGCATGCCGGGCAATTCCTCCGGGAAAACATCGGGGAAATCACACACCACCTCTACTTCATGCATTTCAGGTGGAGTGGTTCCTTCCATGAAGTACAAACTGATCTCCGGAGAGAGAGGAGTGGCAGCGGATGGGACTGCAGACGAAGGTGACCAGTAACGCACTTCCCCATAGTGTGGGTGGATCACCGTGACGGTCTTGGCAGCACAGTCCAGGTTGGCCTGATACTTGACTAACCAGTCCATGCCCAGAATAACAACCAGACCCTCTGACTTCAGGGCTATCAACCGGAATGGAAAAGGTATGGAGCCTACGGAAATATGCACATCAGGAGTGACCCATTTGGTTTGCCAACGAGAACCGGGTGTTTTAACCACTAGCGGGGAATCCATATTCTCAAACGGTATTTGATGGTTGTGTGCAAAAACTATCGATATGAATGAATGTGATGCTCCAAAATCAAATAAGACTGAAGCAGGGTAATCATTGATTCGAAGCATACCCATGAGAACTCCGGGGTCTTCCTCAACGCCTTCAGCCGAGACGTGGTTCAGGCGGCCACGGCTGACGGTGGTAGCCTTGGCGGCTGGGGTAGAGGGTGCTGGTGCAGGTGCTGAGGTAGCCGGTGCCTTCTGGGGACACTCCCTGGAGTAGTGCCCAGGCTGGCCACAAGCGAAGCAAGTGACCCCAGGTGGTGCAGGCAGCCGAGGTCGAAAACCGCCTCCAGCCGCACCCAAGGTCGAAGTAGCTGGGCGGGGCGGAGGTGGCAAGTACCCGGTGGGCTTCGGAGCAAAGGGCGCCTTTGGCACAGCGCTGAAAGGCACGAAGACCTTGCGCTTCTTGCCCTCAGAGGAGGAGCTCTGGTGGTCGGTGGAGGCGGGCCTCTTGGAAGCCTCCAGCTCCTTCCTACCCTGCTCCATGGTGAGAGCCTGGTTGTAGAGCTCCTGGTAGGAAGTGAACTTGAATGGTAGGAGCTCGTATCGGAGACGAGGTGCGAGCCCCTTGCGGAAAAGGTATTGCTTATCCTCGTCATTCGTCACATCCAGAGGGGAGTAACGGGAGAGGTGGTTGAACTCCCGTCCATAAGACTGGACGTCCATGCGTCCCTGGGTTAAGTCCAGGAACTCCCTCCTCTTGAGCTCGAGGAAAGGCTTGGGGATGTACGCCGCACGGAAAGCGGCGCGGAACTCCTCCCAAGTGATGACATGGCCCGCGGCAACCATTGCCACGTGGCTCTCCCACCAGGAGCCGGCGGCTCCTTCCAGCAGGTAGGTGGCGAAGTTGACATGCTCCGCCGCCGGGACGTGAAGAGCGGCAAACTTGCGCTCTATAGCCCGAAGCCAATCATCCGCATCAAGCGGCTCCTTAGCATCGGAGAAGGTGGGAGGTTGGGACCGCAAGAACTGGTTGAGAGTGGTGCAGTCCGTGTTCCTCCTGGCCCCTTGCTGCACCAGCTGCTCGAGCAGATGCTCGTTGCGCAGGCGGTTTTGCTCAATGGCCATGAGAACCTCCGCCATCGAGGGTGGCGGCGGTGCCTCAGGGTTGCCGTGTTCCCCACGACGGGTAGGAGCCATTCTGAAGATTTGGAACAAGGACATAGTTAGTAACCAAGTTCCGACCGATAAGATAGATCATTGGTTGCTTCCAGATATAGATATTTAAGAAGCCATAAACATCAAGGACAGATTTAGACAACCACGGTGACATGACGTCATCGCGGCGATTTCAAACGGATACAAGGACTTCGAGACAAAAACCGGACGGTAAGAACCCAAACCCCGAGAACCTAAAACGTTGACACCGAGCTTAAAACAAATAGAGGTAATAGAGGTAAGAATCAGAGTAGAGCGAGTTGGATGAGGAGCAAAAGAATCCTAAGAAGGTTTTCACAACTCATTTTTAGGTTATAAATAATTTTTCACTAGACTCGACATCGACCAAAAGAATGGGTTTCCTACAGGCAGTCCCGCTCTGATACCAACTTGTAGCGCCCCGACCCCAGAACTATACAGTGGAACATTGTGTAACCGGTCATGCTACATAATTGAGGGTTACTGGGTTTACCAATCCCAGGCCAAAACTCATTGGCAGGTGTGCTCGGAATGGATCATCGGCACACAACACCTCAATCATGCCATAAGCTCAGACATCGCTTCCATGTATAGTAAAGAGATCAAGACTTGTGGAACAAACTGGTACATTGCATGACTCTACGACACAAAACATATAGCAACTCATATAATGAGAAGAATACAAATATTACACAACAAAAGGATCACGGATCCAACAATACATCAAACGGAAGCGGGTAGTGTTGTCTAACAACAAGAAGCAAATATATGGCCTAAGAGGCCTACAATAAACATCACCCAAGCCAGCTTGTTCCACGGTCCCAAGCTGCCACCTGGGAACCCCAAACTAGTAGTCGACGTCAATGAAGAACCCACCTAGCTGCTCGGTGTCGTCCTCCTCTGAAATACAAAATCATAGAGGCAGCAAAGAGAGACTGAGTACGATGTACTCGCAAGTTTAGTAGGGCGATATAGGCCCAATGACTGACGGAGGCTCTAAAGCTGTTTATGTATTTCTTTTGCATAAAGCTAATTTTAATAAACCGAAATATAAAATGACACATGGCATTCGTCTACTCAGAATATTTTGATAGAGGGGTAAGAGAGTAAACATTTCGTCTTCGGTTCTCGTTGAACCTACTTACAACCATCACCACTCAGCTCACACAAGGCACTCCCTCGACTCACCCTCGAGGAAATGAACCTTTATCACAATGTAATTATGCAACCTTTAGCTGCCATATCAATTAGGTTAAAAGTTATCTATGGTCTCGTATATCCGTTCCCAAGTCGTCCATAACCGCGGACACGGCTTTTCGAAAAGATTAAACCCTGCAGGGGTGTACTATTTGAAGTCGCCAGGTTTCCGAGGGAACCCCAGCTCCTTATCCATTGGTACCGTCCGGCTCACCTAGTTGGCCCTCTTCCGGGGAAGACCGGCGAGCGGGCGTGGTTAGACCTTTACATTGCATGAGGCTTACTCAAGGACCATCAGTGTGCGGAAGGACAGGTTCAGCGCTCCCAGCACCCTGCCCCGCGGCCACATCCTAAACACCACCATCCTCATTTCTTTTCCACCCACACAACTCACGCGCAAATGGAAATAGCAAACTAGAGGACCCTTGACAAGCCCCTCACAACTTATTCGGTCAAAGGGGGTTCCATATGCCCCCACCTCCGGAAGCACGCTCGATCTTGGTTCTAGAGACAAGAACTCGCACCTAGGGGCTAGAGTGAGGCAAAACACCATCCCCGATGGAAACTCACCCAAGCCGTCTTAGCATTTTAATTAAGCATCAACATTATCCACCGCCCGAATCATTCCATCAGCATCAACAATTATGGAATTCAATAACGGACATAACTAGTGTTTCCACTAAGCATGGTGTCGTGGGGTTGTCACGGCAAGTTCTTCCTCCGGGAAGATGAGTCCTGGGGCCATTGATGATTGAAGTACGTGGGAACGGTTAATCTCGCCGGGGAACAAGGATTTACCCAGGTTCGGCCCCTCTGATTAGAGGTAAAGACCTACTTCCTGCTTCTATGTTATTGCTCTTGATTAGATCTCGATTACAGGGACCCGGCTCCTACAACTCAGGAGCCGGCGACTTCTCTCTGGTGGCTAGGGTTTCTCTCTACTGGTTGAAGCTTAGCTTACTACGATCCAGGACCCCCCTTATAAAGGTGGCGGGTCCCTGGACCTACAATCTGTGTCGAGTTCTACTCATACACGGAGTCCTACTCTAGGCTTTGTCCTTCCAAACTAGAACTCCGAGTTGCACTTGGACTCCATCTTTGGACGTGTCCCCTTCTCCACACGGGCCTTGGTCGGCTTGTCTCCAGCCCAGCCCATGTGACTTGTCTCGTGACTCGGCATTGGCCTTCTTGGTCTTGGCGGGTCTACTTTCCGGGTCCATGGGCCTACCTATAAAGTATCCCCCCATCAGTAGCCCCCGAATTTATCTTGGGCGCAGCTTGGCGACTTCTTCTGACTTGCTGGTTCGACTCCCTGGGCCGACTCCTTCCACTTGAGCCACAGGCTCAAAAGTCGCTTGCTGCTAGCTCCAAGATGAATTCCTGCATAAAGACATAATAAATAAAAACAGATGAGCCTATCCTCTCTCCTTGTTCAAGTCATCACCCTTGACCTTGCACATGCTGGCCGGGTCTATTGTGACTCTTGCAAACAAGGACTAGATAACTTGACTTTCACTGTCACAGGACTCGCCACTCTGGGACAAGCCGGCTTTTTTCACTTCTGTGACTTTAACCTTTAACTGTTGAATCGTTACCCACGATTTTACCGCGGGCCACCACTGTAAACCTCTAGGGTTTTTACCCTCTTATAAATCTCAAAGGGTAAGAACTAAAACCTCTACAGCCCTTTCATTCCCCAAACTTTCTATCTCTCCTGCGCTTGTTTCTTTCCCGCGCAGCGCTCCCTCTTGCACCGCACGTACGCCATGGCCCCCAAGCGCCCCACCAAGAGCACCTCTAAGGCCAAGGCCCCTTCTGCAAGCAGGATCGTCGACATTGCTACCGAGGCCGCCGCCGCCGCCGCTCCTGCCTCGAAGAGATCTATCTCCGCCGATTGGGGCGGTTCAACCATCACGGCGGAGCAACTGAAAGCACATCGCCTAGCTGGCCTCCTTCCTTCAAGCGTCAAGGCACGAGCTCCTGGGGATGAATCGGTGCCTTCTCCGGCGAAGGGTGAGGTCGTCATCTTTGCGGAGCACCTTTTCCGCGGTTTCACGCCCCCCGGTAACCTGTTCTTCCGCCAGCTCCTCGAGTTCTATAAGCTGCGGATTCACGATCTCGCACCCAATTCCATTCTTACCCTATCCAACTTCGTTGTTCTCTGTGAGGATTACCTCCAGATTGAGCCAGACCTAGATCTATGGCTCGAGTTGTTCTACTGCAACCCCCAACCTGAAACCTCCGGGGGCCCTCTCTTACAATGCGGCGCTGTAGCTCTCCAGCGTCGCCTAAACTCTGTCTTCCCTAAGCCAGTTTTCCCAAACCGCATCAAAGACTGGCAAAAAACCTTCTTTTATTGCAAGGACACCTCTCCTGAGAATGAACCTAAGCTCCCTCAATTCTCTGAGAGCCGACTGGAGGTGACTCCTGCTATGAAAGCCAGGTGCTCAAAGGCTGCCCGGCCCAAAGTCGAGTCATTGATCCTTAGAATCCGGGCTCTCCTTTCTCACAATCTGGAGAATATGGATCTCGTCCGTTGCTGGACAACATGGAGGATCCAGCCGCTGAGTCCTAGGACTCGGCTAATTTGCTCTTACACTAGATGTGTCACTGATGATCTCAGGACAACTGACAAGCTGTCAGATGGCCCTGAACTTGGTCGATTGATCAAGAAATTGACCGGCAAAATGGTGAAGGACCAGGCCCACTTTGGGCTCCAGCCTTTTTGCTCCACCTGCCCAGCTCCTGCTGTAAGTACTTTAACTGTCTTTCCTTCTTGCTTGCTTGTATTATCTCAATTTGCTAACTCAAACTTTCTGTTTCCTCTCTGCAGCTTACCGACTCCTTCTGGAAGTCGACCCTTGAAACTGACAAGGGCAAAGGGAGTACCTCTGCTGCTGCAGAGGTTGTTGAAGAAGAAGAAGCCAGCGAGGAGTCCTCTAAAGAGGCTACTGCCGCTGGTGAAGAGAATGAAGATGAGGAGTCCTCGCCTGAGGCTCCCACTGTCAATGTCATTGAGGAGGAGTCCTCCTCTGAAGCGCAATATGCTGACGAAGAGCGCACTGAATCAAGTCCTGCAGGAGCCCAACCAACTCCATCTGAGGAGTCATCAGATGTCAAGAGTCGCTCCCCGACTCCTCCAGTTCCGAAGAATGGGTCCCGGGCTGCTGTGCCTAAGGTACCCGCCTCACGAGTCCGAAAATCTAGCAGCTCCTCCAGCGAGCCTGAAGAAATTCCTGCGCAAGTCCTTGCTGCCAAGAAAAGGAAACTGCGCTCAAGTGGCCCTGCAGAGACTCCTCCTCCTCTACCTGTATCACACCAGAGGAAGTCGATCTCTCCTCCTGAGAAAGCTGACTCCTATGTGTCAGGAATGTCAATCTTCTCTTCTGACTCTCAAGCCTCTTTGGATCTTGAGACAAATGTTGGGTATGACTTTTCTCCTCTATCTTTACTAGCATGACATCTGTATTTTTCTTTGATCAATATCTGACTTTTAATCTGTCCTGTCTCAGAGCTCGGCCCTGCGCCAAGGTCTCCAAGCAACAAGGAATGACCGACGTGACTTCCAGCCGAGGGGCTGTACCGCCGTCGACTTCTCAGACGACGAGCACGAAGACAGCCCCTACGACTCCTGCATCTGCTGGTGCAACAACCACTGGGACTCCCCCTGTTCCCGAGTCCGCTCCAAGGACTCGGTTGGAGACTCCTTCGGTGATCCCATCCTCCTCTGGGGGTGGGACTCCAACCACGACAATTCAGATGCCTCCGAGTCAAGAAAGAGCGGCTGCCACTTCTCAGCTCAACACCGAGCCAGCAAAGTCCTCAACTGACTACAGCCGGCTCAGGATATCTGACAATAAATCCTTCAACGAGGCCTATATTGAGGCCATAGAACTTAATGATCAAGCCTCCAAGCTAAAGGATGAGGAGCAAGTAGCCCTCAGAGCCCTTGAGATGATTCATAACGTAAATATTCTAACTTGTGCTCTTTATGCTTTCTCCACTAGTTCTTCCTCCGGGAAGTTGAGGGAGCTTAGATTCATAACTAAGCATATAACCAACAATTATATTGGTATCCGGCCAACACATCAACACTATGGTTTATAGGTAGGGATACATGTGGTTGGCTCGGGGAAAAACATGCAATCATAGGATTCTCTATACTTTGAACAAAAGAGACATTTGAATCGCATGCAATATTATGGTGGATAAAATAAGTTTATAAACATAGGATGCTAGATGCCAATAAGGTTAGGTTATCTCTTGCCTTGCTGCCCGGGCGTGAAGTACTGCTCGTCGGGGTAAGTAGAGAGACCCTCGACTCCGGAATCTATCGACACCCAAAAGAAAAACAAAGAACACATAAATCACACGAACACAAGATGCAATGCGCAAACACATGATGACATGTCAATTTGATGCAAGGATATTATTGTATAATTTAGATAGCAACATTAAATGGGGAGCCAAATAATTAGTGCAATTATTTGGATATGACCCCATATTTATCTTAGTGACCACATTCTTCATAAATTATTGAATTATTATAGAAGTGGCTCAATTATGCATGAACATGACATGAATGGATAGGTTTCGTTCCTCCGGTCATTTCGGTAATTTATTTGTAATTTTCGGAGTACCGATGAATAAATAGCAATTTAATTAAATAATTGAAATTAATTCATTTAACCCAATTATGGATAACATCAAATAAATATTTGTGATCATGATATGATAAGTGCATGGTTTGATGGCATTTGGCATGTTGATCACATTGATATTTTATTCATAATTTTTGGCTAATTATTTAACAAGTTATGAAATTCTCAAATTAGGCATTATTTAACCTAATTTGGGAATTCTTAATTAACCAAAAGAATATAATTCCAAAAGAAGTTTACAATGATTCCAAATGGTGGAGTTTGTTTTCCTGAAC
Organism: Puccinellia tenuiflora; assembly: GCA_012064385.1. Lineage (NCBI taxonomy): Eukaryota > Viridiplantae > Streptophyta > Magnoliopsida > Poales > Poaceae > Puccinellia > Puccinellia tenuiflora. Next base: position 77,115 of record QRDG01000298.1, on the reverse strand, counting down.
ATTTTGAAATTTGAATCGTCGAATTTGAAGCACTTTTGAAATAGTTATCGATTATCAAACATTGTTTCAAAATTAAAAAGGAAAACCTTTTCTCAGGCGGGCCGGCCTTAAGCCGGCCAGGCCGGGAAATAGGCCGGGCATGTGGCCGAGTGATCCGGCCCTTGGCCGGCCCAAAACGAGTCCGGGCTGGGTGGCCAGGCCGGGACAGTGGCCGAATGGACCGGCCTTGTGCCGGCCCAGGCCGAGACGCAGGCCGGCCACCAGCCCGAGCCAACCGGCCTCAGACCGGTCAGGCCAGGTCCTGGCCGGGTGGACGGTGGCGGGGACACGGCCGTGACCGCCGGTGGATCGGCGACGGGGAGAGGGGAGAGGGGTTCGGGAGAGGGCCAAGAAGGAGGCTAGCTCACCCGTGAGCTCGAGTGTGAGGCCGATGCGGCGAGGGGACAGCCGACGGCGCCCCAATTCGGAACGGCGGAGCTCGGCAGGGTGCGGCGGTGTCGGGGACGCAGGCGTTGAACCGTTCGGACCCAGCTCGATTCCTTGGCCTGGGAGGACGAGGAGGAGGCGGCGGAGGTTCCTATCCACTTCGATCTGCACGGGGAGCTCTGGAACGACGGCGGCGAGCTCGACTCGCTGGCGGCTATGGCGGTAGCTCGGGAGGGAGAAGGACTCCGTTGATCCGGGAAATTAGGGGAGGAATGGATCGGGGGTGAGAGGAGGAGCAGGTGAGCGGCATGGGCAGCATCCTCATCATCCACGGGCCACGGTGGCGTGCGGCATGGGCAAGGGGGAGGTGGCGGCATGGTGCCAGTGCCATGGCCGCCACTGTGTCGATGACCAATTTCTGAAAACCCCCCTAGCTGCTTTTAAAAGAATTGCAAACAGGTCCAACAGTAGGTTTTAACTATTTAAATAAGGCACCAGGACATTTTTATAAATTCCAGAAAAATTCATATAGGCCCCAATTGACCTTTAGGTGCTCCCCAAAATTTGGTTTGGCAAAATAAAATGTTTGGCCAACATTTATCCATAGCCTTTAATTAAAAATAATTTTGGCAATTTCCAAATTGTATTTAATTGGAGCATTTAAACAATTCCAAAAATAGTGAAAATATTCATGGGGACTCTCACAATCATATTGAAACTCCCCATGATTTTATTTTGAATTTTTGGAATGTTTAACTTGGTTCCAAAAATAGGAATTGAATTAGCCAATTTAAATTCTCATATTCATTTCTTAATTGACAAGATTTGGAAATTGAGAATTGGTCTCAAAAGTAAAATTGGAACTTCCTAAACCATTTGGAAGTTCATTTAGTTTGTTGGCATGTTGAGCAATTGTATTTGGTTTGAAATGCTTGGGAAGTTTGCCTCCCACTTTTAGTTGCTTGCATTTGTTGGTAGTTTTAGAAAATGCAAGTTCCATATGCATGCCATGATGCAAACAAGGATGCAAAAAGTGGAAAAATTCTTCGTATTTTTCATTATCAAGTTAGGGCTGTTACAGTTTTTAGCAAAGTCTCCTTTCTGGTTGTTTTTGCAGGAATTTAAATCGGAGAAAAATACCACGTCATTTTTTATGGAAAAGGACATCGTGAAAAAAATGGACATGAGGAAGCGTCTGAGGCCCAAAAGAGTGGGCCCCACGCAGCCAGATTCCTTGGCCCCGTGGGCCGACCTATATGGAGCCTCGGGCATCTCCTCTCCTTCGGCTTCGGCGTACCCCTTCATATATACGAAAAAGTGGATGCCCTAGGAGGAGAGGTCGATTCGTGAAACAGAGCGATGCCGCCACCACGATCTTCGTTTTCGGAGTCAGATTGATCCAGGATTTCTCCCCCGGAGGAGGGATCCGGAGGCCGTCTTCACCGCCATCTTCACCGCCTTCATCTCCATCGACCATGAGCTTCTTCACCATCACCATGTGTGAGTAGTCTGCTGTAGGCACATGAGGTGGATGGGGATTGGATGAGATTGATCATGTAATGATACCCGTTGTCTGAGATCTTAGGGGTTTATCTTGAGGATATTTTTGTATTGTGTTGATGCACTTATGCTATGTTTAATGCTTGCTACTAGGGCCCGAGTGGCATGATTTCAGTACTGAACTTATTTTGCCCCATCATATAATTGAGTTATCTGCAAAGTGTATTGCCTACTATTATGTTGAACCTGCGAACCCTAAAAGTGACATATAGGGAAAACAAGGGGGAGATGTTTTAGTTTGAGGATTCTATGTGTTCATGAAGTGTTAATGTGTTGTTCCGGGCTATTCGAAAGGGTAGACCTTAATTACATGTAGTTCCAAGTTGGCCCCGGTGAAATGGGCAGGTAGGACAATAGATGTTGTGCAAATTCTCTTGGTTAGTACGCACAACTATTTACGGAACACATACCTACATATATCGGAGTTAGAGATAAGTCCCATTGCTATTTGTTTCTTATTATATGATCAATCTTATTCATGCAACACCCCACTATCACCTCATGCCTACGTTTTAAATCTCTGAGTTACACTTTCACTTTTCCGGTGAAAACTGGGAAACCCTTGTTTACTACTGCTGTTTTATTTTGCTTGCTTGAATCCTCCTACTGCCATAACTATCACTGCTGCAAGTTTATTGATATACAGGTGTGGTTGAGAGTGACGCCTCAATTGCTAAAGTCTTATTGGTATTCTTGTGTTCCCCTTGAGTCGAACTATAAATTTGGGTAATACTTCCCAACGAAGATTTCAACGATCCCCTATACTTGTGGGCATCCATATGCGAATGGCGTATTTGAGTGGGAGTTAGGTATCATTCATAGTTTTATATGTGGTGACATATTGGGGATGATACAGAGCCTCTATTAAAGTATAAATGATTATTTGAGTGAATAAATTCTATATGAATGAAGTTAAGAGTATTAGCCATTGGATCTATAGTGTATATACATCAAGAAGCCTAATAACATTAGGTTGGAATATTTTCCCAGAATAAATTCTGAAAGGTGTTCAGAATGGAACAAGCGAAGAAGGAGTTCTTGCTTGTGTGACTAGGCAAAATATTGAGTTTATCTCGGCATGTCAGCAATAACTAAATGAAAAAGTTTGTTTGACATCATCTATGCCTTATCCATAGATGTTGCCATGTTTATTGTGCTGAATGCTCGATCTGGGTGACCCTAGTTCTTGGTTGAAGAACATGTTCTAGAGCGATCCCTGGATGGATCGATGAACAAATGTTAATATATCTTTCAGTGTCTAGAGAGAACTTGTCGTGGGGTTGTCACGTCAAGTCCTTCCTCCAGGAAGGTGAGTTCTGGGGCCATTGATGCACAAAGTACGTAGGAGAGGTTAATCTCGCCTAGGGACACGGATTTACCCAGGTTCGGCCTTTCTTGATTAGAGGTAAAGACCTACTTCCTGCTTCTCTTTATTGCTCTAGATATGATATCGATTACAGGGTTCCGGCTCCTCTCTGGGGAGTCGGCGACTAGGTATCTCTCTCAAGGCTTATTGATCTAAGGTCCAGGACCCCGCTTATAAAGGCGGCCGGGTCTCTGGACTTACAACCTACACCGAGTCATGCCAGAACACGGAGTCCTACTCTACGTCTTGGCCTTCCAAGTTTAGGCTCCGGGTTGTACTTGGACTCCTTCCTGGCGGGTCCCTTCTCCATCATGGGCCTTGGTCGGCTTGTCTCCAGCCCAGCCCATGTGACTTGATGCTTGACTCGGCTTTGGCCTTCTTGGTCTTGGCGGGTCTACTTTCCGGGTCCATGGGCCTACCTATAAAGTATCCCCCCATCAGTAGCCCCCGAATTTATCTTGGGCGCAGCTTTGCGGCTTCCTCTGACTCCTTGGGTCGACTCCTTGGTTCGACTTCTTCAATCTGAGTCATCAACTCAGAAGTCGCCTGCTGCTAGCTCCAAGATGAATTCCTGCATAAAAACACATCACACATATAAAATGAGTCCATCCTCATCCCTTGTTCAAGCCACCACCCTTGCCTTTGCACTAGCAGGCCGAGTTTGTTATGACTCTTGTGAACAAGGACTAAATAACTTGACTCTCACTGTCACAGGACTCGCCATTCTGAGACAAGCCGGCTCCTTCCACTTCTGTGACTTTAGTTTTTCTCTATTATAATTTCCTGTCTGGCTTTTAGCCGCTGAATCGTTATCACCGAATCGTTATCCACAGTTTACTGTGGACCACCACTGTAACTCTCTAGGGTTTTTACCCCTTTATAAATTGCGAAGGGTTAGGTCTCAAAACCCTCACTTGCCCCTTCAGCTCAAATCTCCCCTTTCTCTTTGCGCTCATCTCTTCCCGCGCTCAGCACACACCACCCGCTCGCCATGGCTCCTAAGCGCGCAAAGGCTGCTCCCAAGGCCAAGGCTTCCTCATCGAGCAGGATAGTGGACATCGCCGCCGCGGCCGCCGCCACCGCCAAATCTTCATCGAAGCGATCGATTTCCGCCGATTGGGGTGGATCCACGATTACCTCCGAGCAATTGAAGACGCACCGGTCGACTGGCCTTATTCCATCCAATGTGAAGGCTCGGGCCCCAGGGGATGAGATAGTGCCCGCTCCCGCGAAGGATGAGGTGGTGATCTTCACAGAGCATCTGTTCCGCGGGTTTACTCCCCCCGGTAATCTTTTCTTCCGCCAACTCCTTGAGCTTTATCAGCTACGGATTCACGACTTGGCTCCCAACTCTATCCTCACTTTGTCCAATTTCGTCACTTTGTGTGAGGATTACCTCCAAATCAAGCCCGATCTTAACCTCTGGCTCGAACTTTTCTATTGCAACCCCCAGCCCGAAACTTCTGGGGGCCCTCTCCTTCAATGCGGCGCCGTCGCTCTTCAACGACGCCTTCATTCTGTCTTTCCCAAGCCTGTCTTTCCTAATCGCATCAAAGATTGGCAGAAAACTTTCTTCTATTGCAAGGATACCTCCCCTGCAGGTGAACCTAAACTCCCTCTGTTCTCTGAAGTTCGCCTCCAGGCGACTCCCCTTATGAAGGCTAGATGGTCAGAGGCCGCCCGACCAAGAGTCGAGTCTTTGATCACTCGGATTCGGGCCCTCCTGTCTCACAATCTGGAAAATATGGACCTAGTCCGCTGCTGGACAACTTGGAGGATTCAGCCCCTGAGTCCTAGGACTCGGCTTATTTGCTCATATACTCGCTGCGCGGGTGATGACCTCCGGGTGACAGAACAGCTGTCAGATGGTCCTGAGCTCGGTCGGCTCATCAAAAAGCTGACTGGGCGGCCTGTGAAGGACCAGGCACATTTTGGGCTCCAGCCCTTCTGCTCCACCAACCCGGCTCCTGATGTAAGCTTTACACATTGTTGCGTTTTTAACTTGCTTTTATCTGTCTCATTTGCTAACTCAACCTCCCTGACTCTTGAGCAGCTAACTGACTCCTTCTGGAAGCCAGCCTCTGAAGCTGGAACTAGAATTGAAGCTGAAGCTGAAACTGAAGCTGAAGCCGAGGTTGAGGAGGAGACTCCTGTCACAGAATGAACTGCTGTGGCAGAAGACACTGATGACGATGACGAGGAGTCCTCTCAGGAGGCTCCCGTTGAAGATGATGTTGATGATGAGGAGTCCTCGCCAGAGGCTCCTACCGAAGATGTTGTTGAAGAGGAGTCTTCTCAAGAGGCTCCTGTCTCCGAGCAGGAACATACGGCATCAAGTCCTGCAACTGTGCAGCCGACTTCTTCTGAGGAGTCCTCAGGCGCGAAGAGTCGCTCCTCATCTCCTGTTAGGAATGAGTCTCGGGCGGCCGTCCCCAAGGTACCTCACTCTCGAGTCTTGGGATCGAGCGGCTCCATTTCTAAACTTCAAGAATCCCCGCAGAGCGTCATTGCTGCCAGGAAGAGGAAGCTACGTTCTGATGGACCCGCAGATGCTCCGGATCCATTGCCAGCTTCTCATCAAAGGAAGTCGACCTCCCCTCCTGAGAAGGCCGACTCCTACCACTCTGGCATGTCCATGCCATCTTCTGACTCTCAGGCCTCCTTGGACCTTGAGACCAACATTGGGTATGACCTTTGTGCTTATTTGTACTTTATATGACTTCTGTATTTCCTTTTCACTAGATTCACCACTGACTTCTGGCTCTATCTATTTCAGGGCTCGGCCTTGCATCAAGGTAACCAAGCTCCCAGGCATGGCTGATGTCACCTCTGCTCGTGGACCTGTCCCTCCTTCGACTTCTCAAACCACAAGCACGAGGACAGGTCCCTCAACTCCTGCAACTACTGGTGCAACTACAGCTCCCACCATTCCCGAGTCCCCTTCAAGGACTCGGGCGGCGACTCCACAGATTGTCCAGCCCTCTTCTGGGACTGAGACTCCTGACGCTGCGCCTCAAGATCAGCCGGCTCCTTTGAAGGCGACTCCTACAACTCCACCAATCATCAAGGCCAAGTCATCTATTGACTATAGCCGACTTCGGGTGGCTGATAACATGTCCTTCTCTGAAGCTTATGCCGAAGCGGTCGACTTGAACGATCAATCTGCTAGGCTAAAGGATGATGAGCAAGCGGCTCTTAGATCTCTTCACATGATTCACAACGTAAGCCTTTTGACTTCTGTCCTTTATGCTTTCTGGCATCCTCCTATTGCAGTAGCCCCCAAGCACCTGTCTGCGGTGACTTGTGACTAAGATAGGTGCTTTTGCTCTGAAATTGAACTCGACTGTTATGTAGAAAAAATTTGCACACTGTAGCCCCCAAGCGCTGAGTCCTTAGCTCTACTAGGACTCGGGGCTGCTGATTGCTATCTGTCGGGTCTTTGGACCAAAAAACTTTTCCACGAGTAGCCCCCAAGCGCCGAGTTGTCAGCCTGCGGACGACTTGGAGCTACAAATACATGTAATTAACTGGAACTTAGCTTAGAGATGAAAAATTTCTGCTCTGCGAGTAGCCCCCAAGCGCCAAGTTATTGACTTGCGACGACTTGGAGCTGATGACTTGTTGACTAGGACCCATGCCTGCTGGTTGTAAAAGAAAAAACTGACTCCTGAGTAGCCCCCAAGCGCCAAGTTGTTAACTTGTGACGACTTGGAGCTCATGAGTTCTTTGCTTGACTTGTAAATCTGACTTGTAAATTCTGACTTATCAATCCTGAGTTGCGAACTATGACTTGCCAATTCTGACTTGCAAAAATTTGACTTGTGATTGCAGTGCCTTGTCTCCAAAATGAAGAGAGATATGAAGGAGCTAGAGGACCAGGCAGCTGCTAGTGCCAGGTCAGCTCAAGCTGAGAAAGAGCACTCTCTTCAGTTGGAGAAGGAGTTGAAAGCTTTATCTGCTCAACTGGAGCAGGTGAAGAAAGAATCTGCTGATGCCAAAAGAGTTGCTCAGAAGGCACACAATGACCTGAAAGCTATCTTTGACACCTGCCGCAAGGGCATTGGGGCCATGTGCCAACATATATTCGGTAAGTTTGTACGTTTTGCTTGCTTCCTTTTTGCATATTCTGAATTACTTTTAAAACTGTCACTCTTTGATTTCCTTTCTGCAGGAACTGACTCCCCAAAGCTCAAGCTGCCCACTAGCAAGCAATTGCATGAGATGCTGGATTATTGCCATGGGCTGCAAGAAGGAGCCCGTGCTGTGGTCAAGTATCTGAATGCCAAGGGCAAGTGCCCCAAGGAGCCCGAACGTTTGGTGGATGAGTTGTCTAGGGCACCAGGATATATGCGGATGTGGAAGCAATCTTCTTTGAGGAGAGCGTCCATCAGAATCCTTGCCCTAGCTCACAGTTATTATCCCACTGTGTTAGAGCCGGCCCTGCTTACTATGGGAAAACCAAACAACACGAAGATGGCAAACCCTTCACCCAGGACGACTTTCAATGCTGAGGAGAAGCTAGACGGCCATATGCTTGTGAGATAGCCAATAAGATGGACCCTGAGGTATGGGTTCACCATTATGACTTGGAGAACAAAGGGTTGGTCAGGGATTCCTGAGATTGTAAACTTTGGCCGCCCCTCACAGGACCCAGCTGG